>CM041004.1:6230758-6306481 GCA_022985145.1 Pangasius djambal
GATCATATTGAATAGGTTTTGGGTGAGGTATGTTTTTTTTTTTTTTTTTCTTAAAAAGCATCCAGATAGAAAAATGAATGAAAAACTTTATTACTTTAACCCCTTTGCTCTTTTACTCATTCTGTTATATTGTTATATTTTTGATCATTCAAAATGGAACATTCAACCAAACCAAATGTAGAAGGAAAAAAAAAAAAACCGTTGATTTTAGTTTATTGTATATGTGGTACATTATAAAGGTCTTCTTTAATATGCCAGTGTTCATAGAGCACCATTACTTTCATTTGCTAAAGTCTGTTACTAAAGGGTTGTTTTGCTGGACTGTAGTGTTTTTATATGTTTTGTGGGTTTAAGCTAAAATGGTTTTCATATTTGGTCATTTTTACCCTTCAAGTATTCTTGAATAAATAAAAACAAATCCATTCCAAAAACGATGCATCTGATTTATTTAACGCTTTTCCAATAAACTGCTTTTAGTGATGCATAGGAGGAAAGGAGTGAAGGAAAAAAAGTAGTGAAAATCAAAATGACAGCAACTTCATGTAAACTTCTTCCTGTCTAGACGAGAAAAAAATCTTATGGTCTCACTTTGTATCATCTCCGAAAAATACAAAACACCTAGACAGGGTCACAGAAGATCCAACCAGGTTTCCAGTCTCCTTCTCTGCGTCTCTCTCTCTCTCTCTCTATGGTTCAGAAGAAACTACTTTTATAAGAACTTTCATATGGACCAACAACTCAGACCATATTAATTTATATTAAATCTTAAACTGACATGCCATGTTCAAGGGTTCAGAACTACGCAAAAGTAAAATGAAGACAAGCCACGTGTAATGAAGAGTATGTGAAAATTGTGAATGATTTAACATATTTAGCTATTTTACTTAATTTCCAGATAATATCTTGTTTTAAAGGACTATGCAATGATTATATCAGCTGAGGAAGAAACTGTAACTTAAGATACATCAGAGCTTAACGTATAACATCTCCCCAAAATCAATGAGGATAAAAAACTGTCCAGGGTTGTCAGAGAAAATTATAAGTAAAACAGAGATACAGCTATCTGAGTTTTTTTATTTATTTATTTTTTTAATTTTACGAACAGCCAGATTTTTTTTTTTTAACAGCATGGAGACACAGGGTACCTATAGCTAGAATATTTTTTTAGGATATTTTAGGTGAGCTGTCTCTGATATCAAATTGCTGTTTGTTTGTTTTCCCTTTTGAGAAACAAGCCTTGGATAAAGCTCAGGTGCAATCTCAGCCTGAGTCTGCTGAGTCTTTCTTGAGCCAAGTCAGCTGTCATGGTCATCATCTGACTCACAGTGATACTGACACAGCTTGTGTGATCTCAGTCAGTGATCCAGGGCATTTTTAATCCACGTTTTGTTTTTGGTTTTGCAGTTGTTGTTGTTGGTTTTTTTTTCTTTTCAGCTAGAGAGCTCGGTAGTAGTCCTTGGAAGATGCTGCATGAAGCTGCTTCTCAGACTTGACGTTGCTGGGAATCTGCTGCTCCGGTTAATCCACGGTGCGGGAGAGGGGCGGGATTGGTGCTGGTGTCTTTCACTTCCTGAAGAAAAAAGGGGGTCGCCATCTCTAGCGGTGTATAATTTTAGTAATATTTACATCCCCTCCCACCTTGTTCCTCAATCCCCCCTCCCCCTCCCCCGCCCTCCCACCAATCCCCCGCCCTCCCTCCCTGCCCCCTGCCTCTCGGTATCTCCGGTTCCTGCTGTCGGTAGTGCAGCACTTCTGGGAGCGCGAGGCTCAATGGCGGCGCCTGTCAAGGAGGACGATGTTGATGTGGACCGGCGGCCCATCAGGAGAGCTCGATCTAAGAGTGACACCCCCTACCTCACCGAGACCAGGCTCTCATACACCCTACAGACAGGTAGGACGTGCAGCAGACATGTAGGTGGAGCTATGTATGTGTATGCATGCATGCATGCATGCATGTATCTGTGTTTGTATATATAAATATATATATATATATATATATATATGTATGTATGTATGTATGTATGTGCGCGTGACGACACCAGAGCCCTTCTCGAAAGCCTTTCACGTTTGTAATGTCACCGGGAAACACTTTGATTCACTGCAGTGTTGAGGCTTTTGCTGTGCGTTGCAGTGTTGGTGTGGAAAGCTCTCTCACAAACGGTGACCCAGGGGTTTCATTGTAAAGCATGATGCATTTACAGAGCAGCTGTGTCGTGACACAAGAAGCTGTCCAGGTCTGACAGGACAGACAGCATTGGTGTGATATGGCATGGTCTGACAGAGCAAGTTTTCTAAATGCCTGGACACTGACCATGATTCTTCTGTATGATCCTGTAAAAATAGTAATAATAATAATAATAATAAGAAGAAGAAAATAAAACACTGCAATTTGAGTGAAGGTAAATATGCAGGGGAAACAGGCTACAACCTGAGATGACTTTAGTCAATTTTGATTCTACAGTGCCTCCTAGATTAGTCAGCCAATGCCCGGTTATTGCAGAAGAAATCCTATATCCTTCACGCCCCTGCCTGACAAAACTATGGTCAAACCTAGTGGATTGTTTGCGCCAAATGGTTACATCATGGTAACATCCTCAAACCTGCCTGTAACCAGGGTTGCCATGGTGATTTGACATCCATGTCTTACCAAACTTCCAAACCTTTGCTGCTGAGATTTTACCAAACCTCCCCCCCCCAAAAAAAAAGCTTGTTTTGCTGCATTCTGTGACTTTTATATAGCCTACGTTCTCGAATGTGCACATGGTAAATGTTCTGGCTATTTATTTAAACCATAGATTTTCTGTACCACCAACAGATGACATTAGGTCAGAGTTTGACATTATTTATAGTTCTACTTGTTTTTGAGTTATCAAGCTATGGATTTGAACTCATTTAATTCAAGTGACCTGTCTAACAGGCTAATATCTATAAGAGCTCAATAGATTATTAGATATAGATAATGTTAGGTTGTGATTTCCACCAAAACAAAAAAAAACTGGCTATGCTTCATGTACAACTAGTTCCTGGATCCCAATTTGAGAACTTGCTGTAAGCAGTAAACCAAGAGCAAATATACACTATATGGCCAAAACAATGTGGACACCTGTCTGTTGCACCCATATGTAGTTCTTCCCCAAACTGTTGCCACAAAAGTGAAAGCACACGATTGTCTTCAATGTCTTTGTAATGCTGTAGCTTTAAGAGTTCCCTCCACTGGAACTAAGCGGCTCAAACCTGTTCCAGCATGACGATGCTCCTGTGCACAAAGCGAGCTCCATGAAGACATGGTGTGTGAAGGTTGGAGTGGAAGAACTCGAGTGTCCTGCACAGAGCCCTGACCTCAACCCCACTGAACACCTTTGGGATGAACTGGAACACCGACTGCACCCCAGACCTCCTCACCACCATCGGCGCCTGATCTCACTAATGCTCTTGTAGCTGAATGATCACAAATCCCCACAGCCACGCTCCAACATCTAGTGGAAAGCCTTCGCAGAAGAGTGGAGCTTATTATAACAGCAAAAGGGGGACTAAATCTGGAATGTGATAAAAAGTACATGTGGGTGTGATGGTCAGGTGTCCACAAACTTCTGGCCATATAGTGTATCTTAAACGTTTTTATGATTAAAAAATATGTAACGTAGTTCGAGGGCTAGTTGCATGGATGAAGCCCTCATCAGCTCACGGATCAAACAGAGTGCCTGTCTAGTAGGACTTCCATCTAATGATTTATTTCCTGTTCCAATAACAATAACCAGTTGAAATTAATAAGAAGGAACTTGGCTATTTTAAATAATTAAAAAAATTATTATTATTTTTTTTTAAATCTTAAGATTGAAATGGATTGTATTTTTCTTTTATCTTTCTCAATCCCTTTTCTCAGCTAAAAGTAACCAATCTCAGTAAACCAGTAAACTCTGAAGATTCTCTGCTAGTGTTTCACATATTTTTCTACTTTGACTATAAAAAAAAATCAATATATCATAAGGGTAATGACATTGGTCTCTTTTACTTACCTATAGAACGTTCTTTAAAAGGTTAGTGCATTAATGCTATACTGCTATGAAAGGCCATAGCACTCCATCACGCTCTGAGTGAAAGACCATTTCAGTTTGAACATTTTAGGTCTTGCTTTTTTTGACCGCCTTCTTGTTGCTGTCATGATTTAAAGGTCCAGTTGTGCAATATGCCATTTCTTTTGTGGTGCTTAACTGAGCATCAGGGTGTTTTTAGTTCATATGTGGGCAGTAAAAAATGATCGTTGAGCAAAGACAAAGAGCACACAGCCAATATGACTGTTTCTTTTCTTTCTTTTTTTTTTTTTTTACTTAAATCATTCCCTTATTTCAGAAAAGTGTTTTATCAGGAAGAAGATAGTACGGTTTAATCTTTAATCTTTTTGTTTTCGGAGCTTTTATGCTTTTATGCCTTACTGTCTGATATTTTAAAAGTAACAGTTTTTCTTCCTGTTGATAATGCTAATTGGTTGACTAGTTTCATACCTGACTGTGTGTGTATGAAAGGAAACAAATATTTGAAAAGTAGTCTGAAAATGAGAGAAGTACAGGGAAATTTTGAGCCTGTAAGAATCAGGATGGTTGAGATATTTCTATACCATGCATGTGTTTGATGATGATGGTTAGTCAGAGATTAAAGCTACTTTGTAATCTTCTTGATGAATTTAAGCTTTAAGTCGAATCAACTTTCTGGGATCATTTGTGTATATTTGAACATACACTCACTGACCACTTTATTGGGAAAACCATGCTCTTAGAACAAACTCATGTCTTTGTGGCATGGAGTCCACAAGGTGTTGGAAATATTCCTTTGAGATTCTGATCCATGTTGACATGATTGTATCATATAATTGCTGCAGATCTATCATGCTCCGAATCTCCAGTTTTACCGCGTCCCAAAGCTGCTCTATTGGATTCAGATCAGGTGACAATGGAGGTCATTGAAGTACACTGAACTCATTGAACCAGTTTGAGATGACTGGTGCTTTGTGATATGGCACATTAACTAGAAATAGGCATTATAAGGCACATAAATTGTTGTCATAAAGCAGTGCATGTGGTCAGCAACAATACTCTGTTCCAGCTGGAATTCAAACAATGGCTCGATTGGTATTAAGGAGCCCAAGAAAACATTCCCCACACCGTTACATTACCACCACCAGCTGTTTCTGAAGTACTCAGACCAGCCCACCTGGCACCAACAAGCATGCCACGGTCAAAGTTACATATGAGAACACATTTTTCCCCCTGTTCTGATGTTTAATGTGAACATAAACTCAAACTCATGACCGCTATCTGTGTGGGTTTATGCATTGTGCTGCTGCCACATGACTGGCTGACTGGATAATTGCATGAATGAGCAGGTGTTCCTAATAAAGTGACCAGTCAGTTTCTCTTTTAACTCTACCCCCTATTGGTTAGTATTTCAATTTGTCTGGCTGTAATTGTAAACTAATTACGAGTTGACAGCTACCCATGCAGTTAGAGCGTTATAACGTGCATCATTATGGGCTGAACAATAATTTAATAGTTATATTAAAGTAGCTTTCACAAAATTCACAAACGAGCTGCCAAAATCCTGGTGTGTCTGAATATTTATGGCCAGTACATTTTAACATTATTATAAAGTATTTTATTCTACACTTTATAGTCATCCATCTCGTGATTAAGACCGTCTTATTTTGCAGCCTTTGTTATCAGTTAAAGAGCAACTCTGGCGAATGTCATGAAAAATGTACTAGCATAGTTTACAAAAGAAAGTGGGGGTTTTAAACATCTTCTCTTTCATAGTTTTTGTAGGTTTACTTTGTTTTCCTGAGTGCAACGTACAGGTACCCAGAAATAATATTGAGTGCTGAGTAAAGAGGAAAATATCTCAAATATAGTCGGGCTTATCTAGTATTTCCTCTTAGAAAATTACACTTAACTGAATATAAGATTATTAAACTTTCCTTTTAAACCATTTCTGCTCATTTCAAGCTTCGAATCTTGTTATTCTGTCGGCAGATAATTTCGCTTCTTTCTAGAAATAAATGCTTAAAATTAACAAAATTATCTGCCAACAGAATTTAAAGCTTGAAATTAGTAAAAATGTCTAAAAGTAAGTTTAATAATCTTATATTTGGTTAAGTGTAAACTTATAATAGGAAATACTAGATCACAATGACTACTTCAAACTTGAAATTAGTAAAAATGTTTAGAAATAGGTTTAATAACCAAATATTTGGTTTATTGTAATCTTATAATGGGGAGTACTAGATAAAATTGAGAGTGAAGCTTCATTTCTGTAGTTTCTCCTTATAATGCACAAATTGTTTGTACTGAACCATCAGATTAGTGCTTTACCATTATTTATACCAAAGCACTATTGAATTCTCAAATCTGACTGGTCAGAAGGTGTTGATTAATTTCATGTAACAGCACACGTCTGTCTGTTTATATTAATGCACTCATTCTAGTATGTTATTTTTTCATTAGTAACAGCTAAAACGTAGGGACTTGTATCGCGGATGCACCACATAATCTAAAACTAATAATACACAGTAAGTGGTCTGGAAAGCCAGTCCAAAAGGAAGACCAAGGCAGAGCATTGGGTGAAGGACCACACTGCTGCCCTGGAGTGTCACCTCGTCGAGGCAGGAACTAAATTAGGTGCTGATGCCTGATAAACTGGATGACACAAAGAACTAGAACAGATGGGACAACATAAGGATTCTCAACTTACTGGAGGGGTTAGAGCAAGAGAAAGTCACAATTCTTCAAAGACATGTCTGCCGTCCGTGCTCAGGCTTATCAGAAGGGGCGCATCAATCATGATCGTGCTCATCAAACACTAGGGCCACGAACGGTTTGTCCCTGGCGGTGATTATCAAACTGGTGACCTCAATTTATTTGACATTTGGAGGATATTGAACCCTAAAGAGAAAGATTTCACAACATGACTCATCAAGAATTGATTATCTCTTTAATTCAAGATTTGGCCAAAACATGCTATCACCTTTCTGTCATGACCCCGCGAACAGGGGCGTAGCCAGACTTTTTGCAATGGGGTGGCCGGGTTAGTCCAATGACCTGAGTAAGCTTCCCATCAGACATAAAAGGCAAACACATAAGAAACATTTTTGTCATCTAGCAAGCTACAAAAAAGTCATAGCTAATGTAACATTAGGCTACATCTTATGATGTATATTAACATTAACATTAACATTACAAACCCAAATGTCATTAGCTAGCTAATAACGAACTGACAAAATACGATGGTATGACTCCAAATAACAAATATTCCTCCGAACACTTGCCGCAGTCCTCACCACTGGACAATGATGAAATGAACTAGCAGAGTTCCCAGCCAGTGTGAGCCTTCCATTGTTATTTAAACTAGGCTATCCCTGTAGGATAGTTGTTCAGTTTCGCATTATATTACATGTATGTTAACTGCGGTAACAACAACAAGAACAATAATAATAATGTCTTACTGGGGTGGCGTTAGCTACGCCCATGCTCATCACTTGTGGCTTAACTCTACCTTACATATTAATCCCTTGTTTCTGGCAATGTTAGAGGAGTAATGGATTTCTTTTCCTGTTAATGATCCCCCTGATGTATCAGCATCAAGTTTGTGGGCGTGTGCAACAGCTCAAGCATAGCTTCTTCCCTCAGGCCATAATAAATCTCACAACAGCAGGCGTTAAGTGATGCTGGCTTTCCCTACCTCAGTACGTGGAACTGCAAATACAATGGACATATAGCATTCTCCTCGTTTATATTTTTTATATTTAGCACTATTTTACTTTTAAAATACTACTTATGGATCTTTTTTGCACTCTTTGGTGACATGCAGTCATTCTTGTCCTTGCACTGCATTGTATGTATTAGACCATACAACATAATCTGCACTATTAACATTACATTTGGTCTCAAACTTAATGCAATACCTCTTAACGTTTTATATGCAGTTGTCTACTTATGTTCTTGTCTTGTACTGTTGTCTCTGTATATTTGTTGTATACGCTTTATGTTAGCTGTAGGAGCCTGCTCAGCGCTTGACAGTCTCCTAACACAGAGAGCAGAAGCCTGTATCTTTTGTACAAAACACAGATTGTGTGAATCCGCTAATAAACCAGGAGGATTTGTAACTTGCTTGGGTAAGAGGAGGACTGAATCTAACATAATTTCACCTAATAATCACCTAAAGCTAGCACAGGAGTTGTTAAGACTCTGTAGACTCTCCATGATGCCAAAATATTCTGAGGATGGCTGGAATCTTCTGATACATTTTTCCCTCCATAAAATCCACATCTTATTTTGCTTTGCGATGCATCCTGATCTGTACTGTGCACATTTGTCATTTTACAACATTACATCCTCTTGACTCATTGCTTTACTTACCTATTTACCTTTGTTTCTTATAAGACATTATGTATCCTCCTGGACTGGGGGAAAAAAAACAACATTTCTCAGTAATGAGACCCCGTGCCATCCTGTTAACCTACTGTTATGGATTTCTACAGGTTGTTTACAAGTTTCAATTTCCGATTTCCTGTTATTCAGTACGGTTGACTCATTTCTATTACATTACCGGTGCACTGAGAACTTTATTTCAGGGTTTTATGAAATGCCGCAATCTGCAATCCCAAGGATAAGGAGTGGGCTATTGCCTTTGAGTCCATAGATAGTCTAATAGAAAGTCAGTACTTCATTGGATGCAGTGTACTCCTGAGTTCCTCAAACGTATTGATCCCAAATAATCCCCTCTGTGTGCAAAGTGGAAGAAAGAGGCGTGTTCATTTTTCATCTGCATTTGGCCCTGTCCTGTATTAATGTAATAATTACTGGCATTTTGATTAGGACTTAAAAAGGGAGCCTCGATTAGTTTTGCTGAACATCCCAACTCTAGATTCCTCTCTAATAAAAGCACAACACAAAATTCTGAGCAACTTACCTATTAGCAAGCATGTGTGTGGATCAAAGCTAAGCCTGCGACTATCACCCTGCGACAGAGGGAAATATTTAAAGCATTTAAGCTTAACTCTTAAAGCAAGTGAGACACTGTTTATAAGGTGCAGCAGCCTTAGTCCTAGTGATGCTGCAGGTCTTTTATGTAACAGCCATCACACATTTATTTGGTGCCATTCAAGTCCTTCTAAGGACAGATGAGGTGCAGAACTGTGGTTGAGTTTCTGGTTCATTTTTTCCTTTGCTTTATTTGTACTTTTTTGTACTCTTTTTTTTTTTTCTCTGCCATGTACACATTGTTTGTTGTAACTGAATAATGTGTCCAAGGCCATGCCCAGAGCTAAAAACCTTCTCATGTGCTGAAATGTCAGAAGTGCTGTCATTATTGTTCCTTATTATGTTTAATAATTCTGTAAAATATATATATGTTTTTTTTTTTTAAAGAAAAAAAGAAGAGTCGTGAGAGTGTTCCTCATGCTCATTTTATTCCATCTACATGCATAAAAAGCACAAACAAATATGAGCACTGAAGCTGGAGAAACAAAATTTCTGTTACAGGTTATGTTTAATAGAAGCAGTGTTTTTTTTTTATTACTTTACATTAGAGCTTAACGTTCACACTGCCAGCTGATACTTAAAGCCACATCCTGTAGGCTACACCACCCTTCCACAGTGAATTTATTACATGCCCAAGCTAAAGGAAAAAGAAGCCATGTCATCACCTCTTTCTGAGATCATTTTCTCTTAAAGAACATGAAGGAGAAAGATTACAGTTAGAGAGGATAAAGAGGGTGTATGTAATCGTCTGTATATTTGAATGGAAAGGTCAGATGTCCCTGTATCTCTGTAGCTACCTGTGTGTGTGTGTGTGTGTGTGTGTGTGTGTGTTTATCCTTTTATTCCAGGGTATTAGGTAAGAGACGGTTTTCTAAAGAGTTTAGGTCAGTAAGTCTTCTGCGTGGCAAAATGCGTGTGTGTGTGTGGATACAGGGGGCTGTGAAGGCAGAGGTGGATGATAGACTCTCTCAGGCAGGAGGTCTGGTAGCTGCAGGAAGCCTTCTGATCCCTGAGTGTCTCTCTGTTGCGTGTGTGTGTGTGTGTTAGTGAGTTAGAGAGAGAGAGAGCACAAGAGAGAGAACATCTAATCCCTCATGGTGTGTGTGTATGCTCAAAGGATTGTAATCACTGATTCACCCAGGGTGTTTGTGTGAGTGTGAGGTTGCATATGCGTAAACCACTTACCTGTACTCCAGTGTACCAGACAAATAACCGTCAACTTCTGAGTGTGTTCTGCCATCGGTAGGGGTGCAAAATATACGAGTGTCTCCAAAGTCCAGTCACAAAGACCCACTTCTAAGAAATTTATTTCATTTATGTATTGTCATTTTCGTTGGTTTATCTAATTTTGTGTTGCTCATGTGATGATGTATTTATTCATTTTATAAATCTGTGACATGTTTTTAGCTAGCTCATTATTCAAATGCATTTGGAGCTAATAAAGAGTATAGTATAGCTGTTTTGTTTGCTATATGTGATATACATTTTTATTTATTTATTTGTTTTTTATTAACAAATTTAAAAAATTACGTTAAAAACATTGTGCACATTTTTCACAGAATCCAAACATATGGAAAAAAAAGAAAAGAAGAAACAACCACAATAACAATAACAATCATTCAGATTTCTCCCATATCCAAGTTACACCATCTACTGTATACTTTAACATAGTGTTTCTACAAGCATTTTAACAAAATCTTCCTCTTTGTCATTCATTAAAAAATATTCGCATAACAATTTCACAGCAAATTGCATTTGGTTTTTAAACAGAATCCACACATCAACTTCTCGTTTTTCGTATTGTGCTATATTTCTTCTTAACCATATTGCATGTTTTGCAATTGTTACCAAAAAATTAAAGACTATCACATTACATTCTTTACCATTAAAACCAAATAACATTTTTTCCCTTGTCTTTTCTGTCATGTCTTCGTCATATTTGTCTTTCAACACTGACTTCACTATATTTTCGATTTTTTCCCATAAAAACTCTCAGTTCTTCACAATATAAAAACAAATGCAGTAGGCCTTCTTCACATTTCTTACATACCCTACAATTTGCATCAGTCTTCTGCAATCTCATTTCTGTTAAAATACAGTTGTGTAAAATTCAATAGCGTGAAAGACATTGAAGTGTGTTCTGCTTAACGCAATCTACAATAAACTTTACATTTTAAAGATATAAAAATATGTAAATGAAATGTTTCAATCGTTGCTCTATACAATTGACTATTATTAATCAACATTGCTGTCCAGAAGTTTGTAGAGACCTGAGCAGGACACAAATATGTGCTTGTTGAACGTCGTATTCTGAAGGCATGGCATTAATTATAGTAGGCTGCCAGTAACATCTGATTTTTCAGCCAGTGAAGTGTACAGCCTTTGAGCCTCTCAGACAGAAACAAATGAATTGTTCCTTCACAGAATAGTAATTTATTCTTGGTACTATTTCTTCTACTGCTATACATCATCCATCGTTATCATTATTATCAGCTTCGTATTCATTAGGTACAATCTAATACATAATTTCAGATAATAACAACAACGAAATGTGAAGTATAGACCTATTCGTTAAAACATGATTTTTTTTGTGATATGCAAATCAGGGCATGTTTAGCAACATGCCTCTTATGCATATTTAATTTTTTAAAAAATCTTGGACATTTATCGTTATAATTTGAGTATTTAATTTTGTGTATAAAGTAAAAGGTGTACTTTCGCCAGTTTATTTATTTATCATTACTACGGTAGATCATTATTACAGTGAATGGCATGAGTGCAGTGTGTTAAATCAGTAAAGGCAGATCTGGGAAACGCTGCTTTAGATCCTTTGACTTCTCTATACGTTAGATCTTGTACACTGTCTATTTACGTTTCTCCTTCACAGCAGAGGGGGCAGAGAGACTAGCTGCGATGCGTTCTGATTCGCTGGTGCCCGGCACTCACACTCCTCCCATTCGGCGGAGAAGTAAGCTAGCAAGCCTAGGACGACTCTTCAAGCCATGGAAATGGAGGAAGAAGAAGAGTGACAAGTTCAAACAGACATCTGCAGGTACACACACACACACACACACATGCACATTTAAAATATGCCACAAATAACAGCTGAAAAACTCTAGGCACTGTTGGCATTTGCTATTGTGTAACAGATTGAAGTAATTTGTTTAGTCTTAGAGAGAAAGATGTCTACACGGCAAAGCAGAGAGGAGTTGATCAAGAGAGGAGTGCTGAAGGAGGTCATTGAGAATGGTACTGACAAGCATGTATTACAACTCGCATCCTGATTGCAGTAATGCATTTGTTACGCACCATTGTTAGAGCATTAGCAGGGTGCTAATATTTTCCTCAGATTTTGTCTGGTCATCTTTGGTCTTTTTCTAGAGGAGCTAGCAGCGGAGAGTGAGCACATGTGCATGTCTGAGTTGGACAGACTGGCAGTTATTAGTCCTGTATCTGAGGCCCAGGAAACAAATGGAGAAGGAACAGGTATTTAAATTCTAAAGGTTGTCGACTCATTGTCAGGCATTTCACTGTAAGCACTACTGTAACTGTCCTTTTGTTAGTTTACTTCCCATTAATATCCAGTGGATATACGAAGTCTACACACCCCTGTTAACACTGCGGTTATTGTAATGCAAAAAAAAAAAAATGAAACCAAGATATCATCATGCTGGATCTTTTTCATATATATAATATAGCAACCAACAAACTTCAAGACAAATAAAAACAGTTTAGGAAAAAAAACAAGAAAATGAAAAAACTTAAAATAGCTTGGTTGCATAAGTGTGCACACCCCTTCGCTAACGCTTTGTTAAAGCACCTTTGGCTTGTAATACAACACTCAACACTCTTTTTGGGTAAATGTCTACCATCTTTGCACATCTTGATTTGGCAATTTTATTTCGCTCTTTCTTACAAAAATGCTCCAGATGTATCAGATTCAGAGAGGATCTCCTGTGCTCAGCCCTCTTCAGGTCATGTCAAGTCTGACCGGACCATTCCAAAACGTCGAACTTCTTCTTCTGAAGCCGTTCCTTTGTTGTCTTGGAGTTGTGCTTCGGGTCCTTATCATGCTGGAACATGACATTTTTCTTCATTTTCAGCTGTCTAACAGTCCTGCAGGGTTTTGTGCCAAAACACATTGGTATCTGGAGCTATCCACGATTCCCTCTATCTTGACTAAAGCTCTAGTCCCAGCTGAAGAGAATCAGCCCCATGGCATGATGCTGCCACCACCATGCTTCACCATGGGTAGGGTATGGTGATCTTTGGGTGATAAGCTGTGCCAAAAACATCTTTTAGAATTAGACCCAGAACGTTCTACCTTGGTCTCATCAGATCATCACACCACACATTTTGCCACATGGTTTCGTTAAAGGTGTTTGTATGTATGTTTTGGCAATATTTTAGGTAAGCTTAGAAATTTTCTGCACCCTACCCCATAGTCCAGACATGTGAAGAATATGAGAGATTGTTCTCACATGCAGGGAGTGTCCAGCACTTACCAGATATTCCTGACCGATACCTTCTGACCGTGAGATCCCGTACATGCTTTGTAAGCTTTTTGCAGGCCATGGCTTCAGCAGTCGGATAAAAACCAGGTGAATGATAGTTACATTTGAGCACGAGTCTGAAAGTGATTGGTTAAATCAAAGCACAGCTACACGCTGCGTTATAAAAGGGTGTGTACACTTATGCAGCCAGATTACTGTAATTTCTTTTTCACAGTAAAGGTGGAAAAAGATCTCAAATGATTTATCGTGGTTTCATTTTTTTAGATCACAAAAACCTGCAATTTTAACATGGGTGTGTAAACTTTTTACATCCACTGCAACTTCCAAATCCAATTAAGGAATCTGTATGTCATCTGCATTTAACTTCTACTCTTGTTTTTTGTCGTTACTGGTACAGAAACTCAGTTGTCACAGTTGTCAGGGGAAATAGGGGTGTGTCTAGCAGGCCACACCCCAAAGCCAGGTCCAGCCACGCCCCCTGCAAAAGGCATTCCACTACCGAGTGATGGCATGGACATCCCCCTGACCAAACCATTAGCGCTAAAGCAACCACCTGCCTTACCTCCAAAACCATATAGCAGAATACCCAACCATTTAACAGGTATATACCTGTTAAGCACATAATCACACTTTTTCTTTCTCTTCCACTTCCCACCCCTGCATTGACTTAAATTCTTTTCACTCTCTTGCTCATTCACGCTTAATGCCTGATTTCTTTGTTGTTCTCTAGACCCTTTAGGAAAATTCTCCCCACCACTTCCCCCCAAAAAAGTGATGATCTGTGAGCCGGTGCCCTCTTTCCAGCTCAGATACCCACAGCCCTCAACCATGCACACACACTCCCTAACCCACACACACCCTTTGCAGCATACCACACTCCCGCTTTCCCTCCATCCCCCAAGCCGCATCATCGAGGAACTTAACAAAACTCTTGTGTTTACCATGCAAAGACTGGAGAGGTGAGTGTAGGTGCTTTGGGTTTGGGGTTGGATATATAAGTTAGATATGGCTGTGTATTTGTGTCTATGTTAAAGTGGCAATTTAAGGATTTTTGCAAAGATAGTATTTTTCCTATATTTATTCTCTCTGCTACTGTTTAATGTAAGACTTCGTAATTGTTTCTCTTTCGCACATTCTGCCTTGGTACATGCAACACTGCCCCCTAGTGCACACATTCATGTGTCAATCAGCCCTAACTGCTCTGCTCCATGGTGTGCAGTTCTGTACTGCAGGCTGTACCATCAGTGCAAATGGAGAGTGAAGAGGAGAAGGAGAACAGAGATGCAATGCAACTTCTGCCCAGTGCCCACACTTTCAACGCACACCCCACCAACACGCTCACAACCAGCACACGCATGTACATCCCACCCACGCATGAAGACGAGGAGGAGGAGGAGGAAGAAGAAGAAGATGATGAGTCTTTATTTACAAGTATGTGGCTACTTTCTGTCAGGCAGTGATTCAAGTCCAAACTTGACTTTATGGAAGTAGTATACATATTTATTGAGTAGTAAGTCACACTAAGGCCAGAGTAATACTTGCTTTTAAATATGCTTACGCAAGATGGTTTCCTGCAATCTTTTGTCACAACAGTTGTGCATGTCCAAACAAGTTAACACATTTTTGCATAGTTGCATATACGTACAATTCAAACAAACAGAAACGTAACTTTTATAGGCTTCAAATTTATAATCTTTTATAGCAAAGTCATACATCTTCAATTTTTGTAGTACAAAATATAGTGAAGTTGGACAAGCCTGAAAAATGTAGATACTTTTATGCCATTTTTGTTATACTTTTAAAAAATCCATACTTTACATTTTTTAATCCAAGATATCGGCATGTCATATTTTAACCTTGACCAATACTAAAAGTTTTTTTTTTTTTTTTTTGGATAATTTGCATGAATATAATAGTCCCAAATTTCTTTAACATGCAAGTATTGGAATCCACATTGAATCTTTGTTTTGGGAATTCTTAAATATTCAATACCATTAATTAGTTTAGATTTGATCATTTTGCCTTTGAGGAAAAGGAAAGAGATCTTGTCCTGATTTTGAATACTACTTTAAAATCATATCCAAGCTCAGTTTTTAATTGTAGATCCAAATATGCTGTGGAAAACATTGCAAAATGTAAAAACTCTTAGAATGTTTTAATTTTATATCGTCCCAGTAAAATTTGATTGTAAGTATTAGTTAAACGAGCCAACATTAGTATCACTGATGAATAAACATGAACATTTGCTCAGATGAACCGTAGCAAAGGGAACAGCCGGTATTGTTGATTAACACAATAAACTGCAGCGAAGTATGTGCAACAAGAGGGAACTATACTTTCCCTTTTTGTAACGACATTAGTTTGATCGACATCTATGCTGGCACCATTGTTCGTAGCTTCCTCAACTCCTGACATCTTCACGGTTTTCTTTGTTATTCAAAATCAATGGGAAAGGTCACAAAGGTATTCGGGTGCTGGCGAGCTATGTTTTGGTTCTGACCTGCCCCCTGTTGGTCAGAGCTTTTATTATTTTTTTAATCCTCTAGAGGCACAAAAGGTGTACACAGGCGAGTACATGGAAAAATGCAGCATGCCTAAACCTTATGACGCAGAGTGAGACCAGTCTGCCCATTGGCATGTCTTTGGACGGGTTGGAGGAGATCAGGGAACCCAGAGGAAACCCACGTGGACATGCGCAACACCGCACAAACAGTAACCCAAGCTCAGGATCAAACCCGGGATCAAAACCAGGACTCCAGAGCATCACTTTGCCGCTCTGTTTTTTTTAATGTACGAGATGCACACGTTCAGATCGAATTCCACATTTAGATCTTGTCCAACACTGCAAAATGCACACTAAGAAGTATACTTAAATAGTAATTATGCCAATAGTGGAGTGACACACTATTTAGTTTGGTAGTATGCAGGTTGGGATGCAGCTCAAGTATTCATGAATTAGAGGTGTGTATAGGACAGTTAAAAAAAAAAAAAAAAAAAAAAAAAAAAAAAAAAAACACTCCCGAAGGAATTTTGACTAATCTCTCCCATTCCTGCAGACCCTCTGTAATGCAACGCACAGACTGACTGTGTGTGTGTGTGTGTGTGTGTGTGTGTGTGGTGGCAGGTAGTCTGGCTATGAGGATCCTGAGGAAAGACTCACTTGCAATAAAACTGAGTAACCGACCATCAAAGAGAGAGCTGGAGGACAAGAACATTCTGCCCATGTTGACTGACCAGGAGAGACTGGAGTGCAGACAGCAAATTGGCACTAAACTCACACGGTTAGTGACTATATATACACATATACACACATACACACACGCACTTATCACCACAACATATAGTATCTATTGATATCTGTTTCTCTGTTTGTAGGAGACTCAGCCAGAGACCAACTGCAGAGGAGCTAGAGCAACGAAATATCCTAAAACGTAGGCAAAGTGGACAAAAAACACACTCATGCACACAGCTGTATGCATAGGCTCAACTACTAAACAAAAACACTATGTTAAACTCTGTGATCAGAGCAAGACACAAAGGCACTGAGGCTCCTGAGTGACACAAAAAAAAGTATTCACCCGATTGTCCAGAGTTCGCGAGGTCAGATCTCGCCTAGAGGGTAAAATTGGACATACTGTCTCCAGCATGTTAATCACAGACACACCAGCCAGTCGTGCACCTGTAAGCTGTGTAAGTGGAAGAGGGTCAGACTGCTTAACACTGGCCTATGACACCATCGAAAAGATGCAGTTGGCTGGCTTCTCGTGTCTCAGAGGAAGTGTACCTTCCCCAGGTGGAAGCTGTCATATGATAGGAGAGAGCTGGCTGGTGGGAGGGAATTGGCAGGTGACCAAATTACAGAGAAAAATGGGGGGGAAAAAAGATAGGCACTGAGGAGCACTAACACAAATATATTATATATTAACATGAAAATAAGTAGACAAATGCACCTTTCCTTCAACCTCTCTTTCTCTGGTAGCACGAAATGAGCAGGAGGAACTTGAGGAGAAGAGAGAGCTCAAGAAAAGGCTGTCACGGAAGGTGAGATAATGGGCTTTTTCACGAGAACAGATATAACACATCAAATAGTACAGTATAGTATGGTAACATAGCATTGTCTGAGTAGGGGTTAAACTAGAATTGTGAAACATGCTAATATTTATGTGTCCGTAACACATTAACTTGTCTTTCTAACGATGCTAAGCTTCCTCTATTGGATCAGTTCTCTGGTTCTCTGATTCTAGCTTTCTCTCTCTCTCTCTCTCTGTCTCTGTAGTTGAGTCAAAGGCCAACAGTTGAGGAACTGAGGGAGGCGAAAATTCTTATTCGGTTCAGCGATTATGTGGAGGTGGCTGAAGCTCAGGACTACGACAGACGGGCAGACAAGCCCTGGACCCGCCTTACTGCTGCAGACAAGGTCAGTCAGACAAATAAACCTATTTCCCTGACCGTTTGACAGGACCCATTAGAATCAGTGCTTTTTGGAACTTTTCCAAAAAAGCTCATTCTCACCAATCTTTAGAATTATGTTGTTTTTTTCCCCCCCTTCTCAGGCTGCCATAAGGAAGGAGCTCAATGAGTTCAAAAGCACAGAGATGGAGGTGCACGAATCAAGTCGACATCTAACCAGGTGATCATGTGAACGCATACATGCCAATGCTTACTCCGCGGCCATAAAATCATGCTCACCAGCGTTCTTCTTATTTCTAGGTTTCACCGACCATAGTGCTGATTGCTGAGCAGAAGCACAGGGCATTACCAATGACAAATTCACCTCTGGGATGTACTGAGTCTAATGTGCTGGGATCAAACTGTGCAAGGATTGGGACTAAACGCAGAGACTGTGTTGCTATTCTGATCTGATATCAGGAGAAGAAACAGGTGCCCATGTTCCCAAGATGACCTGACTTGCCTAGATTCCCCAATCCCTGACCAATTTGAACGGTCATGAAGTATGTGTGTGTATGTTCTGGCTGAACTTTTAAATATTATTTTGTGCTCTGGCAGTACACTTAAATATTCTGTACCAGTGTTGTTTGATTAAATTTGTGCACGCGGCCCTGTAACCAATCATAAACCCGTTTTTGTACCCATGTAGGTGTTAAGCAAGAAAAAACATGGAAACATACGAGAATCTTAATATTCTAAGAACACAAAAGTCTTACAGTTTTCAGTATATTTACGTATATACCTTAATATACATTTCGTTTCCATGTTCTGTCTATCTAGCGTTTTTCCACAAACAAAATAAAACCAAAAGAATCCAGAAATGTTCATCTCACTCTGGCCGTAATGGGAGAGTTTATGTTTGACAGTTGCACCAAATAAGTGACAGAACCAAGCAATAATTTGTCCGTGTCCTGAATGTCTGGTTTTGACACGTCTTAAGTTTTGACTGTGGCTGTAATATTGAGTATGAGGCACTCGCATATGAGCAACTTCCAGCTCCTTTTTACTGCTTTCATCTGAAAAAGGCTCCTAGCAGTGCGCACTTTTTATCTTGATAAATAGGCTACTCTGATGACCGACGTGAACCTCAGTGGGTTTGAGGTAGTATTTAGAACACACCCCTGTCCGTCTGTGCTCTGTTTACAGCCGTTTACAAGACGGAGGCCAAAAATAATGGTTCTTCAGTGATTGTGACGAAAGAAAAATAATTGACTGATAATTTCGTTTTTGCTTTTTCTATTGTTCATTCTTCCTATAAAAATTGGTCAGGGTGTACAATGTGTCACAATATATTTTTTACATTTTCAACACTGACTTCATGTGGACTTAGAGTGGTGTGTTTTGTTTACAGTCTTGCCCTAATGCTCCTCTCCTGCTGCTATTAGCCGAGAGATTTAATGAAAGGAGGAGGCGCATGTCTTGTTCTACCCTTCTTTTTTTTTTTTTTTCTTGACAATGTATGCAGTTTCTGATGTAAAAGATCACTTATTAAAAAGATCCGTTTGAAGTAAGGCTGAGGGAGTTTTGATCTCAGATCTTTCTGTGCTGTCACAACGATGAACAGATTTAAATTCGTTTCCAAAAAGAGGATCACTGCAAGTGTGTGTCACATGCAAAGATTTTCACCACTGCGGATTCTGGACAGAAAAAAAGGAATCGTTTATGTGTATCCTAAACCAGACACTCGGTAGGCAGTTTTCATTTATATGAGCCCGAGTCAGGTCACTGTGTTAAATTTTTTAATCAATTCAATTCAGTTTTATTTGTATAGCGCTTTTAGCAGTAGACATTGTCACAAAGCAGCTTTACAGAAATAAATTGATTCACAAAAAAATATACTGTAAATATTTGAATTTATCCCTGTGAATTTATCCCTAATGAGCAAGCCAGTGGCGACGGTGGCGAGGAAAAACTCCCTGAGATGATATGAGGAAGAAACCTTGAGAGGAACCAGGCTCAAAAGGGAACCCATCCTCATCTGGGTGCAACGGATAGTGCAGTTATAAATAAATCCCTTCTATTATTGTGTACTATAAGGACAAATAGTGCAATTGTGCAACCAATAAATTCATCACAGTTTCTGCAAGAAGTCCGGTTGGTTAAAATCTATCCGCTGTCCACTGATGGAGTCCTGAGTACGAAGCTGCTCGTGGCAACCGCAGCCCCAAAGCCACTACAGCAATCGCAGCCCCAAGCCATTACAGTACAGCTCCCCATATGTCATCCCCAAACCATCTCCACAGCCCCCAGGTGGCACCATCCCCAGCAAACCAAACGGTTCTTCAGGCCGTCCATATGGGGCCCCAGCAGCAGCGAGCGAACTCAACCGATAATGACTTTTCCTGTGTTGTTAATGAGTTTTAAATCATTTCTTTCACAGAAAAACATCATCCAAGCGCGATTATTAAATGGACAGCGAGAAGAAACGTTTGTGACAGCAGAAAAGTTTTCATTTCATATTCGCCCGACATTCAGGAACAACAGCGTGCTGCTTGTTGAGAATAACATGAAATGCACACGTTATCTATTGGTATAACAACTATACCTTTACTCAACATCTAATTTTACCAATATTAAAGACATTTTTTGAGACTAACACAAGAGATAAAGGTTTCGTCAAAAGTTTTTACCTCATTTATTACCATTTTTTAAATTGCAGACAGTCTTTTTTAAGTAATCAGACACAAATTTACACGGCTATTACTCTTCTATTTAACGGATTATTAAAATGATTACCCACTTCGTTCAGTCGGACAGAAAATTGAATTCAGATCGAGGTGTTTACATGATTATTTTATTCTGACTGAGCTACCAGTCAAGTTATTAGGCTGCATGTAAATGTAGCCACGGAGCTGTAGAGTCTTGAAGGCGTTAAACAGAGTGCATGGGAGTCCCACAGTACTTGTGCCACAGTTCTATGGCTTTGGTAACTATGGCATCCGTGTTCTCCTGCGGCATCTACACAAGGAAAAAAGATTATATAAAGGTATAGTAAGTGTATACACAATCTTGTAATGACAGCATTACAATTTACAGGGGAAAATCGACTTAAAATATGATGATGATTTATTTTCCAGCGGAAACATCTGCATACTGAGAAAGAAATGTTGCCTGTATTCACAATACGCAGTTAATTTCTGTCACCTCAGCTTTTTAAACAGCTTGAATGAGTTCATGAAACCATTCTACAAAACAATGTGGTTTGTATCAACATGTACTGACAGCCTCAGCACCTGCCCTTAGGCTTGCATGATAAAGGAGTTTTGAGTGAACAGGTTTTCCTGTTTCTCTGTCCTCAGTACAAGAGAACATTTGGAAATCAGTCACGGTAAATGCAACAGATGTGGATAGAGATGAGGTTTTAAAAAAAACTGGAGTAGTCCTACCTTTCCAAATATACACTGTTATTCAAGGTACGGTAATAACATACAGCAAATTCAACGTTCAGGTCCTTAACAAAGCAAAATTTGTATACCGAGGATGCTGTGTGTGTATAACTGTGTTCTCTCACATTGCTCAGAAAGTTTGCCACTGCATCTGATCGACTCATTCCCATGAGCTTGATCTTGTAGCTCAGCAATATCTCCATAGCCACGAAAACCAGGATTTTACAGGAGCCGCTGATCACCTTGTCCCAAACTCTGTTGACACACACAACCAACGCGAGACAGGAATCAGAATAGTCATCTACTTCATACTAGAAAGACAGAAGCAGCGCTGCTCTCCCACACACCTTCCTACAATATCAATGAATATACATATATAATACCACTAATTACTAGTGATATGAACACACCAGATTCTTCAGAAGAACTTTATTAAACCTACGGTGCACGGGACATGATGATTGAGTCTGGCTATATTAAATACTTTATATCCGGCGAGGTGCTCTGAGCCGCCCTCGTAGTCCAGAATCAGAATTGGACAGAAATTTGTACGCATAAGTCATACCGTGAATGGCTAGGTTTGCTGGGGTTTTTTTTAGGCAAAGGGCGTACAAAGGTATTAACAGGGTGGCTTTGCTTGGGCATCTGCTCAGCTGGAGGGCTCAGAAATTTCAGAAAATATAAGCGCATATTTCCTGCAAATATCATAAAATGAAATATTGACTTAAAGCAGATTTACAGACAATAAAACTGCAATCCAGGTTTCTGTAGGAGCTGTTTGCTGTCGAGCCTTGGTCTGTTCAATCTGTCTTTTAGGAGAATGCTTATACTTTCACGCTTAGCATTTAACCAGAATGCATGCTTGAAATAGAATTACTAAATAAAGTTCATTGTCGTTACAAACCTAAAAGCAGCATTTGAGGATATTTGAGAACAACAATACTACTATCTTATCTGTTTAAAGTGTATTAACGTGTACTGCATTTTAAAGAGGCTTTTCTTCATAGGGCAACCATGTTTTGAAAGCCAATTAGAATTGGAGTTTAATTAACACCTGCATCTTCTCACTACTTACACTGTGTTCAGACTTATGCAGAATCTGTCCTGGATTGTACCATTAATAATAAAAAAATCATCATCGAATGAAGGAACGAATGAAGGAACGAATGGCCAGCAGCTCCTTCATTTTGCCTCTCTACGTCATTTATTCTCTTACTCTATTCCACTGATTTTCAAGATTGATTTCCTGTTGTGGCTTCCCTGTAATGTTTTATCTATTTGGTTTTGAGTGTGCTGATGGGCTAAGCTCAGCCAGATGTCATTAGCATTGTTGGTTTATGTTTTTGTGGGATATTATCCTACAAATGTGACAACAAAACTGTAGTCCTGGCTTTCCAGTGTATCCATATGTAAATAATATGAGTATTTTTAAAATAGCATGTACTTCCTTTTGTTCCTGACTGCCATAGTGGTTTCCTTCTGAACTAGTGGAGTTTTCCTGTTTGTCTTCCTGTTTGTTTTTCCTTGCTGAGTACTAAAAGCAAAGTTGTCACATGGCGACCGTGAGCTCACGTGTGCAGACTATAAAGGCCACGTCATCGTCTTTCCCATTCTCATCTTTTCACGGAGTTATAGAAGTGGATTCAAGATGCTGAGTATGGCGCTTTAATCCTTTGATTTTTGCCAATCTTGTTATTGTTCCTGTCAAAATCTCCAGTCAAAGAGTGTGTCCGTTGTATTCCTAATAATTGATACACTACTATTACAAGACATGTGGCCTATTGTTTAAGCTAGCATGGATGGTGCAGACTCAGAGGAACTAATCTTACTTAATCTTTAGTCCATGAGGTTTAACTTAGGTTAATTACTGAAACTTGGTAACTTTCGAAACCTTTCATGTACTTCAGGGCAGGATGGAGTTGGATGATAGACATGATCAATTTGGGACCTGAACATCTGCTTCAGGCAATTACAGAGCACACGACTGCTGAGCAATCCCAAGGGAGAGGAAAGAGCGCCTTGGAGCACAGATTAGAGGAGCCCACAGCAGGCACAGGCCAAAAGCAAACCGCTCTAAGCTTAAACCTAAACCTTCACTGGAAACTTAAGATGCAGACAAACCATATGACAAATTGCTGAAATTTCTAAATCTTACTTCCAACTGCTTTACTACATATTATTTTTTTTAAATCTAGTGGTTAGGGATGATCTAAATTTCTGCAGTAGAGTAGAAGATGAGCAGACTCACAGACTTTCAGGACATGGTTTAGTGCTAACCTCTGTAGGCTGGACTCGGGCAGGCAGTCTGCGAAACAGCGTCTGAACCAAAGGGAATAGGGCAGTACAGCCAGACTGCCCGAAGTTTTCAAATGGGCCAAAAGACGACTGTCCTCCTGGGAGAGGAAATGCTCCAGACTCTTGGGCTGAGAGAGGCAGAAAAAAATGGATCATCTGGAATACAGTTATGATGTTCTTTAATGGTTGGTGTGAACATGCATGCAGAGACTTTCAACAAGCTTATGAAGTGATCGTATGATGTAGTTGTTTGATGTAAATTGCAAGGTCAAGAAACCTTGAGAGGAACCAGACTCATCACATCGGATAGTGCGATTATTAACCGTTACTCGTATAACAGTATACTATAAGGTCAAGCAGTGTTAAGTGTGTTAAAGGGAACTTGAGTATGAGTATCATTAGAGTTTTAACTTTAAGTCTCTCGTATCAAACTGAAGTTATCAACCGGTCTATAATTGGGACATGAGTGTAAACTGAACTTAGTAATTGCTTTAATCTTTAAGTTTTCCAAGGAATAACAACTACATCCATCTTTATGGTTTCTCAAACTCCCAAGAGTAAAAAAAAAAAAAAAAAAAAGGCAAACTCCCAATCACCCAACGATTGCACGAACACTTTTCTTGCGCTACTCGGAAGCCGTGACATTTGTTTTTTTCAGGTCTACTTCAATAAATCATTCATATTGCTAACAATATTGTAATACTTTTGGGTTACACTATATTAAACTGCTGAACTAAATGCATACAAACCAGGTGAGGTATGGAATCACCGAACTTGTGATTAAATTGGTTGACAAAGCACCTAATCAGCCAATAGCAGTCCACCGGATCATCCACAATCTCCTCCATCACCCTGGCGATAGCCAAGAAATCCTCATCCTCTTCACCCTCGGGACAAAAAAACAGTTCGCATAAGTATGCACACAAGGCTACTGTACACAAATATTGTGACGTTGAAAGGGACTGATTTTCAAGACAGATTTAGTTTCTTAATCCATTGCTGCAGACATTCTCTTTCTCTTATACGTCCATTTCCTTCTATTCTGGTTCAATTTATTTTTAGGTCTTTAGTTACCCTCCTAAAGAGAAACGTGGGTTTTAAACGGTTTGTTTCAGACAGACTGAAAACTAGAAGCAATGTGATCCTCTTTGGACAACAGTTAATTGTTGGTGTGATCTTTACATGCTTTGTAATACCACAATCCTTTTGCCCTAATGTCATTCACTGAGAAAATATTGTACTTGTGGTATTACTTTAAAAAAACAAACAAAAAAAAAAAAAAAACTATAAAGAACATACGCTCACACATGAAGAGGTCCTTACAGGTTGTGTGAGCTCTGACCGGCAAGGCAACTGCTGATTCTCCAACTGGTGCATGCGAAGGTATAGCTCAGTGTGTGGCGTGCCCGTGTGCACGAAGCGCATGGCCAGAAGAGCTTCTTTTATATCCATATACTGCTCTTGCCTGTAACGGGCTACCAGACTGTGAGAATCGCTGTGTGGAGGCAGGATGCCTGAAGAACATGGACAAAGCAATTACCCCCGTCAAAATAATTCCCCTAGGAGTTGCATAACAGATAGAACAGACAGAAACGACAGAGTTAAAAAAAAATGTGTGTGTGTGTGTGTGTGTAATTGCCATTGTAGGAAAGTGATTGTTCTCACCCAGCAGGACTTTCCATACATGGATCCTGTACATAGAAGGTAATGGAAACCTCTGACTGAAGGTACTTAACTTTTCCACATCTGAAAGCCAACAAGGAAAGCTTTGTGTTATTAGGTTCAGACACAGAAGAGAAAGAATGATTTCTAGTAGACTGTGATCTAATACATTAATAGTACTAGTAGTACTTTATTAATCTCACACAGGAAAATACTTAATTACCATAATACAATAATACAATAATACAAAATACTTAAAATGCAAATGTCACTGAAAAGCCAAACCAGTACACAAACACTATTATTTAATAGACGGTAACACACAAAACATATCCGAGGCTCATATTATACCACTCACTACTCACTCATTAATAACATTATTTGCTCCTGGAATAACAGACCTCACGGTTTTATGCACTCTGTTTCACTAACGTGGTTTCTAGCATAATGACCTTTCAGCGTCCCTACAGGAAAAACAGGAAACAAAACTATAGACAAGTGTAAGACAAACGACTTCTCTTACCAAGCGGATTGTCCTTCAGGAGAATTTCAAGTGACTTTTTCTCTTCCACTCCCCTGAAGCCCACCTTTTCATAATACGCCGACCTGAAGTTCCTCTGAGGATCCTCTGCCATGTTTGCAACTAAAGATGAAGAATGTTAGGTTGAAAAATAACACTTCGGTAAATATCGTATACACACGGCCCGGCCAAAACAAAAGTCGCTGTTTAGATTTTAATAGGCAAATACTTAAGAGTCTATGAATGGTCTATTCATTAGTTAAATCCTGTCCTTTACAAAGAATTTAATTGTTGTATGGCATTAACATATTACCCTGTTTTCCAGAATCAAACAAAACAAAAACAAACCGATGAAAAATAGATTTATTTATTCTTGGCGGTTTAATAGTGTGAAGCTTCTGTTACATTTTTATTACTATTATTATTATCATTATTATTATAATTAATAATAATAATAATAATAATAAAAAAAAAGAAAAACAAAACAAAACTTAATTTGATCATTTTAATACCGCTCTGGTCTATGGCTTTGTTTTTAATCAAAATTTTAAAACAGTTATTAAGCATTAAATGAGTAGTAGCATTTTCATGAACAGTGTTTTACATAAATAGTCCATTTTAAAATGATATGTACATAATAAGGTACAGTTCATTTACCTTGAACAAAACAAGTATGAGTTTATATTATATTAAATACAGTACAACATTATTATTATTGTTAAAATTCCAGCACAAGTCAAAGTGTGGGCATTAGGCATTAGAGGCAGGTAAGATGACCATTATAATTAAGATAAAGATTTAATTTTATTTGTCATTGTGCAGAGTACGAGCACAGAGCCAATGAAATGCAGTTTTTTTTGCATATCCCAGCTTGCTAGGAAGCTGGGGTCAGGGGTCACGGTGCAGGGTCAGCCTTGATATGGCGCACTGGAGCAGATGTGGTTAAGGGCCTTGCTCAAGGGCCCGAGAGCAGCAGCAGCTTAACAGTGCTGGGGCTTGAATCCCCGACCGTCTGATCAGTAACCCAGAGCCTTAACCATTCAGCCACCACTGCCCCTTATTATAATATCGATATCTTGATAAAATGTGTCACAATATGTTTTTCAGAGATATTTGCAGGAAATGTCAGTATTTCTATAACAAATATGAATTCTAATATGAATTCTGGAAGCAGCTGATTAGAGGTTAAAAATTTGTACGGGATATTTTTCCTCCTGAAAAATACCAAACGATGATAGATAATTTTTCTTTAGACTTTAAATAAAAATATCAACAAACTGAGTTATTCAGGGGTTTTTAGAACTGCAACACTATTTTGCTGAATGTTTGTTAGCAAACCTACATATTGTGATACATATTCTATATCGTAGAAATACCAAGTGTAAGGATGTAATGACCTAATGCAGGCTACACCCAATGAACACCATCCCTACAGTGAAATATGGTGGTGGCAGCATCATGCTCTGAGAGTGTTTTTCATCCTCAGAACCTGGGCTTCTTGTCAAAATTGAAGAGGGAATGGATGGAGCAAAAAATACAGGGGGTATCAGTCCTGAAGTGTGTGCAAAGCTGGTAGAAACTTAAACCCAAAAGGCTTAAAGCTGTTAGTGCAGCAAAGGGTGTTTCTACCAAGTACTAGTCTGAAGGGGATGAATACTTATGCAAGTTACGCAGTTATGCTTTTTTTTTATTTTTTTTTTTTTAAAGTTGTGCTGACAAATAATGAAAGTTTACCTTAAGAGCATATTGGTTTGCAATGAAAATACTGTCAGGAACAATCTGTGTGTCATCTGTAACCCAGGTAGATCTGATGACTTTTAAGGGGGTTGAATACTTTTGTAAGGCACTGTATATAAACTATACCATATATAAATATATATATGTTTCTCTCTCCTCCATAATTCCAACATTTTCAAAGTACTTCTTTAAGTCTATGCAGGTACACACACATGGATATGTAACTTTACATAGATGCAAAGGTAAAAATGTTCCCAGCGTTTGCAATATTTATTAAGTGACATTCTAGCCATATTAAACTTAACGTCTGATAGATCAATTTAATGTTTACTGCAAATGCTTACTTTACGGTTTTTAATGTTGTGCTGGTGATTCTGAGTTTCTGAGTAATTCTGAGTAATATTTCAATATTTCTTAAAAAAAACAAAACAATTAAAATAAGGTTGAAATCAGACTTATGTCTTCTAAGGGAGCATATACATACCATCTTTTAACAATCTCTTAACACATGGTAAGTGAATATGATCTTTAAAAAATATATATATATATAATAATAATAATAATAATAATAATAATAATAATAATAGCTATAAATCAAATTGCAAAAATGAATGGCATATTTACTTCCGGAAACTCAGGCGTGGAGTCAATATCCGGTACAACACCGGAAAAGCACTGTTGTTGTTGTTGTTGTTGTTAATAATAATAATAATAATAATAATAATAATAATAATAATAATAATAATATTGTTGTTGCTGCTGTTACCTATTTATTTTAATTTGCGTCCATTTTAACTAGAGAGAGAAGGCTGTGACTCTAACCTGCCTAAAGCTAAAAGCTAAAGCTAAAATAAAGCTAACTGGCAATTTATGTGCATGTTTTGTAAAACTAGACCACCGTTTCTCCTCCATTATTACAAATATAAAAGATAAAAATGTAGCAACGGAGCAAACTATGTTGAAACCCACCAATCTGACCGCCCAGGTACAGGCCGGAGAAGGATCCACGGGTTTTCCCCGCTTTCAAACCCCAGCTTTCGAGCGTCCTCTCGGCGCAACCCGCTGCTCCTCCATGTCGCCTACACGCTCACTGAAGCCCCGAGCTTCAGAGCAACGCCCTGTGTTCCGCACTATGGCAAGCCAAAGGGCTCATAAACGCCTCAAATATTTCTTACCCTTTAGTACACATGCAAAGAAGGCTACAAGTAGACCATGACGCCTTATGAGGCATGAATGACATGTCAGTAAGAGTATGTCTTCACTTCAGTAGAGGAGAGATCTGCTGCATTCACATGGGGCAACTCAGTAGATAATGCATGATCAAAATGTGTGTAGAAGTCAGCAGATGACCTCAACGACTAACTTGCTTATTCATTAAAATGTTAAGATCGTTTACATATCAGTTATTTGAAGAAGGAAGATTTTCTGAAAACATAATAGAAAAGAGTTTTATCAGAATAGTTACAGGCTTTTCTGAAGATTGTCTGTGTAAGTCCCCATCCAAAAGTATTGGAACCGCAAGGCCTTATTTATTTATTTATTTTGCTATACACTAAAGACATTTGGGTTTGGGATCAAAAGATGAATATGAGACGAAAGATCAACCCAAGTAAAGTAGAGATGTCAAAGTGTATTACTGGCAGAAAAACTCAATTTCGGCTGTTTTCCATTATTCAGTTCTAATAACTTTGGATGGCTTTTGCCCAGAATACTTCACAAGTACTACCATTGTGGAAGTGGTAATAAGTAGTTGGGAAATATGCATGAAGGAAATGGTTACAGATGGAATAACTCACTTATATTACTTGTACATACAGTATAGCCACGAAGAGAGTTTGTGTGCGTGCGTGTGAGATAAACAATGCAGCCTCTTCGGTGGACCACTGGAACTTGGTTACTGTTATTAGATGCTTCACAAAGTAATGAGGTCCCATAACGAGGGAGAACACACACTAAAACAAACTTGAAAACCAACACTAAGAAAGCAAACAAAGTAAGACAAAAGAATAATAAAGAAACATAAATACAGTAATACAAATAAATATCACTTGCTTTGCATCTACAGAAGTGTGGTATGGCAGTAGGCATGTCTAGTCATGCTGTCTTAGATTGTTCTTGTTATAGTAGTAAAGCTTAAGGGGTCACTGAGATAAGAAGACAAGTGATGTCCAGATAGAATCCAATTCAGTGTTTTTTTTTTATTGAGGCAAATAGTTTGTCCATTGATATATAGTAAATTATTATTTTTGTACAGTGATCTTGATGATGGTCTGCTGCAGAAATGAATTTCTGATTCCTCCGAGCAGATAGAGATGGGGATAGGGAAATGGGGTGGTTAAGGAGAAAGGATACTTGACAAGTGGTCTCACCCCACAGGGACCTGTCTCGCCCATAGAATGTGAGCATAGTTTTATTATATTATGATCTGCCACATCTTCGTTGAACAAATGGTACAGGTTCTTTATCATTATCTAGAATAATGAAGACAACAGCAGGGGGCAGATTTTTTTCCTACAAATCCCCTAGCTATAGAACAACCTTAGTGTCTGTGACTCAGACAGTCTCAATCTTGAGAACCAATTCAGTCTAGGTTTAAAATTGGTTTAATCTACCATTTGTCTTAGGTAAATGTGTAAATAAGGGTTGGGGTCATTGCTGTGGATGGTCCCATGGATACGCTAATGATCATCCAGTCTTCGGTGGATAATCCCACCTAGACATTTTAGAGTTGTACATAAGAACTTTTGCTGTAATGATCAATACTATAAGGTTCATACTGGACATTCTTTCAACACACTTAGTAGTGTTTGACTTTATAATAAGATTAATGACTTGTAATTCCAGTAAAAACTTAAAAGAGGATGGATTCCCTTTTAAATCTAGTTGCTTCTCATGGTTTCTTCCTCATGTCATCTTAGGAGTTTTTCCTTGCCTCTGGTGCCACTGGCTTGCTCACTGGGGATCTAAATATAAACCTACATCTGGATTGCTGTGAAACTGTTTGTGACCATGTCCATTGTTTAAAGCACTATATTAATATTACACTGTAATGATCTATAATTCCATCATCTGGTGTCACCCGGAAGATGATGGGTTCCCCTTTGAATCTAGTCCCTTCTCAAGGTTTCTTCCTCATGTCTTCTTAGGGAGTTTTTCCTGGCCACTGTTGCCTCTGGCTTGCTCATTATGGATCTAAATATAAATCTCCATCTGGATTACTGTAAAACTGCTTTATGACTAGGCCTATTGTTAAAAGCGCTATATAAATAAAACTGAATTGAAATACTGACTTGTTGCCAAAATTGTTTCATGGATGAGCAGTACCCTATGGCATGTATATAGCTGTCTGGAGAATTGTGCTTGAAATGTGTACAGTACATAAATCCCATTTCACATTTATTTCACTTTTTTTTGCCCTGTATTGTCTAAACATAAAGTGGATTACTTTACTGTATAAGATGTGTATTGTGGTGTTATTGGTCATGGAAAAAAGTGTTTTTTTCTTTGACCAGAAGTCAGCACTGGGAGTGGTAGTGATACGTAACTGATAGATCTCAGAACAGCCTCAGTTCTTCATAGCATGGATTCTATAAGGTGCTGGAAACGTTCCTTTGAGATTCTGGCCCCTGTTGATATTTGTCAGTTTGTGGTATGGTGCATTATCTTGCAGGAAGTAGCCATTATAAGATGGGTAAATTGTGGGCATAAAGCGATGCATATAGTCAGCAACAATACTCATATAGGCTGTGGCATTCAGATAATGCTCGATTGGTATTACGGGGCCCAGTGTGTGCCAAGAAAACATTTCCCACACCATTACACCACCATTACCACCAGAAATGTTGACACAAGGCAGGATGGGTCCATGGATTCATGCTGTTGAAGCCAAATTCTGAACCAACCATCTGCATGTCACAGCAGAAATCAAGACTTCTTGTCACCTTGAACCAGTCTGACTATTCTCCTCTGACTTCTCTCACTAAGAAGGCATTTCTGCCTGTGGAAACACTTTCTGAAATACTCAAATCAGTGCATCTGGCACCAGTAACCATGGTTACCGAGTTACCGAAATCACATCTTTCCCCATCCTGATTTTTGACGTGAACATTAACTAAAGCTGTTTAGATAAAAGGCCAGAGAGTGCATTTTAATGTCTAAATATGTGTAGTGATCAATGACTATGAGAATTGGTAGGGTCTGAATTGTAGTATTTGATAAGATCATGTTGAGTGGGAAGATAGTGGATTTGGTACAGTTTAGAGTAATTGGTAACATTGGAGTATTTTCCTGATGTTCGGTACAGTCTCTTGTAGTGAAGATGAAAGATTTTGCAGGAACTCATTTCTGGTATATTTTATGGTATATATTTGGCTACCACTGATGTCTACATTCTGATGTAATGGTGCACCTAATGGTTCAATAAAAATGGAAACTAGGAATTAGGAGAGAAGGTATCCCTGGCGCCTCTGTGCAGTCTGAAACTCTGTGTTATTAGTCTGTTAGTATTAACTGTGGCCTTAGATGAAGTGTAAAGGATCTTAACCCACTTATTTATTTAATGTGTCAAATTTGATGTTAAAGATTTTCAAGTATGAATCACTGAAATGGTGTATGATGAATGATGAATGATCTTTTACTTTAAGGCATCATATTAGAATCAAGAAAAAGATAGTGGACAATGGACAAATGCTTAAACAAGTGTTAGGTTTATTTGAGGAGGAAAGTAAAAGCATTTAAATGGAATAACTCAATGGCATTATTAAACATTCTCAAACATTCTCAATTCCCTGTCTGAGCTGATGTTACAGCAACTTTATCACATACTTGTGAATAAGTAATTACCCACACCACTCCAACAAATACAAATAGATATTCTGTGAGTTTCAATCATCTCCAAGCCCACACTTTCAAATCTCTATAGTAATATAATCCTACATGATATGTAACTACCTTCAGCAACTACATTAATTAATAGAAAACTCAGTTTTTGTAACTGACGATACTGGTATTTTCATGTAAGAGAAGGCACTCAGTATAAAAATGTCAACATTTAAAATACTTTTGGAAACATTAAACAAAGATAAGAAATTAGTGTCTTCAACATTTTTTGTCATTTAAAATTTAACATTTAGCTATCAGGTCATAGGTCATCTAACCATTAATATATTTATACTTTTCTAAGTTAATATCCTTTGGGCTATATTTTCATCCAAATATACTATCTATGATAGATTCTATGATAGAGACCTGCTGCTAAAAGAGGTGCTACTGTAGCTGAAACTGCTGTATCTGGAGCTGGGTGAGTTGGAATAAGTTTGATCCATGCTGCCTCTGCGGGATCCAGTCCGAGAGCCTGGAGCAGAGCTTGGGTTTGAATTGTAAGGGCTGCTGATACCATGTGATGATGTAGAGGCTGCAGGAAGCATGCGTACCCCTGTTTTATGTTCCAAAATACAGGCATCCATAGCTTCCTTGTATGTGATCCTCAACTTTGTCTTGGGGCAGGTCAGCATCTTTGGGTGGTGACGAGTGTCCAGGAGCTTCTGTGATGCCCTTCCATCCAACCATCCCAAGTGTACAGCCTCATCAAGTGTTCGTCTACGACCGTGCTCTGGATCAAAGAGGCCTCCTGTTAAAAACTGGAACTCAAGGAAACGCTGTCCAGCCTCAAACGGTAACCATTTTTCTTTCACCGCCTCAGCTGCCGACAACTTCTTCTTGGTTTTTACATCTTCAAAGCCAATGTACGCCTTCTGTGCAGGTTTCAGCCGATTAGCCATGTCGTTGTCAATTATTCCACTGCGAGTAGCTTCTTGAATGGAGATGCGGCGGCCATTTTCTGGGTTTACAATACCACCAGTGCAGGCTTGTGCCTCCAGCAGTCGTTGTGCCGTGATAGAGTCTACAAAGCCATGCTTCATTGCTTTATATATACTGATCTTTTCAGACTTGTGTGTGTCAAAAATGGCCCCAACTGGACTCTGCTCGTCTGTGAACTCTCCAGGTGATGTCAGAGTAATTGACATGCTGGCAATGCGCTTCAAGGTGTTTGGTGAAGAGGGAGTTTGCTGCAAGGGAGCATTTCCAGCAGAGGTCATGATTTCTGTTTTGACTGTCTGGGATGACACTGAGTATGAGGATGAGGAAGAGCTGAGGGGCTTGTTCATGCCTATGGTTTTAGTGGTGATGATGTCAACAAACTGTGTAAGAGTAATATTCCCAGAGCGATACTCATGCAAGTTGTCCTCACTGATTACACCCTTATCAAGCAGTTCTTTCAAGTCATACTGAAGGCCTGTCTTTCTATCACTGATGACCAGTTTACTGGTACCATCTGAGGCAGTGACAGTTATCTCCTCCCACTCACTTTCCTGCTTGGAAAGCTCCATGTACGTTTCATAATCAATCAACCTCTTCTGATAGGCTTCATGTACAGTCATTTCCTTATTGGTGTCTGGATCTACAATTACAACCCTTGTCTTCCTTGTTGTGTTCTTTTGTGTTGATATCTTGCTCTTATCATGAAGTGGCAGAAGCACAAGGCCAGTTTTATCATCTGTGATGCAACGACTCTTCAACTGTAGATAAGTGAGATTGTCCTGTGTGTTAGGATCAAAAAATCCCTTTGTGTCATCTCCCTCATTTTTTAGAATCTGACTCATCTCTTCACCAAAGTATCCTCTCTTATAGGCAACATCCACATCAATCCTGTGACTTTGCTTGGGATCAATGATGCCGCCACTGGCTATCTGAGCCTCCAGTAGGCGAATACCATGGCCTTTTTCAATCAGGCCTCTCTCGATTGCCTGGAAAAGGGAGATGATCTTTTCACTACCAGGATCTTTATATCCAGTAACAGCTCTCTCAGCCGAAAGGAGCTTGTCTTTGAACTCCACACCAACCAGACCTTTCTTACAAGCCTCCTCCACTGTGTAGTACTGGTTGTTGATAGGGTCAATTATGAAGCCTGAAGCTGCCTGAGCCTCCAGAAGCTCCAGTGAGGTGCCAGGCCGGAGGAGGCCTTCTTTCATTGCCTGGTAGACAGGCAGAATGCGTGAGTCGGCCTCATCGTAGACTCCAGCAATGCAGGTGGACCCCTGCAGATAGGCTCTAAGTTTGTGCTCAATGTCTTGGCTTGTCAGTTTGCCTTCTCTTAGCTGATCAATGTCTGAAGGCTCTAACAGGTTGGCCTCTACCAAATGTGACAGAGAGACCTTTTCCCGTAAACCCTGTACAGTCATTGGTCCTGGGGGGGATGGTAGCATGAGCAAGCCTGTGGTTGGGTCAGCTTTACATTGCCTCTTAAGGCTGACATAGTTAGCACTCAGATTTGTGCCAGGGTCAATATAGCAGTTTGGTTTCTCATTCAGCGCTTGATAAAGTTTCTCATCAATTAGATTACGGTCTCTGGCAATATCCTTGGGGAGGTATACACTAAGGACAGGGTCAAGAATCCCTCCTGCAGCCTCCTGTGCCTGCAGCAGACGCAGGGCTGTATCTTGATCTATCATTCCTTTTCTCATGGCTTGACTGGCTGACAGAAGTTTGGTTGTGTTTGAATCTCTAAACCCAATGCAGGCAGCCTCTGCAATCAGCAGTTGCTTTTTATCCCCTTCATCCACAAGTCCATTAAGACAAGCCTCTTCCACTGTCAACCTTAAATTTGCTCTGGGATCAATTATATGTCCTGTTGCTGCTTGAGCCTCTAACAGTCTCACTGCGCTATCTGTTGAGATCAGCTTATCTTTCTTGGCCTCTGTGACTGTCAACTTTCCACTGGGTCCAGATAGTCCTGCAATGGCTCCTGTGCCCTTGAGATTCAGCTTGATATTAACAGCCACATCCTGGACAGTCTGATGGCCCATTAGCAAGTGGTCCAGTGTTTTTTTGTCAATAACACCACAGTCATGTAGCTGTTGGGCTGTGACTTTTTTTCGGACACCATCAAAGACCAGAGAGGAGGAATCAACAGTTGTGCCAGGATAATCTGTCTGAGTGTATCTGTTTACTACATTTGCTTTCTGTCTTAATCTCAGAACCTCTTCTTGCAAGGAATCTCTGAGTCTAACTAGGTCACTGCGCTCCTGCTCCAATCCCTGCAGCTGGAGCTTGTAGCGCTCTTCAACTTCTTTCAGTTGGGCCTGCAGCTGCTCCATACGTGTTCTCAACGAGGTACATTCTCCTTCTAGTGCCATGCGCACTGTGATGTGCTGCTGCACATGCTCATCTTGGCTTTGACGTTGCTTTTTCCAGATGCCAACCTCATTCCTGAGTCTCTCATTCTCTTCCTGCAGCTGCTTTTTAAGGCGCAATTCTGTCTCTAGTGACAGTCTGGTTTTTTTAAGATCTTCTTCAGTTTTCTGCATATGGGTCATATTTTCTTCTAGGGATTTTATCTTCTTGATGAGGGCATCTCGTTCTTGTTGTAATTCAGTGCACTGAGACTGGGAAGACTGGATCAAGCTTGACGTCTGATTAGAAAGAGACAGACAGAGAGAGAGAGAGAGAGAAACATGTTAACAAACAATTCAAACTACGAAAAACCATAAGGGATCATATTTTAGATATTCTAAAAGCACAAGTGGATGCATTTAAAATAAAACAGTGAATCATTCATAAGTAGTTTAAAATAATTTACTATGAGACAGAGAATCTAATGATTGTTATTTAATTATTGCTGAGTGCCCTTCCAGCCGGTCACTTGATTCACTGTATGTAGCTTTAAAAATGTTCAAATACAATCATACTACCAAAATCCAAAAGTCCCACAGACTCAAACAAGGCAATGTATATATATTTTGGAGAATATCTGGTAGAGTAATGACTTAAGAATGATTTGATTAGAGATTGAGTGGCGATGATCAAAACACCATAAATTAAACACAAGAAGAAGAGAAAAAAAGCACACAGTGTGAGGATTCTATGGGAATAAGTGCCTTCCATGGGGATAATTGTCAGACTCAGGTTGTAGAAATAGACCATGAAATGAAACAAATTTGCATGGCAGAGTACACAAGGCCATCTGCAGAATGTGAAGAGACTGAAAAGCATGAAGCAAGCTGGAAACAATCCTACATAATGTCTGAGTGGAACTACAGTCTATGACAGTCCCAGACATTCTACAGTTGAATAGTACCTCACTGGCTTGTTTTTGTACATTCTGTATCTCCGATTGAAGCTTCTCTCTCTCCTTTGAAAGTTGTTGGATAATTTTGTCATGCTCTATGCGGATGCGTTGGCTGTTTTGGAGCTGTTGCTGAAGTGCTGTAATCTGGGTGCTCATCTCGTCATCCTCATGTTGCCTGCCTTGCAGCAGCTTGTCATGCTCTTGCCGCACAGCTCGTAACTCCTCCTCCAAGCCGAGGCGCTCTTTGGTAAGTGCCTCTGTGAGCTTCTTCATGCGCTCTGTATCAGAGATGGTCTCGTTCAGTGCTTTGGTTTTCTCTTCCAAGCTTCGTTGCAAGGCTTGAAAGCGCTGACTGGTCTCACAAACTCGACCTTGTTCCTGCACCAGCTGAAGCCTTAAAGCTTTCATTTCAGCTTCCAGTGTAGCTAGACGCTGAGCGGCGGTACCGTACTCCTTCAGGTTTCGGTCAAGAGCCTCCTGTAGCTTTTTGCGCTCTTCTTCTGATTTTTTGGCCTCTGTGCTCGCCTCCTCCTGACTCTTTTGTAAAGTGGTGATGGTGGAGACGTACTCACGCATAGCCTGGTTTGTCTTCTCGAGCTGAGCTTCTGTCTTCCTGCGCTTGGCAGCCTCCTCTTGGGCTACTTTTATTTGCTGATTCAGCTGCCCATCCAGTTGTTTTAGCTCTTCCTGGAGCTCTTGAACCCGTGCCTGAAGGTGTGCAATATTCTTTTCTGCCCGGTTTCGCTCATTGCCCTTGGCTTCCACCTCCATACGGAGGATGCTTAGCTCTTGGTGTGAAGAACGAAGTTTGATTAGTTCCTGACTACAAGTTGTATGTTTAGCATGGAGGTCTGCTAGCTCCTTCTGCAGATGGCCATTCTCTGCCTCCAGGCCTCTCCTCTTGTGCAACTCGTCATCAAGTGATTGTGTGAGGCTAGAGATCTGATTGGTCTTCTCCTGCAGTGACTTTGCAGAGTGTGCTTGTTCTTCCTTCCATCTGCTCTCTTCTGCACTCTGCTGACTGAGAAGCAGCTGTATCTGAGCCTCCAACTCACTCTTTTTTCTGGCTTCCTCTGTGCCTGCTGTGATCTGTTGCTGCAGCATTGCCTCTGCATGTCTTCTTTGAGCCTGTTCCTCACTAAGGGTGAGCTGCAGCCTCCTCAACTCCTCCTGCAATTTCTTGCGTTCACCCTCCACCCTGTCACGTTCCATCTGAATGGACAAGGAGTCATCCTTCCGCTGCTGTGAGAGCTTCTGTATGTTTGTTTGTGTTACCAGGATCTGGGACTCATAGGTCTGTTTGACCTCCCTCATTTCAGTGCCGTGCTGCTGCCTTACCTTAGCCAGCTCCATCTGTGTCTGTTTCAGGTTCTGTGTCTCCTCCTCCAACTGCCTCCGCATACGCTCAATTTCCCGTGTCCGATCCGACACGGTCTTCTCCAATTCGATTTTGGCCCAGGTAGCCCCCTCCAACTCCTTTAGTCTTTTCCGCATGGCCTCCTCATGTTCTTCCTGTTGACTGCTATACCTTTCCTCCACAATTTTTCTGTTTCTCTTCTCCTCTTCCACAAGTAGTTTGAGACGCTGCAGCTCCTCCATAAGCTCATGTAGGCGGTTCTGAGAGGAGCTTAGGTTTGCTCGTGCTGTGCTGCACTGTAGGGCCTGGCTTCTCTTCACCTCCTCCAGGGAAAGAAGGTGCTCCTGAGATTCATTCAGCTTAAGCTGGTACCGTGAGAGTGCCTCTCGCAGTGAGGCATTCTTAGCATCACGGTCCTCTATGTCTGCTTTCAGAAGCCTTAGCTCCTCTTCAAGCAAATCTATCTTGGTGTTCTGCATCTATGAATAAAATCACAGGAAAATGTATCTAATAAAGATCAGAGGTCAACAACGACTAATGGTATAAGCAAGATCTGCAATAAAATTAAGTGTTTTATGTACCTTGAGTTCTTCTAAGTTCTTCAGTGAGTCTCCAAGAGATTTGCAATAATCACTTGAACGTGTAAGTAGCTCTAAATAGCGGCTATGCAAAGAGGAAACCTGAAATGCAAAAATAAAATAAGGAACCTGAACCAGAGACAAAATATCAATAGTGCTATTTAACATTTTTTTACCTCCTGTATCACAACTGTAGTTGGAGACTGCAGCATGGTTTTCTTTATAGGAATGCTGAGTAGAGTTTCTAGCCCAGCAGTGTAAGATGCCAAGCCAAGCTCGTAGTCCTACATATTAATATATGTTTTCAAAAAGTGTTATTTTTGTGTTGGACTTGGATTAAAATAACATTTGTTAAAAAGAACATGACAGCATCTCAATTATACCTTGATGGTATTAACACACATGTCACCATCTCTCTGTACAGCCTCCACAGTCTCCCTCTTTCCTGTTATCTCAGAATTCAGTGCCTAAGGATTATATATACACAGTCATGACATAAAAAGCATTGAATCACTGGTAAAGATGAACATTCATGATAATTAATTGTAGTTTGAGGACATTTATTTGTGAATTACTGAATTAACTGAATAAGAAATATGGCACTTAGGAACATGTCTTGCCTCACTGTTGGGCTGTGCAAGCAGTGAAGCTATTAATTTTTACTAACTTTTTAAATTCAAGTAGCTTTAAAATACTTTAGCAACAGTGTAGCATAGTAGTGATTACTTCATATTTCAAATCTTTACCATCTTAACTTATACTTTTCATATACTTTTAAACCACTGTATTACATATTTATTGATGACGATAAATTAAACAACATTAATGTGTTAGTTCCCTCTGATCTTCAAATAATATCAACATTTATCACTGACTGTACACAGTATTTTAAGGTAGCATTAACTTGTTTGATGTTAAGCACATGCTTTTTCTCATAAACACACCAATTTGTTGGAAAGTCGCCATTTCCTATTTTAGGGGTTAATGCAAACTACAAAGTTAGTACTTACAGACAACAGGACACATTTTTGTTAATTGTGAGTTCTGTAATGAACAAATGACAGCAAACTTTGTTGTCAAGATTAATTACTTTTGTAATGTAGCTTGTAGTGTAGTTTGTAGTTCCTTGGAGGACAGTCTTGATGGAACTGAGCTGCATTTTGTGTACAGTAACTTGTAGTCTAACTAACTATATTTTTAAATAGAGAAGACTACCTTCTGCTGGTTAAGGACTTTGTTGAGGACTGTGATGTCATCTGTCCTAGCAGTCATCTGAGCCTCTATATGGCTTTTAGTGTCATTAATCCAGGCACTGAGAGCAGAGCTTGAGTTCAGATAATGCTTTAGCTGCTGTAGGTATGTGTCCAGATCCCCATACCTAAAAGAGACAGAATTTACTGAGGGTTTAATTAAAAAAAATGAACATAGGCATTATATATAAATATATACATGTTTAAAAAAGGATCATCTTGCCTGCTGTTAATCTGGGCCTGAATGCGCTTCCAGCGGTCAGATAGTTGCTTTACATGCTCACTGTATAGGCATAGGTCAACATCACACCTATGACAGTTCTGATCAATTTGCTCATTGCACTGACGAGCCTTAATTAACTCTTCCTCCAGTGAACGTAACACACCCTCTTTCTGATCTAGCTCACACTGCATAACCTTAAAAGCATAACAAAAAGCACAACCATCTATTATTAAACCATGAACACCATAAAATCCACATTAGAGCAGATTTCAGATTTTACTGAAATACTTATCAAGGTTAAATAAATATTACCCTAAGAGCACTCTGGTACTCTTGGACTTCGGCCGGGTCCAATGACGTCGTCTCTCTCTCAGTGAGTCGAGCTTCATAAACCTTCACCACATCCTCTGACTGCAGCAGGGCCTTAAGCAGAGCCTTCAGAGCCTTCAACCTGAAGCAAGAGTTTGACTTAAAATAAAAAACAAAAAACAAAACATGGCTTTGGTTTTATTTTTAAACCAGATCTTCTGTATGCTTTCTACCTTAGCAGATAAGCGGCAGAGTGAGACCCCAGCCTGTCCAGTCTCTGGCTGATGAGGTTGAGTTGGCTGTGGAGAAACTGAGCTTTATCCGTGTCTTTCATACCCTCTACTTCTGTGAGCACTTGTTCGTTTAGCCACTGGAACTCTACTCTCAGTGACTCCACATCCTTCACCACTGCCTACATACATCATGAAGACAAAGTAGGTGCAGATGTTGTTGAGTATATTTTTGCTATCAGGTTGCTTTCAACATTAATCTGCTACACTGACTCTGTCTGTGTATGTGTGTGTATGTGTATAATGTATCTGAGTTTTGTGCTATGTAAGGAGGTCAGGGACTATGAATATTGTTTTACCTGTGTGCCAGTGATAAGACTGGTGCATTGTGCTGGTGCTCCCTGTCCCACTGGGATGTGCTGGTGTGTAGTGAATGCAGACTCCAAGGCTTCCAGCTTCAGCTGCAGGGCGTGCAATTCACTGAGCACGTTTATACCAGATGAAACTGCCGAATCCACAACCACCTCCTGCTGGCCGACTGAAAAACAGAAAGAAGAATGAAACAAAATGTGTACGTGTACCTGTGTGTGAGGTGAATCATTCTGGGCAATCTGCTTGATTTACACATGCCCGTGTGCTCAGGTTAGGCTGAAAACAATGGTTACACATGGAAAAGGATACCGTGTATGTACTCACGATAAGATGGGAGCTGTATGATCAGCTGATCATAGTGTTTCTGGGCTCCACTGTACTGGCCCTCAAGGGCTTTCTTGTCCTCGTCACCAAACATCTCAGATCCCAAGGAGTTTCTCTGGTACTCCTGATAGTGAGACTCCAAGCTCTTTACGATGCTGCGGTACTCCTCTGGATGCATTTGAGACAACTATACACACAAAAACACAAACACACAAATTAGTAGGACATCACAGTTGATTTGTTAAAGAAATGGACTAGTATTGAGGGGGCGTGTGGTTTAGTGCTGGGCTGCAACAATAAGGAACCGATCAGAGGAATTTGGGAGTCAATGAACAACACGGGTCTCAAAAACTAAAAATACACAACTGCCATGCACAAGCTGGGCTGTATACTAGCAAAAGAGTATCTTGAATTCCTATGGATGGGTCCTTGCCATTTCTTTAAAGGTCAGGAATTTCAAGAATAAATTTATTTTATTTAATTTTAAAAAGCTTTTCATGTCAAAGACCCTTCCTCTTATCCCCTCCACCCACCTCCTAACTAACACACTCACAAAAAATGATCAAAATGGTGTTCAAAAAGCTGGAAACTCATTATGTAGGGCATAGGTTGCTTCTCAGAAACATTATTTTAGTATACGCAATATGCAAGTATTGAAGTTCAAGGACTATCACAAAATTATAAGCTGAACCTGAAACAGTTACGTTTGAGGCGCTTTACAATACAGACGCCATCTGTGATGTTCTGGTGTTACTGATATTACAAGGTAGACATATTGATTGTTATGCAAATTAACATAGGTGTGTGTGTGTGTGTGTGTGTGAGCGGTGAGTTACTATGGTGATTGTGAGGGAGTTGATGCGGCTGATGTCGTGCAGGCAGTACTGCCAGGAGATGAGACTCTTTATATTGATGAATAGCTGGTTCCACACTGACTGAAGGGCTTCGTAGTACTGCTCATTCCTGCAATGCAAGACACACACACTCATGCATCACATGTCATGTTATAGGATTGTGGGATTTGTGACACACATGATATTGTGTTCAGTTGATCATCACTGTAAAATGTAAAATACATATGTGTGTGTTTATGCATGTTTCATACTTGCTGGAGAGGCTGATGGACAGCGGGTTGGGTGGCGGAACTAGAAGGCAGACAGACGGCACCTCCATATCCAGGCCTCCAGGTCCAGTTACAAGCCATTTACTGCGCTCTGTGTTATCCTTTAGAATGCCTATATCACCCTTACAGATCACCTTCTGCTCAGAAAGACAGAAAGAGCGGAAGAAAGGAAATGAGTTCGGAAGACAATATATAGGCTTTAACTGTACATATGGACAGGATGTGCATGAGTGTGTGTTTGCAGGTGTTACCTGATCTTGTCTGAAGTCACACAATGCCTGTACTTTAATAGGGCTGTTACTCTTCTCCTCTGGGTTTCTTGGTCTTAGTCTCACGATACTCTTGGATTTATTGACCAGTTGCTGCACCTGTTGCTTGTGCTCCATCAGACGCTCCTGCTCTTTCTGACGACACATAAACATAACAATATCTAACATTTGAGCAGTTGTCTAGGGTGAAATCGTAGGTATGTGGTGTGTGTGTGTGTGTGTGTGTTACCTCTAGGCCTTTAAGCAGTTCTTGTAAATTCGGCAGGGGCGTCATTTTGTCACAGATGAAATTCTTTCGGATGACCTCATGCTGTTGCTGTAGTTTGCTGTATGTTTCATTTGCTTCTATGAAGAACTGAATATAGGAGGGTTGTGGATTACTGTACACATAAGTAATAACATTTAAAAATATATATATATATAAAAAAATACAGCTATTAATATTGAGATATTTAAATAGTTTTTTTTTTTCAAATTGTACATTATTTGCCAACTGTTTGCCACACTTTGTAATTAAAATAGTCCTGTATATGTATTTTTTTTTAAATATGATTTTAGAAGAGAGGGTAGTTATGTACCATCAACTAGGCCAAAGCAACACAATTTTAAAAACAAATCTCTTTTTTTTTGTGTTAAATCTGTGATTCTTAAACCAGTCCTCTGGGCCTCCATCCACATTTTTGCTTTATCTCTAAGTTGTGTGAGTTGTGATACAGCAAAAATGCATAAATGATATCCATTTATGCTACACTCAACTAAAGCTTGTAACTCTGACTAGGAAAAACCACAGAAAACACCCTATAAACTCAGGAAGGGCTCCTCAACCCTGAGTTCAGCATATAGCGTCATGTCAACATGGCTGTTCAATGAATATAAATTCTAACATATAAACAGGGCATTATTATTGTTTTTAAGAGTTTGTAGGCTATTTAAATAGTCCTGGTTGGGAAACACCAAATATTATGCACATTCTGTAAAATATAAAATCCTATAAAGCCCTCGTGTACCTGGCAAAACCAACAAATCATCAGTGAATGTTCTGTTAGTGTATTATTTAAAATTAGGCATGAATCAAGAGTGTAATGTCTAAATATAAAGGGAACATGGGCTTATTTGACTCACATACTGTCTACGACCAAAACAACACACTACCACGAGTAAAAACTTGCCAGTTGTTAATTGGTTATATCCCTGGTGTAAATGGAGCTTGTGTTCTACCTGACTGTAAGCAGCATTCTCCTTTAGATGTACATGAATGCATTTGGTGATTTGGAGGAGCCAGCTCCACTGGGTCTGAAGAGTCTCCATGTAAGCCTAGGAGAATACAAGTGCTGAATGGTTAGGGAGGACAGGTGCGCATGAATAAACGGATGAAGAAGCAAGTTATCCTGTGCAGAAAAAAAAGAAAACAAGCACTTACCTCGATTTTGTCTGATGCAGGGTGGTTGGCTGCCAGTAGGTTGTCCACTTTTACTTTCAGTTTATTCAAATATTTCTCTTTCTCCTCCAAATCACTCATCAACCTCTGATTTAAAAAAAAAAAAAAAAAAAAAAAAAAAGTGACCAGAAAGAATGGTCATGTTTTTATCACCCTGCGTATGTGTGTATATGTATGTGTGTATATGTATGTGTGTATATGTATGTGTGTATGGCTGCTTGTGCTGTCTTACTGAGTAGCTCTCCTCCTTCTTGGGGATGTAGACATCAATGTTTTTGTTGCCCCAGTCAAACATCAGTTCCTCCTCTTCTTTATCATTTACCCACATGATCTCTTGGGTGATCTCACCGATGATGTTCTGAAGCTCATGTAACTGAGCACCACGTTCAAACGACAGTTTCTGCAAATATATGGAAAACATATTTTCTGCCATCCTGAAGACTATGCTCTTATGCTATTATTACTATTATTATTATATAGGAATAGATTTGTTCCTTTTCAAATCTGTCCTGAGTACAGATTCATTCTGTGAAATATGATTAATTATTACACCCGATCTACGGTGCAGTGAAAAGGTGCCACTTTTCTTAATCGTTTCAGTTCTTCAAACATAAAATGTAATATAGGTCAAACACAACACAAAATACAGTTTTTAATTGATCATTTCATTTATTGAAGGAAAAATGTTATCCAACACCAATTAGCTCTGTTCGGAAAAAGTAACTGCCTTTTTTAGTTACTCAATCAACCAATTAATAAAATGTAATTGATAATTACATTCAATTAGACTTGACGTATTGATTACTGCCAGTCCTGTTGAATTGAAACATCACTTAAATAGAAACTTTCCAGCAATGTAAAGCAGGCTTAGCGGCACACTATGCCGCAATCGAAAGAAGGATGGAAAGGGTTACAAAGCCATTTCTAAGCTTTTGGGACTCCAGCTAACCACAGTGAGAGCAATTATCTCCAAAAGAAAGAAAGAGAGAGAGGAAAAAAAAAAGTGGCTAGCCTACCAAATTTCCTCCAAAAGGACATTAATGACTCACCCAGGAAGTCACAAAAGAACCCAGACAAACATCTATTGAACTGCAGGCCTTGCTTGCCTCAGATAAGGTCAGCATTCATGATTCCAGCATTAGAGAGAGTCTAGGCAAAAAATGGTATCCATGGGAGAGTTGCAAGTCGAAAACCCACTGCTAACCAAGAGGAACACAAAGGCTAGTCTCGCAATTGCCAAAACCACCCTGATGACCCCCAAGCTATTTCTGGAATAATGTTGTGAACTGACAAGTTGAAAGTGGAACATATGGAAGACATAGGTCCTGTTACATCTGGCGTAAAGCTAACACAGCATGCCACGATAAAACAGTTCTAAAAACAATTCTAACAGTCAAACATGGTGGTGGTAGTGTGATGGTGTGGGGATGCTTTGCTTAGGCGACATACCATAATTGATGGAACCGTGAATGCTGCTCTCTACCAGGTCATCAGTCAGTGATCTGAATCTCGAGCACAATTAAGTTATGCAGCAAGACAACAGACCAAATCACAAGAGCAAATTCGCCTCTGAATGGCTCAAAAGGAATAAAATGAAGGGTTTGGAGTGTCCTAGTCAGAGTCCTGACTTGAATGCTTAGACAAAACCTTTCATGCTTCATCCTCCAATGTGGCAGAATTAAAGCAGTTCTGCAAATAAGAGTGGGCCAAAATTCCTCCAAAGCAATTTGATCTACGGTTATCTGAAGCATTTGGTTGCAGTTGTTGCTGCTAAAGGTGGCACAATCAGTTATTAAGCTTAGGAGGGCAGTTACTTGTTCACATGGGTGATATAGGTGTTGCGTAATCTTTTTCGTTCAATAAACGAAGTAATCATTTACAACCTGTGTTTTGTGTTTCCTCATATTTCCCTTGTCTTTCTTTACATTTTGTATGAGACACTGAAACCATTTACTGTGGCAAAAATAAAGGAAATCAGCAAATACTTTTTCACGGCACTGTGTGACCTGAAAGTGTGTGCTACTGCAAGTTCGGTTAGCTGGACAACTTAGTGTTGCTAAAGTTCAGTGATCGTTTAGAGCCTACCTGTAGGCTGTCCCATTCCTGCTCCAGCAAATGCAGGCTGGCCTTGTCTCTTCTCTCTCTCTGTAACAGGGCAAAGGTGTTTATGTCTTTATTGCAAGTGTTTTGGCGTTTGACAATTTGACCTAAAAAGCTCCACATTTACAGCTCTGTTCTTAGATGTGTATCTGCATAAGAGAGAGAGAGATGGTGAACTGGGCTACTCACACTCGCAGTGAATGAAGTAACTCATTTTCAATTTGAGCTGATATGTTTTTTTTTTTTTTAGCTGCAGTTGTGAAAAATTATCTGATGTCCTTGGTTTTAGATATTCATTAGTAGCTGCAGCAGTAGTAGATGGTGATGCGCTGCATGGATATATTTCCCTACACAATATTTATTTTTAGCAGAAATACAAGTGTGTGGTTTTATATAATGTACAGTTCCGTAAACAGACACGCTATTTGTGTAGCCAGTAAAACCAAAGATTGCGTTCAACAGTTCAGAGTGAGCTGGGGGAAAAAAAAAAAGGCATATGTGCGTGTATATGTGTGTGTAGTAAACTTACTAGTTCCTCTTGAGCTCTTTCCACTTCCACACTTCTCTGGATAGAGTTGTGAAATTTGTTGTGATTCATTATCTGCTGATCGATGACGTCGGGCTCGTCTCCCCACGATGATGTCTCTAACAGAGACTACAAAAGATGTACATGCAGTGTAAGGAGGCGTGAAGAAATCGAAACGACCCTCCCTGTTAAAAAAGTTAAATGTAATTGTGTGGTTGGTTAAAGTATGCTAGCGGTAAATTACGGGCTCTTAGAGAGCAGTGTTTTAAAGCTCCTGTGTGTGCTTAACATTCATTCACTTTCATTAATTTACTTACGTCAATTTTCTATAAAAGCAGCTCTGAAAATAGTTCTATCTGATGATAGGTATGTAATAACACACTCTTTCTAATATGTTTCCTGTTATGAGATGTTTGTATGTGTCTCTCTCTCTCTCTCATATATATATATATATATATATATATATATATATACACATACACACACACACACACATACATACATACATACACACACACACACACATACATACACACACACACACACTAATCCATTTTGTGTCTGATGTATTATTTTCTTTTACCAGTATTAGCCATCACGTGTTATAACATGCCATGCCATCAGTCTATTGTAAAATCATACCATATTATGTTTTTCTTACCATTATTCATTACTTACAATAAGCAGATAAAGCTATATTCAACAACAAAAAAAATCGCATGTATTGTGCATGAAGATATATTACTTGCTCAAAAAGAAAAGAGAGGGGGAAAAAAAAAGTCTGTTTGTAAAGACGGCTGTAAATCTCAGAGTCTCAGAACTAGATCTGCAGGCACGCCATGTGACACGGCAGTAATTCTCTTTGACAGGTGGGAGGGGGGAAAAATTTATTGCATGTGCCCAAGGAAAATTCTCTCACTCTTCTGTTTGCCTCTCTATTATGCAAATGATCCGGTTCCCTCTTTTGTAATAAAAAGAAAAAGAAAAAAAAAAAAGGGAAGTCAAAAACCCAAAACATTTTCACTTAGCTTTCAGAGTTACTAACGCTGTGGTTTGGATGCATGCAGTAAAGGGGTGGGTGTGTTATTCACCTAATGTTTCTCGTCCCTGCCTCTGTTCCGGGAACACCAGTGCTTAGCTGCGCTTTCTCGAAGAAAGACTGTATTACACTGTTGATTGAATGAAGACCCGCCACGAAAGAAAGAACAGCCGAATCCTGGATTTAGTCAGATTTTTTTTTTATAGGGAAGTGATGGCATGAGAGTGCATGGGCTTGAATACAGAACCCTTTTTACTGTGTGGAAAGACACTCTTTTCATTCATTCGTGAAGAATGTTGTTTTTCAGTCTGATATGACCCACCAAGAAAGAGGGAGGAAAAGTACTTTCTTTATGCCTCTCTCCCTATGCCTCCCTTGCTCTTCCTTGGCTCAATATGAAAGTATGGTGATAATGACTACCTATCCACTTGAATTTACCTTCTGTTGAGTAATCCAGGCAATGGCATCTTGGAAGCTTCTTTCCGCCTCATCCCAGTCCATGCTGCCTCTGCTGCCTCGACAGCTTCGACTCTTCCTCTGCAGAGAGCCACCCAGAGCCATGTGTACTGCTCTTAGCTGCTCTGTGCACTCTTCCATACTGGGCACAAAATTACAGAATCAAACCAGCGCTGGTATGTACGCAGCTGCTCAGAGAAAAATGTTCCAAAATCAGGAAATTGACTACTATACTTAGCTTAAGAATAAGACCGATGTACGACGATTCTCGTAAATGAGCAAGTATTTAGGTGTGGACCTACAGTGTCTCACTGAAAGTAGGTAGCACTGGGATCTTCCGTGCTCGGTATTGCAAGTAATTGGCCATAAGTGACCATCCTGATCTTTTTTAATCACAGATTTAATTAGTAATAAAATAATTCCAGCTATAATAACGGCTGATAGAGGAACAGCCATTTCAGACACCACATACCGTCTCAGTTTCATTCGTACGCAGGGAAAGCTCCTCGTATTCAGATATAAGAATCAGGTTACTCAGATGCTTAGGTTTCTAAGTGGCCCACTCCGATTAAAAGTCCTGGCATGTATTTCACACCTCTGCTATATCCCTGGTGATCTAGTGGTTAGGGTGCAGTGTTCTCACCACGACGGCCCGGGTTCGATTCCCGAGCAGGGAATGGTGTTACGACAATGACAATCAACCGTGAAACTCCAAGGTTGCTAGCTTTTTCTTGAATAGAGGCGAGAAGGGGTTTTCCAGTAGCGCCTTGATCACCGCCTTTAAACACGAGCACTTGGCCTTAAGCCCAGGATAGAAAATGCAGAACTGAAGTCATATCTTTTCCCCCTTGCTATCAAATGTACTCATGATGCCATATAAAAGCAATATACAATTTAAAAACAAACAAAAAAAACCAATTAATACATGCATTTTATTAATTGATTTTTAATTGCGCAACGACAATTAATTACATGTAGCCAAGAGGTACTAAACCAAGGTAATGAGGCAAAATGAAACCCAAATCTACCCTTTATGTCCTTTATTTTTTTCCCAGCTCAGCTATAGGGTTGGTGTTTTGGTTCCGTGGGGGTTATGTTTAAACAGAAAACACACCCCTTGGCACAAGCGCCATTACATCCATCGAGACTTTTTCCCCCCATGTTAACCATATGTAACATTAATAGCATACTTTTTCATATTTGCAGCTTACTGGTGTGTCAGTTGTGCTGCATTTAGAGGCCTGTGGCACCAATTATTCAGCATTTAGCTCAGGTATTATCTAAACAATGCTGTGTGAAAACACAGACAGAGTGTCATCTGCTTGATCTGTACCAGGTGTGCTATCTTTGTTTTTTTTTTCCACAGCGTTTCTGCATTCTGGAAATGCTTGGTGCGTGCTTCAGCAGAGTCTCTCTTTAATTTCTTTAGACAGAACATGCAGAAATTGCAGTAGTCATTTTTCATCGGTATACTGTTCTGTAACCCTGCGGCACCCAGCTTTCTTTTAACAGACGATCATTCAAGTCACAGCAAAATGCACTGCGCAAGCAACTAGTCTCAGAAAAGGCTGCAGAAAAGTTTCAAACTAGGAACATGCATTAATGACATTGAAAATTGTCCATATATTTCTGAAAGGCACTACATTTGTGAGACTATAGAATAGAATTGTATGGTGCAAACGGTTTGTTCTTGCAAAGAGACCAGGCCTATGTTTATGTATATATGTGTTTGTGTGGCACTGGTTGTGTCTGTAAATGTATTCACGTGTCTGTATTTGTGTGTAAGCGTATCTCACATCATTAGCACACTCTCGTTGGGCTGGCCCATGTTCCTAAGATCCACAGCAAGACCTTTGAGCTGCTCAATAATGTCTCTGGCAGACATCATACAGTGCTCTGCTTCTGCTGCAGCCCGCACTCTATCTGTGTCCTGCAACACCAACACACGTCAGTCCACAACACACACACGCACGCACGCACAAGCGCGCGCGCACACACACACACACACACACACACACACACACACACACACACACAAAACCTTTCAGAAGACAGTGACAGCACTCAGCCCTGAACACACACCGCAACAAAAAAAACCACACACAGTAAAAAAAAAAGAGAGCGTGGGAGCAGGTGGAACTGCAGGCTATTCTCACCGTTTGTAAAATAAACTCTGCTTTATGAAGGAACTCTTGGCATTGGCCCTGGAGAATGGAAGCTCTCTGATGCATGATAACATGAAGGGGAGGGCTAAAAACGAAGAAAGGTTATAAAAAGATTAAAGTTTATTCCTGGATCATGTTCACAGAAGCTTGCACATACATGCATGAAGGTAATTATAGCTGTAAGAAAATCCCATCATTACCGTTCAGAGATTTTGGTAAATTTGTACAGTGTCACACAAAGTACTCAAGAAAAAAGAAAAAAAAAAAAAAACCTCTGGCCTGGCTGCTAGTAAACTTTCTGTTTTTGTCCCACCCTTGATTCCTGTGTGCAAATTCTTGAACACATTGTATAATCCTAGTTTTTCAACTCATAACACAGGCTCATGCACCCAAACCAAACAACTGCTTTGGTCTGTGTGCTTGAACCTACGCGCTTACCGACAATTACTTAAAACGTTCAGCGATTTGAAGTTCAGGTTGTTAATTGTGACAATATTTATACTTTATGTTCTAGGAAAAAAGGGACATTAGGTCTGAGCTGAGTTTCTGACAGGATATATATTTTTTTAAATAAAAATAAGATAAACGTGAATACATGTTGTATGTGTTGTGTCCTATTTGAATATTCTGGGTAAAATTCACTACAAAAAGTATGCTAAAGAGTAACGCCCTTCTATTAATGTTGATTCATTATCCAGATTCGCCTCCCTCCATACAGTTCATGACTTTGTCGTGATTTACAGGAACTGCTGAGGGGGCAGATAATACTGGAGCCAAAAGAATTTGCACTCTTCGCACTTTCCTTTTTAATTAGCACAAGTCAGAATATCTGCTGCCACTTTTTCTGAGCTGTAGCAAAATCGGCTGTTCTTGTGCCTGGTTTGTAAGAATGTAAATTATATATATATATATATATAAACAAATTACCTCTGAAATAGTGCATAAATATGAAAGACTAGCTGCAAGGTAATCTGTGAATGTAAATGCATTTGTAAAATGCAAGTTTAAAGGTAGTTTATTAAACGAGCGATTATAATAACTGTTGCAAACAGTAAATAATTAACATAAATTGCATAATAAGTAATTAACATTGATATATATATATATATATAAATAGAGAGATATATAGAAAGATAGATCATTCATTTTTTTGACCACCAGCAGGCAATTCATTGTTGTGAACTGGTAAGAAAACACCACAAGCACCTGGTGGGATCAAAAGCCCTGAAACTAAATACAGAGGCTAGATAACATCTAGGCTTTATTCTGGACTGGACTAGGGACATTGTTTAAAGGCAAACTAAGGACACTTGCAAAAGGCAAACATGACTAAACAGATTATTAATCTCGTTCTGGATGTCTGTGGTGTGACTCTGTGTGTCTTAAATCCAAGATGGGTTTTTATTTCAGCAAATGCTTTGCAAGAGCACAATGCACACCTGCAAGTTCTCCATAAGACATAAGACTTTAAAGGCCACCTCTCTACACAGCTCCACTATGTGTGGTGATCAGACTACACTGCTGCTGCCCAAGCTTTGTGAGGAGCACTTACCCCTGTCCTCCCCCCATGGAGCCTTTGGAGAAGGTGTAGTTGTAGTCCTCCGCATACTCCTGCCCGAATCCATTGCCGCTCAGCGCGTAGTTTGTGAGAGCGACGTCGCTGCGCGAGCCGCTGCGCCGGCTGAGAGAGTGCAGCGCGCGCTGCGACCCGTAAACACTCATAGTTTCATCCAAAAACAACAACAACAACAACAACAACAACAACAACCACCACCACCACCACCGAGCAGTTTCCACCAGGTCAGGTTAAAGACAAACAGCGTCGTATTGACACAAGCCAAAGCTCTCTCCAAACTATCTCCACGGTCAAGGCGGAAGCGCCTCCCTGACCCCGCCCACGCCCTGACGTCATGGGTGTGTTTTCCCCGATAGCTCTTTTCTTTTCACGGGTTTTTTTCCTTCTTTATTTGGTTCGCTTGCGTTTCCATCCAGTGCTACGGCTCATTTCAGACTGCAGCTCAGACAGGCCATAAGTTATTTACACTTATCTGTGCTGTTATCTTGTTATTTATTTGTCTCGTGATCTCGAGATAACAACTTACTTTTCTCGTGATCTCGAGATAACAAAGGCTGTTTTCTTTTGATAAAATTTCCTTGAAAAAAAATATTTTTCTTGTGATCTCTTGATGACAAAAGTTGTTTTCTCTTGATGACAAAAGTTGTTTTCTCGAAATTACAACAGATTTTTTTCTCATGATGTCATAACAACAAAAGGTTGTTTTTTTATTGAGATAACAAAAGTTGTTTTTGTGAAATAACTTATTTTTCTCATGTTCTCATGATAAACTTTGCTCAAGATAACATTTTTCTTATTTTATCTCGTAAGAACAAACATTGTTTTCTTCAGATAACTTATTTTTCTTGGGACCTCATGATAAATGTTTTATCGATATAACAACTTATTGTTTATGATCTTGTGACAACAAAAGATGTTTTCTTGAGATGACTTATTTTTCTCGTGATCTTGTGATAAAAGTTTTTGAGATAACTCATTTTTCTTGCAATCTCATGATAACAAATGCAGACGACATGCATTATTAGACATACATACTGTACACCATGAGTGCATCTGTTTTACTTCCATCAGCGACTGACCCAAGAGGAAGTAGCTGTTTGTCAGTGCTAGACAATTTCCAAATTGGCATCCGTCACTCGAGAAGGCGACTCAGAAATCTGCAACTACACAGCCGTGGACACTATAGTGATCCTGAACCAGTGGTCAGTTTCATTTCCAGCCAATTTTAGGGACCAGAATCTTGAAAAAATTTGACAGTATGCCACTGGCAACAAAGACATCATTCTAATACGGTACTGCTACGTGAACTCAGAAAAATCTGATCTTCATGATCTCATGATCTTGAGATAACAGTATTGGGAAAAAATAAAATAAAATCATTGCCTTTCTGGACTTCCATAGTTTCAGTGATCTTAAAGTGATGCCTCTTTTCAGTGAGTCAGATCATTTTGGCTCAGTTCACTAATAAGAGCCGAGCTCCCAAACAGCTCGAACCAGAGACCCTGGAGCTCTGAAGTGTCGATGCTCCCCACCGTTTCACCATGCCATCCATGACTGAAGCTGCTTCCTGAAATCTTCTACAGACTAACATTACTTTGCACTGAATTTTATAAAATCTATTTAGATCATTGTTAAATCAACAAAGCACAGCACATAAATAAATAAGCATTGCTGCATTCATGTTATTGCGCCTGCTGTTTTTTTGCTTCATTTCACGTCATGGAGAAGATTTCATACTGAAGCGAAAAGCAATCACACCCATGAAAAAAAATACAAAACACAGTGTTGTTTTTTCAGTAGTTACAGGCAGAAGAGATACCATACTGAAAAGCAAACCCTTTGCTGAGTTGCTGTTGTCATTTGATGTCTTTAATGGAAAAACACTCAGCAGAATGAAATCCTGAACTTGTGTCAGAAGTGAATGTGAGCCACTTTTAAATGCAGTCCATGTTGCTGCACGGGATTTCACTGTGTGCTCCTGTTTACGCAATCAGTGAAGAGAATATGAAATGCAATGCACAAACTGTTTTGCTTTTCGGTAGCCACATGGTAGAAAACCATACGCACAGAAAAGCAAAACCTTTTGATTGATTTTAAATGAAATCACACTGCAGAGGCCTGCATTGTCAATGAAAAAACCTAAACGGCTCAGATATGTGAGCTACTTAAACACTTCTCATTACTACGTTGTTCAGGAAAAACAGGTTTGCCTTTATGACCCCTGATTGACAGCTAGTTTCAGTGATTGAGGCACTGAACTATGCTAAGCGTGTAGAGAGTATGATTTTTGATTTTTTTTCTTATGTGATTATATCTTATCTTATATTAATTGAATCCAAAAACCTCTAAACAGTTAGGTTTGACATGACTACACAGTATCCCTTCATGTTTGAAGCTTACCACAGGACACACACACACACACACACACACACACACACACACACACACACATACTGGTGTGTCCACGTAAGATATCAGATCCCCACACCCAGTTGTAGTATTTCTCTCGTCCATGTGTGAATGAGCACATCCATCCTGACATAGGGTCGTACAGAGTGGGGAAAAAAAAAAAGCAAGGGGAAAAGTGAAGCAGATAGACTAGCAGTCGAGGTGGTGATAGTTTCTCTGACTCACCCTGTTATTTGACATGTAGCTCTTGGCACATTTCTGAAAGCGTTCTGGGCACGTCTAAACCTGACACAAAGACAGAACACGTGTGCTTTACACATGTTTGTACGGTATCTAAACTCTCAAAAATCACACCACATGCATAATCATTTCTTTCATACGACAATCTTTCATTTCGCAATATTTTCTATGAGATAGTCTAGGCACCTGTATGAGGGTTATTATCCCAAACGATATTATTAACGAACACGGTAACCATCGTCACTGAGAAAACAATGTCCATAAAGGATTGTTATAGTATCATGCATTTTTGAACAGCTCCTAAACTCCTCGATTCACCTCCTAACAGCAGCGTTTTTATTGAACTTGTCCATCTAGTGAAAGAAACTAGTATAAGACGCACCTGACGAGCATCACATTTTGGTACAAATGAATTAGATTTTCCAGGCCACCTTTATTAACACCCAAAGTTAGTTTTCCTATAACATCCCAAATTGTTTTATTCCTCTTATATCACAGCAACGTATCAAATGATGACAATTTGTTTTTATTTATTAAAGAACATCAGTTTTTATCCATTTACAGTTACAGTTAGTGTTGAACGTCCACAAAACACGTTTCTGCTTTCTGTTGTGTTATAATAGCAGCTATAAATATTCACTTCCTCTATGTCTCGAAGTTAGAAGACAGAAGAACCACAAAACGGGGGGGGGGGAAAGTCTCTTACAGAACGTCTTTTAATCCGTCCACCGTACAAGCCTCTGCAAACGAGCTGTTACTATAGAAATTATAACCATATTACAAGAAGTGTGATTTGCTTTGCAGTCGGCACTACTGTGAGAGCTGCGGTTATAGAAAATGGATTTAAACTAGTAATATGACTGACATTACATTATAATGTTAAGCCGAAGGAAGTGGAAAAGAGAATGGCAAGTTCACTGAGCGCGGTGGGGAGAGTGGGTGTTGGTTTGTACCATTTTTTTCAGTTGAGTTGTTCAAGCTTTCCTAATAAAAAAAAGCAAAGTCCTTCATGCTCTGTCGAGGTCTGTCCTTTCCTAGTAATTTGCACTACCGTATATTATAGGGAACAGGCCTGACGCTGCATATGACCATCATCAATGGTTAAACATTTACTTGCTCTCTACAGTTGCTTTCCTCCATAGAAAATGACATTGCGCTGTCTAAGATTTCATTAAAGAGTGCACTGTATTAAAGGGGGGTTTGCCTCAAAGTAGCAGAACTGACAGCAAATGTCATTCCAATGTTTAATAATTGTAATATTAACTATTAAGCAAATACGATGAAATGCATGATGAAATAATGTCGTATGATCAAGCAGTACCTACTGAACAGCTGTACTGTATATATACAGGTATACTGTATATGTAAGTGCAAATAGGTATGGAGGCTTTTTATTGTGGTGAAATGCTGTCATGATTTTTAACAATTATTTCAAAGGATTGCATGTATTTAATCTATAGCAGATACTCGTAGTAAAGAACAGTGCAGATATGTTTGGAAGCCAGTCAGTTTTTTTGTGTTCAAACTTAAGATTCTAGCAGATAACAATGGAAATACTTGGGAAGCCCAATTGTGTGGACTTCCTTTGTCATTTTAAACAATAAAAAACAACTATGAGTGTGGGGCTAGGGTTAGGGTTAGGGTTAGGGAAAGCAGAGCGCATAAGATTCTAGTAGACTACTTTACTATTATTATTATTATTATTATTATTATTATTATTATTGTTTTAAATATTTGTATTTATTAAACCTATTGGTTTGGGGTTATTGTTAGGCTTAAGGAAACCAGAGCGCATACTAATTCTAACAGATAACAATGTACACAGTAGGCGCGCAAGCAATGTTTTGATTTTGATTCTTTACAATTAAAATTTTTCATTTGAACCCAATTGCAATTTTAAAATTTGCATGCATTACACCTACAGTCATAGGGCTACGGTTAAAGGTATGCAAACCAGAGCACATATACAGTAGCTTCCAAAGTTAACGATCAGGCACTACATTATTATAAAATGTACTAAAACGCAGTACTCATCGAACACAGTATTCATTATATGACCGGCTGGTCTAATCCACTGAGCCCCAAATAACTGTACTGTTTGAAAAACTGCTTCATTCAATGAATACTGTATTTCAGCACCCTTTATTACTGTAAAGAGTGTACCAAAACACAGTATTAAGTGGAAGCAGTGTTTACGGGGGATTGCGATTCTAGAGATTGTATCAGCTTCACTTCAACACATCAATTTTTTCTCTGAGCAGGAATGCATGACATACTGCATATGTTCAATTTTAACACTGATAAAACATAAACAGTGAGCACATATATATTTGTTTGTTTATAATGAATATATTTTATATTGGAACACACACACACACTACATAGTAGATCATCATACACACATACACAGCCTTTCATTCACCATTATAAAAACCATGCAGTAAGACAAGCCTGTTTGCCAGGTACTGTATTTTGCCTTTCATTATAATACTGATATTTTCTATTCATATAGCCAAGTGCCCAAAAGAAAAAATTACACTTTGCACATCTTATTTTTTAGCTTACAGACCTCAGATATTGGTGAAATTAAATTAAATGAATTATTGTGATTAATTTACAAGATAGTGGGCAACTAGATGGTGCATCACTTAGGCACAACTGAGCTACATCATTCATTAATTTTATATAGGCCTGTGTTTATAAGCTGTTCTGTATGACAAATCAGATCACTTTCTTACCCTAGTAACCAGTTGGCCAAGTTGACTCATTTATGTTTCTGGAGAAACGTTGTCTCATTTCACTGTGTACTGCGTCAGCTATATATAGTTGAAATGACAATAAAAGCCTCTTGACTTGACTTGACTTGACTTAAATAGATTCTATTATTAACATGATTATACTGTAAATATAGTTTGATGGTGATTTTGTAATTAAACCACGCAACTAGGTAAGCCTGAAATTCTCAGTGTTACATCATGAACGCTGATGTAGTGAAGTACGGGGTGTTGTTTCCCACCTGTTCTAATCTGCATTTGCTGAGGTGAATATATATCAATACTGCTTCACAGGGGCGCTCAAAAGTGATGAAGCTCTTGAAACCCAAGCAGTAAAGATTAAAGCCCAACTAAATCCTCTCCGATGTTGGGTGAGGCCGAGGTAATTGTGAGTCACCAAAGCTTATCTTGTTTAGTCATGCTGCTGGGATTGAGTTTTTTAATTATTTTATTTCTAACTTTAATTATTACACTAGCCAAGAGGGCAGTCATACTGTCTGAGGATGAAAAGGGCAAGGACTCTAAGAACTTAAAGATAGTGATTTCATGAATGCAAGAATTGTATTAAAATCTTACATTAAGATGTTTGAGCATAAAGCTTCACCTGCAATATGTTCCACTCAGGTTCTCAGGGCACAATGTGGCACACACCCACACATATTTTATCATTTTTTTTCTAACAAGTCTGGGCAATGCTTATTTTCTTTCTCACATAGGCATCATGTCAGGTGTGAATTTCCCTCTGTAATTAATAAGGTGATCTATCTATCAAACTATCTATCTACCATGACTTCATAAACTACAGATCATGACATTAGCTGTAGCAAGGATCGAGATTCGATATTTGATGATACCACTGAACCTATAATATGATGCGATTAAGTAATCCAATCAATATGTGACCAGCTTTGTTCAGAACCTGGAGTAGGCTACAAGTTAATTCTCAAATGATAAAGGACTATTTTAAGTATCACATTTATGGGTAAATCACCTTGCTAGCTTGCGCAACTGATTTACACATCAGTTTGAAAATATGAATGATATTTTACGCCCCAGTTGTCTGTCCTTTTTCGATAGTAATTGATTTATAATCCCTTATAATCAATAATAATTGATATAGAATTAATTATAATTGATAATAATTGATTCATGATTGATCCAGATCGTCCACAAAAAGGAGTTATTTAGAAAGGAGATTATTTACTTATTTATTGTTTACTATTTACTTATTTAGAGTGAGCTGTAAGGATATCAGATGAATGCTTGGTCAGCTTATCCTTCAAACTCAGAACAGCAAATTTTCTTTACAGGAAAACTTCAATTCTTAGCCCACCTTGGCTTGCCTCAAGGTCTCCAGCAGACAATTCAGATTCTGCCAATCTCTATTTTTGGTTGGTTTTGCTTCCCGGTCCTGTCTCCTGTCTTGATTGGTTTTTTCACTATGTATGCACCTGATTCCTGTTTCACTCTCACTGACCAATATATTTAAGCAACTCTTTCAGTTCAGTTCTCTGTGAGGTTTTGAATATCTTTCCTGATTTCCTGATTAGCACCTTTGTCTCACTTTGTGGCACTTACATTCACCAGCCTCCAAATTTATGACATTCATGGCTTCATTTAATTGTGCACACAAGTAACTGTCAGAGCACTATATTTTTAAAAAAATTATAATTTAATATTAAATGTATTTATAAGCTGCTGAATAATGAGGGTGGATAGTATATTGGTAATATACTAGACTCCTATTAGATGTTTACTTCAATACTAGTCATCTTCTCATACATATATCATTGTACAAACGTTTTTATTTTTCATTTAAAAATTCTCTCTTTCTTTTATGTTACATTGTATTATATTTGACAGCAAAGAAATAATGTTATTTCCTTCTTCAGTCCTTATTTTCTATCCCTGCTTTTTTAAGCTTAAAGGCAAGTGATTGTGTTTAAATGTAGTGTTCTAGATGCTGTTGAAAAACCCTGCAAATTTTGAAACAGGGCCCCAGAAAATTTACTTAAGCAGCTGCATTATTTACTCTGAATACATGTAAATTTCATTGCATAAATATCGACAAAAGTTTCAATATGACCTCTAGGTGTTTATTGCTAAACTCAATTTAATCTGCCTTTTTCTGCGTAGTCAGACTAACAGCATTACTCTATGGCAAGACAGATCCTATCTTACATGTATGAAATAAAATAGCTTTTTGGATCTTTTGTTTTCAAATAAATCTGTATATAGTTTACACTAGCTCCAATGGCCAGCGACACCTGAAGTTCCACGAACCACAGAGACCATTGCAATGCCTATGTTTAATGGAGACTGGCACAGTGGTGAGATAGGTAGTGTTAGTGCCTCACAGCTTCAGGATTTGATCCTGAACTATGATTAATGTCTGTATTGCGTTTCACATGTTCTTGCTATGTCTGTGTGGACTTTCTCTGCTTTTCTTTCCACCACACAAAAGAATGCTGGTAGGTGGACTTACTATTCAAAATAGCCCATAGGTGTTAATGAGTATGTGAGTGATGGCCTGTGTGTATATATATATATATATACAGTCCTCTCTGAAAGTATTGGAAGGGCAAAGCCAATTCTTTTGTTTTTGCTATACACTGAAGACATTTGGGTTTGAGCTCAACAGATGAATATGAGATGATAGATCAGAATTTCAGCTTTAATTTCATGATATTTATATCTAGATGTGTTAACTTAGAACACAGTACCTTTTGTTTGAACCCACCCATTTGTTCAAGTAATCGAAAATATTGGAACATGTGACTGACGGGTGTTTATTATTGCCCAGGTCTGCCCTGTTAGTTTGATTGTTTAAAGAGTCAACAGCTCTGAAAGTCTACTCTTGGTTTGAGCCCTGGGTTTCACCTGTGAAGACTGCATTTGTCGTTAAAAAGGATAAATCAACATGAAGACCTGAGAGCTGTCTATGGGAGAAAAGAAAGCCATTTTGAGCCATGAGCAATGGGCTTAGCAAATCCAACAATTTGGAATGTCCTCAAAACAACCAGACATCAAACTGATCAGCCAAGGAAAACAACAGCAGTTGATGACAGAAACATTGCAAGAGCGGTAAAGAAAAACCCAAAATCAGCAACATGACCCAAAAGCAGTGACGTTACCAACAACCTCCACAGGGCAGGGGTGGAGGCATCACAATCCACTGTATGAAGAAGACTTTGAAAGCAGAAATCTAGAGGCCAAACCACAAGATGCAAACCCCTCATCAGCAGTAAGAATCAGAAGGTCTGATATGAATTCACAAAGAAATACAGAGATGAGCCAGAAATTCTGGAACCAAGATTAACCTCTACCAAAGTGAAGGAAAGGCCAAAGTGGTTCAGAAAGAAAGCATCTACTCATGATCCAAAACATACAAGCTCATCAGTCAAGCATGGTGGAGGTAGTGTCATGGCTTGAGCTTGCATGGCTGCTTCTGTAACAGACTCATTAATCTTTATTGATGATGGAACTCATGATGGTAGCAGCAGAATTAATCCAGAGAAACATTGTGTCTGCCAATTTAATTGGAAAGAACTGCATCATGCAGCAGGACCCAAAACACACTGCTAACACAACAAAGGACATCATCAGGGGAAAAAAAGTGGTTTTAGACTGGCCAAGTCAATCACCAGACCTTAACCCGGCAAAGTCAATCACCTCCTGAATAGGAGACTGAAAGTAGTTGTGGTACAAGCCTGGAAGGCATCACAAAAGAAGAATGCAACAGTTTGGTGATGTCAGTGGGTCGCTGGCTTGATGCAGTTATTGCAAGTAAGGGATGTCCATCCATCCATTTTCTGTACTGCTTGTCCTACACAGGGTCATGGGGAGCTTGGAGCCTATCCCAGGGCACAAGGCAGGGGACACCTGGACAGGGTGCCAACCCAATTGCAGGGCACAATCATGCACAATCACTACGGACAATTCAGAAATGCCAATCAGCCTACAAAACAGTCTTTGGACTAGGGGAGGAAACCCCCAAAGCACAGGGAGAACATGCAAACTCTGAGCACACAGGGCAGATGTGGGAATTGAACCCCCAAACCTGCAGGTGTGAGGCAAATGTGCTACTCAATAAGCCACCGTGCCCCCAGAAAGGGACATGCAACCAAATATTAAGTGTTATTTACTTTTAGACTCTCTGTTCCAATACTTTTGCTCAGCTGAAAAATTGGGTGGTCTGGCACAAAACGTGCCATGTTCTAAGTTGTTTAACACATCTAGATGTAAATATCAGGAAATGAAAACTGAAATTCTGATCTATACTCTCATATTCATCTTCTGTAATGTCTTTTCAGTTATCTTCAGTGTATAGCAAAAACAATAGAATTGGCCTTGCCGTTCTTATACTTTCAGAGGGGACTGTATATACACACACACACACACACACACACATATAAAGATGGGCTAGCTTTTGCTCCCCACGTGCATCATTGAGCCTTGGTCGCTCTTGACCCTGTCAGCGGTTCACTGGTTGTCCTTCCTTGGACTACTTTTGGTAGGTACTAACCACTGCATACCGGAAACACTCCACAAGACCTGCCGTTTTGAAGATGCTCTGACCCAGTTGTCTAGCCATCGCTTGTCAAAGTAACTCAGATCCTTATGCTTGCCCATTTTTCTGCTTCCAACACATCAACTTCGAGAACTGACTGTTCACTTGCTGCCTAATATATATTCCGCCCCTTGTCAGGTGCCATTGTAACAAGATAATCAATGTTATCCACTTCACCTGTCAGTGGTTTTAATGTTATGCACTGTATACACACACACACACACAGACACACACATATACAGTTAAGTCCGGAAACCACCACCACAATGGATTTGAAATAAAACAATCAAGATGTGATCGAAGTGTAGACTTTCAGCTTTATTTTAAGAGGTTCCACAAAAATATGGCATTTACCATTTAGGAATTACAGCCATTTTCAGCAAAGTACCTCCATTTTCAGGGGCTCAAAGGTATTTGGACAAAGTGACATAATTGTAAATATAACCATAATTTTAACACTTGGATGAAAATCCTTTGCAGTCAGTGACTGCCTGAAGTCTGGAGCCCATGTTCTCAAAACTCAAATTCTGAGTTTCCTCCCTGGAGATGCTTTGCCAGGCCTCACTGCAGCCACCTTCAGTTGCTGCTTGTTTGTGGGTCTTTCTGCCTTCAGTCTTGTCTTCAGTAAGTGAAAAGCAGCTCTATTGGGTTGAGATCAGACGACTGACTTGGCCATTAAAGAATATTCCATTTCTTTGCCTTCGAAAAGTCTTGAGTTGCTTTCGCAGTATGTTTAGGGTCGTTATCCACCTGCACTGTGAAGCGACATCCTATCAGTTTTGTAGCATTTGGCTGAAAGTGAGCAGAGAGTATAGCCCTATACACCTCAGAATCCATCCTGCTACTTCTGTCAGCAGTCACATCAATAAACACCAGTGATCCCGTTCCATTGGCAGCCATACATGCCCATGCCATAACACTGCCTCCACCATGTTTGACCCATGATGTGGTATACTTTGGATCATGAGCTGTTCCTTTCTTTCGCCATATTTTTCTCTTCCCATCATTCTGGTACAAGTTAATCTTGGTTGCATCAGTCCAAAGAATCTTATTCCAGAGCATGGGAGGCTTTTTTAGATGATTTCTTGCAAAGTCTAATCTGGTTTTCCTGTTCTTGAATGTTACCAGTGGTTTGCACCTTGTTGTAAACCCTCTGTATTTACATTCATGAAGGCGTCTCTTGATTGTAGATTTTGACAATGATACGCCTACCTTCTCCAGAGTATTCTTGACTTCTGTTGATGTTGTGAAGAGGTTTTTCTTTACCATGGAAAGGATTCTGCGATCATCCACTTTAGTTGTCTTCCGTGGTCTTCCAGGCCTTTCGATGTTGTTGAGCTCACCAGTGCTTTTTTCTTTTTAAGAATGTACCCAACTGTTGATTTGGCCACACCTAAGGTATTTGCTATCTCTCTTATAGATTTATGTTGTTTTTTCATCCTAATGATGGCCTCCTTCACTTCCATTGAGATCTCCTTAGACTTCATATTGGTAGCTCCAGTCGAACGGCTGCCAAATGCCAACTCAATACCTGATATCAACTCCAGACCTTTTATCTGCTTCATTTGTCTTGAAGTAACGAGGGAATGGACCGCACCTGGTCAGTTAACTTCTTGTCAGTCACTTTGTCCAAATATCTTTGAGCCCCTGAAAATGGAGGCACTTTGCTGAAAATGGCTGTAATTCCTAAATGGTAAATGCCATATTTTTGTGGAACCTCTTAAAATAAAGCTGAAAGTCTACACTTCGATCACATCTTGATTGTTTTATTTGTCATTGTCCAAATACTTCCGGACCTAACTGCATATGTAACTTCATTCCAAATTGTAAAATATATGTTTCTAACAGGAATACCAATACATTTACACTTTCATGCACTTGATTTTTCAACACCATAATATTTACAAAGCAATATAGGGAAAGTGATGCAGGCTGTCCTGTAGGAACAATTATTTTTGTTTATTTATTCATGGCAAGTGGGAAATATCAATTGCAGCGATCCATAAGTTTGGTTTAAAATTCGGTAGCTGACATGGATACTCCCTTAGTGGAGGAGTGAGAAGATCAGTGTGTTGTTTTGGAGAGTCTGAAATGATCATGTTACTGAAAACTGACCCTCCCTCTGGACTGATGTCCATTGTGAGACATTACCTAGGTTTACTTTCCCAAGAAAGACGAAGAACAGCACTGCTATAATTTAGAGCACGGATTACTTAACTATTTATATAATTATACTTTACACTCATATTTGTGTAGTAAGATATTAGTGTTTTCGAGTGTTTCTGATCGTCAGTCCATGAGCATTCAAAAATAACATTGCTTCTGGAATACACCCTACTTTTGATTGATGGGAAGATGTAATGGAAGGGTCACAAATAAATGAGAAATGAATGAGGTCTAACTTCATGCTGATATCTGCTTGTGAAATAGCTGATCTCATCATTGTGCCACTCACTCTGTGTGTCTCCTGCCAGTGAATGCAGCTTCTCTGTTGGATACGTGGCTTCACTCCATCTCAGGCACAGTGGCAGGTGACCACCGTTGTTCAGTATGAACACCTCTGTTACTTCAAATGAACATCAGGTTGTACTTGGAGGTAGAAGAGAAAACAGGAGGGAGAGCCTTGGGGCTGTAACAGACAGCAAAACTCTTTCATTTTTATTCACATTCAGGAAAAACCAGTTCACTTATTTTGTAGGGTGTGGAAGATGTTTCTTTGGAAAATCCAAAATGTTAGTATTTTTTCTTCAGTCTGTTTCAGTTCTCAGCTAATAGGGGATCACATAGTTCTGCAGCCAAAGACATGTTCAGCAAGCAGCTTTATTTGATTGGAGATTTGACTGCCAAATTACTTAACACACACGGTACACACACTGCCCCAGTAATTATAGGATAGAATGCATCATGTTAACTGTCATTAGAATGTCAGGAAATTGTTTTTGCCTTTATTCTCTATCAAATACCTCTAATGTGAGTTAACCACTTGAATATGACAGTAGTGTTCTCTGAGCAGACTGCGGAATTGTTAGTTGTGTGCGTATAAAGCTCTGCAAATAAAACTGAATTGAAGATTCTTTATAGGAGAGTGTCATCTAGTGGCTCTAAATTGTATTGCTATCTGTGAAGTGACGTAACTGTGTTTCAGTGCTGTTGTTATTGCATGCACAGTAATCTACAGTAATCTAATTACTATTATTTGGTTTGTATTAAAATGTGATTATTGTATTATTATATTCATATATTGTGAATTTTCCATTTCAGAAACCAAACCCAGGCTATATTAAACCTAGATTCATGGAGCAGGAGTGTGTGATTACATGATTTCCTTTGTCTTTATTGGGACACCATGAGGCAGGCACAAATTACCACATAATAATAATAATAATAATAATAATAATAATAATAATAATAATAATAGGTGTTACTTCCTCCAGTCTTTCAATGCTAGGTTGCCCCTTCCTTGATCATACAACATTGTCTTCACCAGCAGATGTCACCCACATGCACTGTAATAGAATGATTTTGAAATGTTTAAGATTTCAGAAAGCCATCACTACTAGCAACATCTCGGATGAACACTGGCATATAACCTTTTTTTTACCTTCCAGAGAGGAAGGTACGCTTGCCATTTTATTTCAATTTCTCAAGGTTCACAACGGCTTACAAACACCATTAAATGGAGATTACATTCAACAAGTCAGAGGAATCTATCAAAGAAAAGAAACAAACAAACAAAAAACTTCAAGTCATTTTCAAGGCTATTTGTATATTGCACTTCAGTCAACCTATGACCTTTGGTTTGGACATCAACATGAATCTTAGTCCATCCATCCATCCTCTGTACCAGGGGACAAGGTGGGGGACACCCTGGATGGGGTGCCAGTCCATCACAAGGCACAGTCACACACTATGGACAATCTGGAAGAGCCACTCAACCTACAACACATGTCTCTGGACTGGGGGAGGAAACCAGAGTACCCAGAGGAAACCACCGAAGCATGCTGAGAGCATGGAAGATCCTACATGCTCTTTTCTGTATATCTACTATTTCACTTTATGATATTAAAAAACCCAAAAATATTTTATTGTGCCCACTGTAGCCTCAGATGACTATTCTTGGCTGACAGGAGTGAAACCCAATGTGTTGTTCTGCTGTTGTAGCCCATCTGCCTCATGGTTTGATGTGTTCTGTTCAATTCAATTCAATTTCATTTGTATAGCGCTTTTAACAATGGACATTGTCACAAAGCAGATTTACAGAAATAAATGGATTCACAAAAAATATATTGTAAATATGTGAATTTATCCCTGAGAATTTATCCCTAATGAGCAAGCCAGTGGCGACAGTGGCAAGGAAAAACTCCCTGAGATGATATGAGGAAGAAACCTGGAGAGGAACCAGGCTCAAAAGGGAACCCATCCTCATCTGGGTGCAACGGATAGTGCGATTATAAATACATCCCTTCTATTATTATGTACTCCATGTTGTGTTGTGTGTTCTGAGATGCTTTTCTGCTCACCATGGTTGTAAAGAGTGATTATTTGAGTTATCGTAGCCTTCCTGCCAACCCCAAAACAGTCTGGCCATTCAACTCTGACCTCTTTCATCAAAAAGGCATTTCCGCCCACAGAACTGCCGCTTGTTGGATGTTTTTTGCTTTTTGTACCATTGTGTCAACTAGAGACTGTTGTTAATACACACACCATGAATAATAGATGTGCATGAAAATCCCAGGAGATAAGCAGTTTCTGAAGTACTTAAACCACCCCATCTGGCACCAACAACCATGCCAAATTCTAATGTTTGATTTGAACATTAACTAAAGCTCTTGACCTACATCTGCATGATTTTTTTTTTTTTTTTCATTGCCCTGCCAACACATGATTGGCTAATTGGATAATTGGATAATTGCATGAATGTGCAGGTGTATGGTGTTCCTATTAAAGTGAATGTATATATATATATATATATATAGCCAGTTTGGTTTGATAGGCTTTATTGTCTGAATATTGTCCTTTTGCTTGCACAGATGATGAATGGCGTTTGTCCTAAATGTTATGTTTCTCTGGAAACTTTGTGTACTATTCTTCTTTTACTTCATCCATTATACATAGTGCGTGTGTGTTCACTTGTGAGTGAATTTCTCCCTCTTTCTATTAGTTTAGATTAGATTCAACTTTATTGTCACTGAGCAGAGTACAGGTGCAAAGCCAATGAAATGCAGACCAGAATTTCATAATAACTTCATTTAAGCAGAAGTGCAAACCGGCAAATAGCATTAACTATGAAGCGCAAAAGAGACAATGAGGTTAGGGCGGCAGTAAAGTGCAACATGACGTGCAAGTGGAGTATTAGACATGAAAAACAAACGGCATGATGTGTGTGAATGAGTCCGGAGACATGCATTAATGATAATGTGAATCCATTGAATTGAGTGGAATCCAAGACAACTGAATATCCTGTAAGGTGCAATTTGGAGTAGTGCAAGACTGTTCAAACTGTTTAAGGTTAGTCTGTGTGCAGAAGTAAGGGTGTGCATGTGCAGTATATGCAAACTGTGCGAGTGGTGTAAGTTAAAGGCACATTAGGTAAGATTAGTCCATTTTTCTCCCCCAAGATTAGCTCTCTAATGGTTAAAGGTGCAATAGATGCAAAGTTGCTGAGAAAACCTGTTTGGCGAATGGACTTCTGGTCCGCAACGCTCGTTTGTGTTTGGATGCGCCTCCTATCAGTCATTTTATTGACACTCTACAGGCCACCATCCCTGTAGATCCTGGGGCGGAGCTTCGTGGGCTGGAATTGTTCAAATATCGAACCTACTTAACCATTAGAGACCTAACCTTGAAAAAAAGCCTAATCTTACCTAATGTACCTTTAAGTCGGTGGCTTAGATATTTGAATGGTTTGTTTAAAAAATTCCTTCATCTTTCATGTAGAGAAGAGAGTCTACCTATAAAAGGACTAACTGGAGGCCCATCCAAACACCAGCAAGCGTTCCGGACCGGACGTCAGTTTTCCAAACGGGTTTGCTCAGACACATAACACTTTTGTCCTGAAGTCAGGATTTAACCATTATTATAGATTTTTTTTTATCATGTTCTACGTATTTTGCAGGTTATTTGTACAAGTAAGAAAAAACAAACAAACAAAAAAAACAACTACTGCACCTTTAACTGAAACCTGCTATAAGGAGGTGCATATCCACAGATCCCAAACCATACAGGCAGACTGGTGAAGTAGCAACAAGACATTTGTGGGTCTGGCCTATTCCCTAAAAGATCCCCCTCTACCACAGGGGAAATGAGTGCCATATTGCGAAATGATTGAAATAACTAGTCTATGTTAATGAATTGAAATACACCTGCTACAGCTTCCTCTGATGTTTCAAATGATCCGAGCAGGGAAGGTTACATGGACATTTTCGGCGTGTAACTTCTTTGGGTGCAGCGCCGTGTTTACAATGGGAGCGCGGGGGAGCGGGTGCACAAAGGTTCTTTGTTGCTCCTCGATCCAATCGCAGGCCGCGGGTAGATCGCCATGAGTGTCTCAGCCAATCAGAGGGCGCGGCGAGACTGTAGAGAAAGGCGTTTCATTTGGATGCTGCGAGCGTGCGCGCGCGCTGACCGACTATGTGTGAAGAATTCATCGCCGGCGAAAAATGGTCGCGTAGCCTGGTACCATGCGTGCAACCAAACACCCATCCTGACTGAGTGGCCGCCGCGTAAAGCTGCATTTCCCAGCCTGAACACCGAGATCTACCGACGCGCACCGGACACCGAGGCACGATGTAATAATAATAATACTAATAATAATAATTTTTTTTTGAAAAATCGGCAGTTCAGGGATGGGTAGCGGAGCCACGCCTGCCCGAGATCTGCGCATAAACAGGTATGTTACCTGTGGACCTCGGGGACTCCAGGTTTACCAACACATGCTGTCCTCGTGTAAGGGTTCGGCGTCCAGCGTGCCCAGCCGCGCGATGGCATGATCACCTGGAGGATCCACAACGGCGACGGAGGGCAAGTCGATCACCCGAAATGCTCGATTCACGCGGATGACAACACGGCCGTTTCTGCCACATTCAGACTATCAAAGCAAACTGGTTTCTAGCCCGCACTGGATTTAGTCTGGGTTTGGGATCTTGTCTGCAGCCGGTTTTAGTGCTTGCGTGTCGGCGTACTGGATCTCAGACAAAGAGCGTCCGCAGAGTGGATGTGAGGACGCGGAGAAACCGTTATGGCCTCTCTTCGCTTGCACGGATTGGACCAGCTGCCCGAAAACGGCGGTGTATCGCGAGCACCGGAGCCTCACAGCCCGAAGCTGCTCTCTCAGGTGGACACCGCGGTGCTGCCGTTCCTCGGGGGCTTCGGTCGCTTCCAGAAGCGTCTTGTGGCTCTGACGTGGCTCCCTGCGCTGCTCATCGCTTTCGGTCAGTTCTCGGATTATTTTCTCCTCGCGCAGCCCGAGAGCACGTGCGCCCACCCGAGCGATCCTGCAAGAAACGGGAGCGGCGTGAGCGCGAGCCCCTTGCCGCCGGGTCTGTTCGGTAACGCGACGCGCGCTGAGAGCAGCAGCAGCAGCAGCAGCGCGCGGTGCAAATGCGCCGAACCGAGCTTTGAGCTCCAGCTAGGACTGCAGCAGAACGTGGTCACTAAGGTGCGTAGCGAAAAAGATACCGGCAAAGATGTCCTTGACAAGCTTTTGCATGTCTGCCTCTTGGTCATGCATCAGTGTTTCTCATTTCCCACATTTAACTCACCGCATTTAACTAATCTGCCAATGAACAAGTGGTTACGTTGAAGGCGTGCTGCAAACCCCCTCTACCTTTCTTTCTTTCTTTCTTTTTATTTATTTCTTTATTTATTTATTACTGTAGTGTCCTTGTAAATCTGACCTCGTTTCCCCAGGATGACGTTTTGCACAGGTCTTTACCAATCAGGGCTGTAGTAGGTACCTCGAATTTGTACTCATTTGAGAAGTAAAGACGAGCTGTCTCAGGCTGGTTCACTCAGCAGGTGCATGCAGGGTGTGATAAGGTGGCCTGGGGGGTTCTGCCAGCCAAGTCTGGGGCAGATAACTCCTCTGTGACAGGCAAACCCAGCAGTGTATCTACACGTTATGTTTTTCCAGCAGATAGTAACAGGCAGTTGGTTAAGATTAGGATGTCTCGCACGGGAAGGTTGTTTTTCCATAAATGCAGCACATGTGAATGTTGCAGGATAAATGATAAACTCTGTCAGAGATGACCTGTTTTTGGTGATTATTTGGCTCACCAATACATGTTTGCTTCTTGAGTTGTGTACTGGAGCTATGAGGCTAATGTTGCTCATAAGTAACAAAGTAGAAGCTTAGAAGTTCATAAGTAACAAGGTGAAAGTAGAAGCTACTAGTTAAAGGTGCAATAGTCGATTTTCTTTCCCCTTACTCATACAATTAACCTGGAAGAGATGTAGAACATGATGATTTAAAAAAAAACAAACAAACAATGGATTAAGTCATGGTCTTAGCAAAAGGGTATTAAGTCGCTGAGAAGGCCCGTTTGGAAAACGGACTTCCGGTCCGGAATGCTTGTTTGTGTTTGGATGCACTTCCTGTCAATCATTTTATAGACACTCTATGAGCCACCTAAGATTCCAGGGGTGGATATTTGTGAACATGAGCCGGAATGGTGGGATTGGGCTCAAGGAGTTAAAAAAAAAAAATTCAAATCCTGAACCCGCCTAACCTTTAGAGACCTAATCTTGGAATGTCAGAATCTCTTAAACTGATACACATTTGCCTTAAGACACTGTTGTAGTCACTGGAAGTTCACTGATTACACGTCTGTTGTACAGTTATGCCAGACTTTGAGGCTTGTTCAGTATGAGTACAGCAGCATTATGCCAGTAGTTGAATGCAGGGTGGTGTGATGCAGCTTGACGCAAGACAGAGTTACTGTGATCACCCAAAAGCTGATTATTTTCCAATACAGCATGTCGAGAAGTGTTTTATTCCTCTTATACCAGAGAATGATAACACATTAGAACAAAGGAAAATAAACTAGTTTCCATTACCACTTACGCTGTAAACCGCCATTCCCTCAGTTTTCTCTCTCTCTCTCTCTCTCGTGAACAGAAATGCAGCTTATCATGTTACAGTGAAACCTCTAAGCGCTTCATCCTGAAGAATTTCGTAAAACTGAAACGAACAGCTTCACTTCTGACAGAGTTCTGACACTGGAGGCTCCTTTAAAAAATGCTGAATAAGTGTCTCCTGACAGAAAATACAATGTCACAATACAATTACACACATTTTAAAATTCTGTGTATGTGGAACGTCTGAAATAAAAGTCTCGGTAAGTAAGTTGTTACTATTGAAATAATAACATATTAGAATGTGCACATTGGTCCTTCTGACCAATCGGAATCAAGCACTGTGGTAAAACTGCATCTAAGGCAAGATCTTCTTGGACAGCACAGTGGTATGACAGCTTTGTCATGGATGTGATTGTTGTGTGATGTCTCCACAGTGGCAGCTGGTGTGTGATGAGGAGTGGAAGGTCCACATCGCTAAGTTCTCATTGCTGGTGGGCTCCATATTTGGTTACCTGCTGATGGGCGCTATGGCGGACTGGTAAGCTACTCAGCGCATTAACTTTCTCAAAAGTTCTCAATCCTTGTCAGTTTTTTCCTGCTCTAACTCTTACTATGGATCCTTCTCAAGTCCTTCTGCCACACCAGAGTGCAGAAAGTACAGTGTATCTCATAAGTCGATTGTCGTTGCTGTGTACTGTAGCACATCATATTGACTATGAAGATAAAGTGCAACCTTCTTATACGAAGTTCTCCATTTTGTACTGCTGGCTGCTCAGATGTTTCTTGACCAACTGTTTGTCATGACATTAGTGTTATTTCATGCGAAACAAAAGGTAACAAGGTTTTTTTTTTCTTCTGTTGTGTTTTACGTTTGGCCCACTGAGTTTGCAGATACTGCTGAAGCAGCAATATGTTGCAGTCCACAGCGTATTCCTTGCATGAGCAGGAGAACCCTGGCTATGATGTTGCCTGCACGCTGCATCGCCAGTACCAAGCAAAACAAATGTGCCACCTGCTGCACTTCAAAAAGATGGACTTTTTGAGTTTGCCATGTGGGAGAAGCTTTTCCTATTCACATTCCCACAACAATTTATTTCAAATATTTCGGCAACTTCCACTTCTAGAAACTAATTTCCACCCTCGTGCTGATTACTACTAATCACTATCTGGTGAAGCATCCTAGTAAAGAGATAGAGCAAGGATATGATTGTGATTTGCTTTCTACCCACAGCTGGTCATGACACAATACTTGCAGCTGTTTTTTTTTTTTTTTAAACCAGATAATGAATAAACTAGCTGCTGGCATGTTTCATGGGCAACACTTTGTGCGTTATTGCCATTAGCTACTTCCTGCATGTCAGAATCTTTGGCTTCAGTGCACTCCTCTTATCAGTACAATCATCCTCCTTTGCCTTGCTCAGACTTTGCCTGTCCTTTCCAAATCTCTGTTTACACCTGGTATTAACATCTCGATTGACCTGGTCACAAATGGACAGCAGAATCGGATAGCCGTTCACACCCGTTTCACTCATTTATTACGGCAGTCTTCTGCCGCATTTGTTTTCAGGAGGAAATGAACTCCTGTGAGTTCTATCTCATGTAGACTCTATGGCCAGAAGTTTGTGGACACCATCACACTCGTATGTCCTTGTTCAACATCCCATTCCAGATTTAGTCCCCTTTTGCTGTTATAATAAGTTCCACTCTTCTGGGAAGGCTTTCCACTAGGTTTTGGAGCGTGGCTGTAGGGATTTGCTCATTCACCCATGAGAGCATTATTGAAGTCTGGTATTGATGTTGAGTGAGGAGGTCTGGTGTGCCTTCTGCATTCCAACTCATCCCAGAAGTGTTCAGTGGGGTTGAGGTCAAGGCTCTGTGCAGGACACTCAAGTTCTTCCACTCCAACCTTCACACACCATGTCTTCATGGAGCTCGCTTTATGCACAGGTGCATTGTCATGCTGGAACAAGTTTGGGCCCTTTAGTTCCATTGACAAGGAACTAGTTGACCTGAGGGGAAACTGTAATGCTACAGCATACAAGACATTCTATGCAATTGTGCACTTCCAACTTTGTGGCAACAGTTTGGGGAAAGCTCATATATGGGTGTGATTTTCAGGTGTCCACAAACTTATATGTTTTTGTCTCTGCTGTTATAACATTGCCTTTGATGGAGAACTCAGTGAGTTCTCGCAATGATTATGTATCTTCAGGCTAGGGCAGTGATCCAGTAGGCGGTCCTTCGTTGCTGTCCGGGTGTATTGAGACACTTTTTTTTGTTGACACAACAAATGTAATGTGTTCATAATGCGTCCCAGAATGCCTCAGAAGGTGGTTTGACTGATTGGCTCACAATGCGTCTCCGAGACATGTTGGACTCCTTTCACACCTCCGCTTACAATCGGATCACTCAGGATGTTAATGATGTTAATGCCAGGTGTGAACAGGGACTCTCAGAAAAGGTCGTTTTTCAGTTCCAGTCATGTAAGGAAACATTAACTGCTATGTACTGTAAGTTGTAGGTTGTACTGTAGGTCGTCTCTAAGACCTTTTTAGAGAAGACTCAATGTCTAATGAACCAAAACCAAACAAATTAGGAGAAGTGTACATTGCAAAAGTTCTGAAGGGGTTCCTGCATCAGGAGAACATGTTCAGAAGTATAAACACACAGCCACTTCTTGATAGGTGGCTGAATATTTTTGACATGCTAAAAATGTCTTTGAAGCCAGTAAGCCACTCGGATTGGACCGTAATTACATTTGTCCTTCCCTTACATCTAGACCTTACAGCTAGGTGCTCAGTTGTGTCCATTTACACGAAAGCACCTGTAAGAATAATGACTGCAGCCCAGTGGCTTCGCGCTCTCCCCCCTTTACTCCTGGCTAGTTCATAGCTGCTATTAGCAATGGAAGAAATATAAGCAACTTTTCTGACAGCTGAATTATAAAATAACGTCTTTGGACATATAGAGTCAGAAGGAGAATATAGGCTAATGTAAGGGAAAACTAGAAATATCTTAAATACAGATTGAGCAGGGAGAGAAAAAGATATCTCGGCTTAAAAAATGGATCTCTGTATAAAAATAACAGTTGAAATGTTGCACTGGTTGATAAGACCCCTCTCCTGTCTAAAGTCCTGCCTGGTGGAAATATAACAGACATATCACAGTGATAAATTTATCAATATTTAAAGTGATTAGTAAAGAATGGGTCCAGAATGTGACTTGCTACACATAGTAAAAATCTGGTTTACGTCCAGTTGGTACAAGGGTTCATAAATTTAGTCACAGGAATTTACGACCAGCATACGACCAGGTGTAAGCTCTGTCGATGCAACCGACTGTTAGAGATCCACTGCCAAATGCAGTTCTTTCTATAGATTTCTTTGCTCCCAACACACCCTGCCTAAGGGCTTAATTAGTTCTTGTGTGGTAGAAAATGTTGTTGAGAAACCTTACAATAGAGGTGCTACAATGCTGGGCATCAAACGTGCATTTTCTATTTCATTTTGGATTCTTCTACATTCAGAAATAAGGAAAGTGTTATGCTAGTGAACAGATGGTGGCCTAGACAAGGCTCACAGCCTTCAGCTGCTCACCTATATGCGTGTAAAGCTCAAATTAGAGACTATTCAAATCTTAGTTTAGGAAAGAAGTTCTTTTTTTGGGCTGTTTGGGGGGAAAAGCCTGCTTTATTTAATAGCTATTTGAGCTAATAATGAGGTTTATTAGAGTAAAAAGACCATAGACTTATAGTGCCTTTACACTGGTTAGTGTGCTATTGCTGAAAAGCAATTTTTTTTTTGTTCGCATGTTTATCTTACGTCAGCGACTCATGATCAGTAGTCTGAACTATTTCAAGCTCCACCCATAAGTATACTAAGTTGCTGGGCTTCTCACTGTGATTCTGCCACGCTTGTGTTTGAGCAATAAAGAGAGATGCTCTACAATGAAAAGAACTACTGTTGCACTTTTTACTTGTCTGATGGAAAGCAGAAAGGCAGAGAAAATGAAAAGATTGCTCCTTTACTCATTTGTGCACCATGTCGTCTGTGAAACAGGTTGACACGGTGGCTGGCACTGAACTTGGTCATTCTCTGTACTAGTGATGGAAAGAAATTAGGATACGCCGTTTGGAAAGACCAGATAACGTGATCTAAACACAGATATGAAAGGGAGGCGCACTATTTTACAGTTGGTTCTTTTTTGCCTCTTGGACAGGAGATTTTTACTTTTAGGTGTGGCGCGAGTGAGCAGTCATTTCCATTTACGGCATTTGGCAGACACCCTTATCCAGAGCGACTTACATTTATCTCATTTATCTCAACTGAGCAGTTGAGGATTAAGGACCTTGCTCAAGGGTTAGTAACAGGGTAGCAGGGGTTTAAATTACACTACTTGTTTGTTTGATTTTTGGGGAATATAACCATAAATACCAACAAAATATTGCCAGCAGATCTGAACAATACCTGGTGAGCAGAATAAAAGAAAAACCCAAAAAAACAGTCCTGTGCACTGAGACCAATTTTGAACTGGAGTGATGTAGCTGTGGTTGAGGAACTGGCATTTCTACCTACCTAGAGGTTTTCTCCCCCCCCCCCCCC
>CM041004.1:6306581-6384976 GCA_022985145.1 Pangasius djambal
TCTCCCCCAGTCCAAAGATGTGTTGTAGGCTGATTGGCATCTCTATATTGTCCCTAGTGTGTGAATGTGAGTGTGTGTGATTGTGCCCTCCGATGAGTTGGCATCCTGTCCAGGGTGTCTCTGGGATAGGCTCCAGGCTCCCCCTGACCCCTGACCCTGTGTAGGATTAGCAGTACAGAAAATGGATGGATGGTTTGGGCCACAGCCACTTTGCGTTTAAATCCAAATCCAGATACGCATATGGATGTTTGAAGCAATAAACAAATAGACTCCTAATCTGTACTGCAAACTTGAACTCATTTTCTCATAAAGCGAACAGACACAACTTCTCAGATCTGAATAACTGCCTTAAAACTCCTTGCACATCTTAAATGTTAAAACCAATGGACCAAGTTAAACTCAATTAGCATAAATTTAAAATGAAAACTGAATGCAGAAAGCCCCTGAACAAAAGCAGGGCCTTTGAAAATACACATCATCTTATATCAGGCATGTACAGTATACAGCCAGATGTTTGTGGACACCTGACCATCACACCCATATGTGCTTGTTGAACATCCCATTCCAGATTTAGCCCCTCTTTTGCTGTTAAAATATCCTCCAAATAACCTCCAGTCTTCTGGGAAGGCTTTCCTCTAGATTTTGGAGTGTGTTCTTCCACTCCAACCTCGGCAAACCATGTCTTCATGGACCTCACTTCCCACACAGGTTTGGTGGGTGTGATGGCCAGGTGTCCACAAACATATGGCCATACAGTGTATCAGCAAAGGATTTGCATCCAGGTACAGAACATGTCAGTTTTAATGTGTTCTTTGATTAATAATTGGTGGTCCAGTGAATTTAGTATAACTTAGCAGCAGAAGATTGTAGAGAACTGGCTCGGTCACTAAGAAGTATTTAAGAGGTTTTGTAAATCAGAATGGGATTGTTGTCTAATACACGTGCAAATATCCTCAGTTTAACCCTCAAAATAAAGCTGACCTTTTGCACTTTAACTCCATAGTCTTTAGTGCAAGACAGTGTCAAAGCAATGAACGTTCCTCTGTTCAGATATGTAAGGACTGCACTGTAGGTTGATGCATGTATTGTGAACGTTTGAAAGTAGCAGGTAAATATGTACAGATTTGACTTGAATGTAAGTTACACAACTATTTGTCTTTCTCTTTACCTATGTCTTTCCCTCTCAGGATAGGTCGTATTCCGGTGCTGCTTGTATCGGTGTTGTCTGTGCTCGTGTTTGGCTTGTGTGTGGCCTTCTCTGTGGACATGGCCATGTTTAGTACTCTGCGCTTCTTTCAGGGCTTTTGCCTCGCTGCGATCAGACTCTCCCTCTATGTGCTGAGTAAGTTTCTCTTTCTCACTTTTCTTCCTTCACACCCAGACTAAGGCTTATGATCTGCTTCAAACACCTTCTCATACTGCCGGGGTTGTGCTCTGCTGCAAACATCTACTCCTTATTGTTCTGAAATACTGTATATGGTCAATTCTACATTTACTAATTTCACAATTTCGCCGCTATTGGCTCTTTATTACAGCTGGGCCTTTATTTTTATTTTATTTTATTTTATTTTATTTTATTTTATATCAATATTTCATTGTAACGTCTCAATGACAGTTAGGTTAAAATTCATGTATTTCATTTACATACTTGCTTTTTTTTATTCCAATTTTATTTTATTTTTTTTTAATATATCAGGAATTTGAAATACATTTCAATGTATTTAAGCCATCCACATTTCTTTTTTAATTTAACAGCAGCAGGCGGTTCATTTGATTAGACAAGACTCTTGTTTATTTAAACTGAAAGTTGGATATTGTACTGACCATTAACTAATAAGACCACGAACATCATCCGAATTTCAGAAATAGCATCAATAAAAACATATGTATTCATTATTCATAAAAGGTATCGTAATCAAACTGCATTTAAACATCTGTCTCTTGTCTAGGATTAATTGCCTGTTTTGCTGCTTATACATTTTGATAAAATAAAATAAAAAAGTTCATTAGCATTGCAGCCCTCCAGTATAGAAAGAGAACTGATGACTAAATATCTTGTTGTAATAAGTATTCAAATCTGCAGGCCACACTGATATGTCTTTGTTTAATATCTACTCATAACAGGATCTTCTCCTAGTAACGGATGATGCGGGAATTAATTTAGCACAACATTTGATGAGTTATAAACACACAAACACTTGTGGTTACAGACACACTTCGAATACTACGGTGTTGCTGAATTGTTGCCCCGTCCTGCGCTCTGCATTAAAGGAGCTTGATGCAGGTATACACAGAAAAGGGGGGTATTACCATAAATAGGTTGAGACTGCTCTCTGTGGAGTAGATCACTTACAGCCTGGGGACACGATGACTACCAGAGGACGCTTCAGCAACAAAGAAAATAAGCTTCAGCACAGGCTTATTGTAAAAAAAAAAAACAACGAACATTTAAACAGGTCAAAAACTAAATATGAGAAATAAAAAAAACTAAAAATCTGTATTAAAAAAAGTCAATTTAAATTGAATTTCACACAAAAACTAGACTGCATTAAAAGCTCGAAAGTAACACAATCCTGAGTAGACTGTGTTCACTCAGTAAAAAAAAAAAAAAAATTAAGTATATAAATCAAGTATAATAGCCTTAAGCGTAAAGTGGGATATTTTTGTTTGCAGTAACCTTGCCGTGCTCTCTCTTAGGGATTGAGCTGTGTTTGCCCGGTTGGCGCTTCTCCATGACGATGGTTGCCAGTCTGGTGGTGGTGGGCGGGCAGCTGCTGATGCCGGGCCTGGCAGCTCTGTGCCGTGATTGGCAGATTCTTCAGGTCCTCGTCATTGTCCCATTCGTCCTAATGCTTCCTTACATTTGGTAAGCTCATCCCTGCTACATGGCTGAGTGATACGAGTTTGCATATTATCATCCCGTGTGGGTGTTTGGAATGAGTTTTCAGCTGCACTGACTTGCATAAATCCATCTGGACTTTAGTGTTAACTATATTTACATGTTGGTTAATAATATATTAATAATCTGAACTACCTAAATTGTAATAGAGCAGACAGATTCTACTGAATGAGGTGGATAATCCAATTAATAATTCATTAAATGGCAGAAAAATAACCTAATACCTTTTTATTTTTGGAATCTGTTCATGCATTATCCACATATACATGCTTGTAATTGCTGATTTTCTTATTAGTAATTATTATTATTTATAATATTTCAGGCAGACTGGGGCAGGACACAAATTCCTGCTTCCATTTAAGAAATAACCTTCACAGTATGTTTTGCTGAGATTAGTATTTAATGAATCAGTCAGGAGGCCAGACGCCTGGGACAAGCAGCTTTTGTGTCTGAGCTATTAGTTATTTTATTTTAATTCATAGTTGCCTGAAGGACAAAAAGGTTTAAGAGCAAGAAAAAACGAAAATAAACCCTCTTTCCTATTGATTTACAGTATGTGGGGGGGGAAAGGCATGATCTGGCTGATGGTAGAGCTAGTTTAGCTATTAATTAGTGCGCACTTGGTTTGTGCGAGTTGATTTTGCCCTGCTCACGATTTTGTATTTAAAAAATCGCAATACATGATTTATTCATCCAGAACTGACTAAAACACACAGGAAAATGAGCATTTCTAGCGTTTCATGTTTACGAAGTGTATGGAAGAACAATAATAATAATAATAATAATAATAATAATAATATTATCGTCTGCGCAGGCAGATCAGTTTGACTTCAGTGTGAGATGGGTGAAGGGGGCGGGGCTTTCAGACGTTGTCTGTTAACATCAAAGATTTCAAAACTTGTGCAAATACTTCCAGATGGGGGTTGGATTGTAATCACGCCCACATATTTGGCGAATTTTTCAGTGATAACTCGTACTAACGTACTCTGAGGTTAAATTGCAAAGCTCCTACGTGAAAAGTGTAATGCTTGGCAAGTCTAGTAGTACAGTATCATCGGACTAAACGTCACTGGATATCGTGGCAGTGTAATATCATATTGGGACGATAAAATTGTTATACTGCACAAGCCTAGCATGCACGAATGACGAATCATCTTTTTAGACTAGGGAACAAAGAGGTTATGCAGAAACACTGATGAAACCGAGCAAAACAAAGTGCAGCACAAAGCCGTCATACAACTCTCCTGCTATAAGTAACAGTCACATGGTGGTTAAAGACGTCTAGAGCAAATAAAGACTTTATCCAGACCATCGCTTACAGTTACTGTGAGGACAGAACACTAAATCTCATGACTGAAACATGTTGGCTTTATTGTCGAGAGCACATGCTCCTTTGTTTTAGCATAATGATCATAGAACTGTTCATTTCCCTTAGCCTTAGCCTAGTAATATTACAGTGTAAAAAGCCATTAGGAGCAGGTGAAATTTATGCAGTAGTATAAGTGGAGCTTGATAAAATTTACACCGAGAGAAATAAAGGAAGAGATGGGACAGAATTGGAAAGGTCTGAGGAAAAGTGGGTGCGTAAACATTTCAGCAGTCTGCGTCTTGCTGGAAGCAGTTGTTGAGATATGCGACACTAAACCATGGATCATGACAAATGAGATTTTTCTGACCGTCCTTCTTTATAGGGTTTTTCCCGAGTCTCTGCGTTGGCTGTTGGCCACGCAGCACTACCACAGAGCAAAGAGGCAAATGTACTCTATCGCCCGAAGTAACAAGGTGGACACTGCAACTGACCCTAATGGAATTCTCTCAGGTGAGGACTGCGATCATACAGACGAGAAGAGATCTCTGGGAAAGTGAACATTTTACCCTGTAAGGATGATTATAAAGGTCACCATGAATTATGCTTGTGCCCAGAACTGGAGCGCGAGCTGCAGCAGAAGCCCAGAACCTCCTGTATCACACAGCTGAGAAGCACACGAAACCTGTGGAAGAGCACTGTAGTGCTCTGTGTCAACTCGTGAGTATATCTGCGTGTGTGTGTGTGTGTGTGTGTGTGTGTGTGTGTGTGTGTTTGAAAAGACGATAAACAGAAGTGTCTGGGATGGTCAGAGCCACCAGGGGGCCCTCTTACAAAAAAAAGGGGGGGGGGGTGTTTTTCATCAAGGCTGTGTCCTGAATCCATTCTGCCAAATGACTAAATAGTACACCCTACCGAACCACACATCTGAGAACCTGCATGCTGCTCAACAATTAGCTAAAAATGAACATCGCCAAAATTTGAAACAGATAGAAATCACACTGTACATCTCATAGCAGCAAACATGTACATTTCCAACAATCATAACCAAGTCTAAATATAATTAACATTGCAGGACTCATCGGTCACTTGTAAACAAACCATCCTTCGAGTTTAGGTTTCTGTCTCTCCCTTTATAGATATTTTTCTTTTTTCATTTCCTTTTCTTCTTGAAAACATTGTCTTGAAAATTCAACGCAAGTCAGCCACAATGTCAGCTGTCCTCTAGCTGCAATTACTGCAGCATTTCTCAGCAGATTGCTATCAGTCACAGAGTAGCTAGCTAGCATTACATACTCGGGGCCTATAAATGCTTAAAATGTATTGGTTAATAATATTACATCACACAAGGCCAGCGAGCAGGCCCAGGAGGTGTAGCGATCACATCACATCGAATTTTGATCAGTTCATTTAGTAGTTTGTCTGTATTTATGCCACGTTGACTTCCTCTGGGCAGGGGAGGGCTCGCAGTCCCTGGGGAGGAGAGGATGGCTAAAAGAAGCACAGGCTGCACTTTCAGCTCCAGATGTTACCGGTATAATTATAATAATACATGAGACTGAAGCAGAACGATGAGAAATAAATAAATAAATAATATATAATAAATATAATATTCAGTTGTTTTCACAAAAAAAGTGCTGAGAGATTTATTTCAAAAATAAACATCTGTAGCAGAAAAGGGAAAAGATGAAGTTATGATTTGGTGTTCTCAGTGACATGGTCATTTGTTTGTGCACTTTTTTCTTTTTTTTTTTTTTTGGGTAGTTATTGCTGTAGCACCCCTCCTTGAGAACGCATCAAAACCCAGGATACGTTTCTTATTGTTTAGTTCACCTTGGACAAGTATTTAAAGCTTTCCAGCTTGCTCAGCACCTTACTTTTGCACCGCGTTACTTCTGAACCAGCTCCTCATTGCTGACTGCACAGAACACACACATACGGCTTAGACAACAGAACGAGGAAGAAGATGAGTGCATCGGAGGACGTCTGAATCTCCTCAAGTGACAGGATTTAAAAGTATTTGGTGCAAGTGAACGGGGAGGCGCTACAGGTGCTGAAACTGCTGCTGCGGAGAAATTTCCAGACAAAATGAAGAAGCAGAAGCTTCTTGGTTTTTAGTTTTCAGTTGATTTTGCCGTAGCTTTTCTTTTTTTGGAAAAAGAAAAGGTGGCCTACAGCCCCCCCCCCCCCCCCCTTTTTTTTTTCATGCTTAACTGGATGCACACATTTGTACTGCTTTGTATTTGTGTTGAATTCTCAAATCAGAAGGCGTGCATTGATTTCCTATAACAGCGCGGCTCGGACACTAGTTCTGGCTTATATGTTTATATTAATGCACTCGTTCTGATATGTTACTGTTTCTATGGTAACAGTTCATTCACAGTGACTTGTATCTTGAATATCCCACGTAATCTAAAGCTAATAATAAACAGATTTTGTTGAACAAAGAAAAGCGTATAATCGCTGACGTGGAAAGGTTTTATATTAGGTGACGTATTTATTATTTAAAGAGTCTCGAGCGTCAGCTCTTTGAAACGGTCAGTAAGTGTCTCGACACGGGAATCTTCAGGAGAGAGGAATTTGCACTTTGCGGTTGGTCGTGTGTTATTCCTTACCTCGTACAATGAAATGTTTAAATAATCAATGAGCAACTGTTTGATAAAATCCAGGAAATATCCAATTACCTGTAGTTAATCAAATACTTGATGTGCAGGAGGGATTTATGTCAAATGTATGTGGAAAATAGAGTACTTTCATTTAATCAGGCTCCTGAAAAAGATCATGTAGATAGTGCTGAGGCAAAATTGTCATTGGTTTGGGGAGGGCCCTAATTCAGATCTTTCATAGAGCCCCCGAAAGGCCCAGCCCTGGTCATGATGTATATTAAAGATTATTAAATCATTCTCTCTCTCTCTCTCTCTCTCTCTCTCTCTCTCTCTCTCTCTCTCTCTCTCTCTCTCTCTCTCTCTCAGGCTGACTGGCTATGGTATCCACCACTGTTTTGCGCGCAGTGTTTTGGAGGGCAGCACCTCTCACCTGCACTATTTTGCTCTGGCAGGCATCGCCATGGCCTCGTGTTTGGTGCTTTGTCCTGTGGTGGCAGCATTCGGCAGACGAGGCGGCCTCCTCACCTTCATGATTATCACAGCGCTGGCCTCCTTACTGCAGCTCGGCCTGCTCAGCTGTGAGTGTACATACGTGCTGTATGTAGATACTGTATGCAAGAAGTTTTGGATTAGCAGCAAGCAGAATGATTCACTGATTATTCATCCAAAAGGCGAATAGTTATCTTCTCCTTCTCTACCTGCTTCTGTTATTATTCATAATAACAGAATAATTCAAAATTGGGTTTCACAGTAACTACTAGGCAAAATGGCAGCTCCTGCCCCATCCAAATTATAGGGGGGAGGGGAACTTTTGGTCTATGCATGATTAAAAAAAAAAAAAAAAATGACTGAGAACAATTTCTTTCCTGAATATCATGGATTGCAAATTGAATTGCAAAATCAGCTATAAAGAGTCTTAGATATCCTACACAACTTCACCTTCATGTAAAGGCCTATCGGTCCATTAAATAAAGAACCTTTTTTTGAACCAAAAGCTGTCACTGTGGATTTATGGACAATAACTGGAACACATGAAGTCCTACAGGTGTGTCTTAGTTGTATAGTTGTTGTTACAAGGGCTGTGTTGCAGTTGTTATTATTTTAGAGACTTAATTTTGTCATTATAATTAGCCTTGTTAATGAATGGCTAAAAGACTATAATGCTGGTGAAATGGCACTAACATTTAGGACCGATTTTGTTCTGTAAGTCTTATTTGGTTATATTCATATTCCTGAGTTGTGGGATGCTTGTTGGTGCTCCATACAGGACTTGCTTTTCTCTCACACGATTGACAAGATTCTTGTTTTTTAAATGCTTGTATCTCTTTTTTTTTTTTTTTTTCTTCTTCTCATAACAGTAATCGGAAAGTACAGCCTTCGGCACAATGCAGGTAAGACCAATTATTATCTGACACACACACACACACACACACACACACACACACAGAGGCTCCCTCAATTAATGCACAGATATTTCAAGATGTTCTGTTTAATGTCAGTTCTCAGGGACACGCTAAATCAGCGGTTCTCTGTGGCATTTTCCATCATTGGAATGTTCTCGTCTCACGCCGTCAGCACTCTAAGTATCTTCTACTGCACAGAGATCACGCCTACTGTCATCAGGTGAAATCTCTATCTGGATCTCTCTCTCTCTCGCCATCTCCTGCTCTCTCTCTCGCCATCTCCTGCTCTCTCTACCTCTGCATCCTTTCATCTTTGCCCATGTTTCTCTCATTCCGTATATTCTCTTTATTGCTGTGTTTGTATCTTCTTGCAGGCTTATAGACACACGTGCAAGGAATAAAAAAAATGATAGGTTGTGCTGTTGTAGGAAAATAATCAGTGTGATGTTACCACCTTGATATTGATTATTTTACTATAACAACATGCCCTGAAATGTTTTATTCTTCTTATACCATAGAAATATGCCAACAATTACATACTAGTCAGATTTGAGAATTCAAGCCGGCCAAATGCATCCTTTTGAACTGCTGCACACTCGGCGGAAAGGGCTATCCGCCCTCTTCCACATACATGAGCTCACAGATGCCCACGATTGAATAATTTATATCTTAAGCTTAAGGTCACCAGTTCCAGTGGATTTATTCTGCAACTGAATGATGTTGGTGGCCAAAAACGAGTTCTTTTTGTGGTGGAAAAGCATGTAACACCAGCACCTTGTCTGCGTCAGGGTGAGAGAGAGAGAGAGAGAGAGAGAGAGAGAGAAATAAAGCTAAATGTACAAATGTATAGGAAATTTTTGGAAAATCATTGTTCTGTCTCTTGATATGTTGCTTGTATGCAATGTGAATAAGCTCCTGCCCTAATTATAACCTTGCTTTTGTGTGTGTGTGTGTGTGTGTGTGTGTGTGTGTGTGTGTGTGTGTGTGTGTGTGTGTGTTAGGGGTGGAGGTGTAGGGTTGGTCCTGGCTAGCGCAGGGTTCGGCATGCTAACTGCTCCACTTATGGAACTTCACAACCAGAAAGGCTTCTTCCTTCACCATGTCATCCTCACATGCTGCACTCTCCTCTGCATCATTTGCATTCCATTGCTGCCCGAGACCACCGGCCAACCGCTGCCCGAATCTCTGGCTGAAGGGGAGGGGCTTTTGCGCAGGCCCCTCCTCCCTGGAGAACAGCACCACCTTCTGGCCAGGCAAGAGGTCAGGGAGTACTCTCGCGTTCAGGACACGCCTCTTCATCAGGTTGTCAATCCCAGCAACACCACGGCACCTAGTAACAGCACAGCGAACGGCGTGAGGACTTGACTGTGTGCATGCGCTGCGTGAGTCAAAGCCAGCCCAGGCCATATGAAGAACAGCGGCAACGATCTGATTGGCCCGCAAGCACAAAGATGCATCATGAGGTTACAAGCACTAAGATTTCCTAGAGCATTTTAACCAGTGAATGATGTCAAACTGCTGACTACTCGTAATGTGTCAAACCTCTTAATCCAGGAGGGATGGATGTGGTAGAGTGTTGTGAAAATGAATGTTGTCGTAACTTCACTCAAGCAATGAATGGAAGTCTATTTTTCAAAATGACCACTAAGTTCAGGCTGATGTTGGCAAACTGTCAAATTGCCTCACAGTTTTTAGCTTTTCTATAGTTTTGTACTATGTCCAGAAACAATCATGTTAATCACTCTTAATTTGTTATGCATGCGTGTAGTCTCATGCATGCATGTGTGTGTGTGTGTGTGGAAAAAGAAGGAGGGCAGAACGAGGAAGCGAGACCTGATTATGGATTATGATGTTTGGGGAAAAAAAAGCAGGCTGAATCCGTAGCTTAGTTGGCTGAAAGCATCATAGTGTTAAGATCGTGTTTAATTTCACGGAGATGGTTTAAAGTGCCAACTCCATCTTAGCGTTTAACAACGATCTTAGTATCCAGGTGTTTGAGGGGAAACTGGCGCAGGTCTGTAGAACATGCAGATGTGTGTGTGTGTGTGTGTGTGTGTGTGTGTGTGTGTGTGTGAATATCCTGTAGTTTAACACTAGAACAGTCGCTGTTTCCATTTGGAAATTAAAGAGGCAGGGCAGAGCACAGATAAACGAAGGGCTGCTGACTTGGCTGCTCAGTATTTCCTGTAAATGTTTCAGGCAGTATGTTATCTGTGGCTCAACTTTTTTTTTTTTTCCTGAACTACTGAATACGAGATTCTAATATGTTTTCCCTTTTACTGAGATAGTTTGTTGATGGCACAAAATATGCAAAAAAAAAAAAAAAATCTCATTTTTCTGACTGTTTTGTGCTAATTACGGAATGTACATTTTTCCAGAATGGATGTACTGTATAACTGGCCTTAAATTGTGACTGATAATCTGAGAAAAAGCTCTAAATTTGATTGATTTCCGAGATATTTTAACAGAGAAAAGCACCGACTGGATGTGATTTCAACAAGTAATTCTGTGCTTAGTGTGACAAATCCTAATTATGTAAAAATTTCTGGGTTCAGGACGTAACTCGATCCTTAATTTTTAATTCGCTGGCCTGAAAAAAAAAAAATGTTCAGAGGTATTTAAATGGTCATTTGACTCAATGATTGAAATGTACTTATTTTATACCACTTGTTCAATAGTGTTTCTCATCAGTAATATGCAGGTATATGCAGTGCAATTCATGGAAATGTATCCTTTTTTTTATAAGATATGCCATTTGTGAATAAATACATTTGAATAACACATTTTTGTCAGTAAATCAAGACTTCCTAAGCGTATAGACATGTAAGAATGCAGATTTTTTTTTGGGGGATTGAGATTTCTGTGTCAATGCAGTATAGACATGACAGTAGATCAGGTAGAGACGTGGATATTTTGTTAACCTTTATTAGCTGAACTATGTACAAAACATACAGTGTTGAAAAATAAGTGTATAATCATTGAAAGAAGTTAAAATTTGTCAGGATGGAGCTCCATCTCCTTTTTTATTCGGTTCTCCACTAACAGCGTTAGATTGGAGTCCGTCACTGGAAGGTTGTAACTCACAAACACCTGCTTCTTGGTCTTCTTTGCTGCAAGTTCAGAAACAAAAGAAAAACCATAAAATTAAGAACTCATTTTAATACACTTGGATCTTATATAAGGAAAAAAAAAATCTAGCTTTATATTTGTTATAACATTAACAAAACCAAAATACAAAAAGAAAGTGCGATAACTCAATGAATTTAAAATATATATTTGTTTAGTAAATACTTTAGAATACATTGCTAGGGCGTGTCGAAAAGTCTGTTAGATATAATGAGTTATTTGCATGTATTCGAAAGCCATGGTTCCTCACACAGTGGTGTGAGTTTTGTTACAGTGCTGGAAATCACAACCCACCGTGATTACAGGTATTATATTTATTATTGAATTCTACAGGAATTAATTATTAGCTTATTGAACTGGTCACTTGTAATTGAACGGGTTTTAATGGACCTGACTCTTGCTCGTGTGATATTGCTTTTATACAACAGTTCTATAGATAAGAAATTAATATTGAGTAAGTGACCTTTCAGACACTGTGTGTGTGTTTGTGTGTGTGTGTGTGTATAAATCATAGATAGATAATTCTTGATTTTTTTTTTTTTTTTTTAATAATAAAGTACTAACCCTGTAGAGACAAGAAAATTGTTTAAAACACTTTTTAGGGCATTTGGCAGATGCCCTTATCCAGGGCGACTTACATTTTATCTCATTTCTACACCTGAGCAGCTGAGGGTTAAGGGTCTTGCTCAGTGGCAACTTGGCAGTGCTGGGATTTGAACTCACAACCTTCTGACCAGTGGGCCACCATCTTAACCACTGAGCTACCACTTCCCCAGGAAATTTTGTATTTATTTATTTATTTATTTTTAAAGCAGGTTTTTTTTTTTCCATTTTCAAAGACTGGGGTTGTCCTTATTTTTCCTCATCTAAGGTGACAACCTTTTTATATAACACAGGATAAGGTTCAGTAAGAGCAAGAACTACAGGATATACAGTACGTAACAGTGTGTTAGTGAAATAGTGTATTAGTGTGTTGGTGAAATTAGTGAAATAGTGTAACAGTGTGTTAGTGGAATAGTGTAACAGTGTGTTAGTGGAATTAGTGAAATAGTGTGTTAGTGTAACAGTGTGTTAGTGAAATAGTGTAACAGTGTGTTAGTGAAATAGTGTAACAGTGTGTTAGTGAAATAGTGTAACAGTGTGTTAGTGAAATAGTGTAACAGTGTGATAGTGAAATAGTGTAACAGTGAAATAGTGTAACAGTGAAATAGTGTAACAGTGTGATAATGAAATAGTGAAACAGTGTGTTAGTGAAATTAGTGAAATAGTGTAATAGTGTGTTAGTGAAATTAGTGAAATAGTGTATTAGTGTGTTAGTGAAATAGTGAAACTGTGTTAGTGAAATTAGTGAAATAATGTAAGTGTGTTAGTGAAATTAGTGAAATAGTGTAACAGTGTGTTAGTGAAATAGTGAAAGTGTGTTAGTGAAATTAGTGAAACAGTGTGTTAGTGAAATTAGTGAAATAGTGAAACAGTGTTTTAGTGAAATAGTGAAACAGTGTTTTAGTGAAATAGTGTAACAGTGTGTTAGTGAAATAGTGTAACAGTGTGTTAGTGAAATAGTGAAAGTGTGTTAGTGAAATTAGTGAAACAGTGTGTTAGTGAAATTAGTGAAATAGTGAAACAGTGTTTTAGTGAAATAGTGAAACAGTGTTTTAGTGAAATAGTGTAACAGTGTGTTAGTGAAATAGTGAAACAGTGTTTTAGTGAAATAGTGTAATAGTGTGGCGAGATCTTACTCAGTCTCTGCCCTAGGGAAGTTGGGGTGGTGTCTGATGAATCTCCCAGAACCAGTGTGGACAAAGGCATGGAGTCCTAGTATTTAAAAACATGTCAGCTTTTTGCAGAGAACTTTATAAACTTGATAAGATCAGAAGAAAGCACAGTGAGATAAGAGAAGCTCTCAGCATCTTAGCAGCTCTCTAAACACAGATGTGCTTAAAGTTTTTGTTTTTCATAAACAACTGGAATGCAACTTACAAATCTGCTGTTCATTGACACGGCCAGGTTCGAAAGGACAGGACTGGTTCCGACCCAAAGGAAAAACCCGCCTGTGAGCTTCAGCACGTGGAAATGCACCATCTGCTCCAGGAGCTTCTCGGAGAAATCATGAACACTGAGTGTCTCTGTGGCCGCCTGGACACTGCCCTCACAGTTCTCCATGATATCCTACTCCTAGTAATATTAATAATATTAATAATCAGCTAAAAAACCGAACCAAACAAACCGAAACCGCAGCAGCAGCAGCTCCATCCGGGTCCCTCCGCTTCTTCAGCGTGTCGGTTTCACGCGCCGCGTGTTGTTTCAGCGCCCTCTAGTGGTGTAAAGGAGAAACACGCAACCTTCACGCGTTAAACTACATTAAAGGAGCAATAGCTGTTTTTGTTTCCTCCATCCATCCATTTTCTGTACCACTTATCCTACACAGGGTTGCAGGACACCCTGGACCAACCATCACACACACACACACAGGTGTCTTTGAAACCGGAGAACCTGGAGGAAACCCCCAAAGGGCAGGCAGAACATGCAAACTCCGCACACACACACACACACACACACACACACACAGGGTGGAGGTGGGACTCGAACCGCCAGCCCTGGAGGTGTGAGGCAACAGTGCTCAAACTTTTTTTTTCTTTTTTCTAAGCCACCGTACCCCCTGTGTGTCTTTTTTATTTCTTAATTTTGTACAAATAACCTGGAAAATATGCCGAACATGATCAAATAATTGTTTAAGCCAGGACTTTACCACAACTGCACTATATGCATTACGGTGTGTTACGGTCCGGAGTGCTTGTTTGTGCCTCTCTTTATAGCCAATCTCTAATGCCTGTTCACTCTCAGTCTGAAAGCAGTAAAGACGATTCTCCTATGAGCGCAAAAAAAAAAAAAAAAACGTGCACAACAGCACAACTTTGGTCATAAGAAAATTACACACAATGATATGAAGAAGTGAGGCTGGGGCTGATTTCTTTCTAGCTCAGACTGTAGATTCATGCCGCCTATCAGCATCAGTCATATCAGGTGATTACACAGACTGGAACACTCCCATCTCCATATTTTTCATCACATATCGCTGACACATCGGTTACACGTCATCAGCTGTGAGCGTGAAGACACATGTGAAGGAGACATCTGTCACTCAGCAAAATCAGATAAATGTTTGATTCAATACTCAAATACGCCTGGTATCATACAAACATTTTGTAACGTTCCATGGTAAGATTTGAAGTCAGATAATCCCTAAAACTATTGGTGCCAATTTTCACAATTAATCAGCTGACACTTTATATTTTACAATCATGTAACAGAAACCTGTGTATTAAAGCATCATGATTGAAATCCATCAAGTATATAGCTCTTGTCTAGACCATGTTTGAACAAAACCCTTGAAATAAAGTGTCAGAAATGCAAGGTAGCTGCAATCGGCTTGGAGTAGCTTGCGTTTTGAATGCAGGAAGGAACCGCAGTGCTTTCTTTAACTTCAGCACTTTCAGCTATTTGAATCTGGTTGCCTGTTTGCCAAAAGGTCTACAGATTGCCTTTCATTGTAGAAAACTGTTTACAGTGCTTTTGTATGACTACGAGAGATTAAGTCATTAGATGTAGGATTTTTTTTTGCGTGTGTTCCATGCTTATGAGTTTGTATGAGGTTCTGCAGGAGTCGATTGAGTAGTTTCAGTTCTGGTTGGTTGCTTGAGGCCATATGTGGTGAAACGCTGGACTGCTCGTGTTTTAATATGCTTGAAGTCACCTGGACCTCTCAGTCACACGACTTCTGTACATCTTTGATCTGGTCATGAGTAATTTTCGGTCACTTCCTGAAATAGATGTTCGAACTTTAACTATATTGTGTGTGTGTGTGTGTGTGCGTGCGTGTGTGGGCGTGTGTGTGGGTGGGCATGTTTTACATCCTGTGGGGACCAAATGTCCCCTCAATGACAGGAATATCTGACAGTTATGACCTTTTATAGATAATTAGCTGGTCCCAATGAGCTACAATGCTTTTTGGTTACTGACGTTAGGTTTAGGGTTTAGGCATTAATTACTGCATTAATAATTTTGTCAGTGGAAGGTCCTCACAAGGGTAGTAAGACAAACGTGTGTGTGTGTGTATGTGAGTGTGTATGTGTCTGAGGGGGTGTCCCTGCTAAATTGTACATCTCCCTTGAGATTTAGCGCTCAGAGGGTCAGTGGAACATTTGTGAGTTGGCTTGTGTGTGCCTGTTTTTGCAGTGTATATGTGAGAAGAAGTCTGGGGCTTTAGGGGATTTTTGCCTACACCTGCCATCCTCGGCACAAGTTTTGTAACGTAAAGTCTGAAAACTATTAACTACACATGCTCAAGTCATGTCTGTTATTATCTGATTCATTCACAGAATTGAGAGTGAAATGTGATATTAAGCTGAGGAACAGCTCTCTGAGAATTCAAATCACCGATTTGTGTCCTCCGCGACCTGAATGAGGATTATTAAATCGGGAAAGAACTTTAAAGCTGTCGTTTGTTGGAATCCATGTGACTCTTCAGTGCTTTGTCGAATCCTTATCACAGAAGATTTTACTTTCAATAATTTCCTGAATTGTGACAATGTGTGCGCTGGATGTGGAGTCATTCGAGAGAACATTTACTACTGTGTTATTCTGAGTAATACTTTAGTCCATAATCATTCCAATGACCCCCTTTTTTCCCACATTAATATTGTCTTTAGATTTTTGGGCAAGGGATGTGTTTTTTGTGCATGCAGCTGTGACCCTACAGTGTCAGTATGACACCCCTGTTAGATGAGTGGGCATGTCTTATTCAAATATAATAAATAATATAAGTAATATTCATTAATTTATGTTAGAATTAAAATAATTACTGCACAATAAGGCCTAAAGAAAGGATATGAATCTAAACCAAAGTACTCATGGACACTTTGTGTCTTAGCTAAGTTAGAAAATTGACATTTTATAGATATATCACATAATATTGATGTTAGAGGTAAAATAATACTAACTATAGTGTTGATTTGCTGTTGAACTATCCAAAAAATACTGATTAGGTCAATCATTAGTTTAGAATAAATGCATACACACCAGGAAGGCCTAAATACCCAGGTTTCAGCCTTTCAGCCATCTTTCAAACATCTGCCCAAGGTACATGATCTCTGGCTTCCTCTCACTCACCACATTTGATTAGGACATTTACTGTTTCTTGCTTTTGGAACAAGGTGTTGGACTCTTTTAGCAACACTGGTTTTCCGGTTTTTCTTTCAGTTCAAATGAGAAAAGCCTGTGAGCATGTTTAAGTATGTGAGAGCAAAAACATGGCAGCAGCTGTTGTGAGGATTTTTGGAGAGGGGGGCAAAGGGCACTGTTACCAGGCAAAAATGTCACATTTAAGCTAATTTACCTGCTATATTGTGATTGGTGCTCGTTTGAGGTGTCAATACTATTTATATCCACCTATGGGTTGAGTAGGCATTTAGCCCTGGGTTATTAATCATTTATTTACCCTAAAATAATTTAGTAACTACTGCTGAATTATTCAATATCAACAGTTGGACTTAATATTAAGGGCATGTAGTTACTTGAGGAATGTGAATCTGGCCCTGTTAAAAGGTCCCTGGAATTTAAGGGGTTAAAATTGCTCGATTAGGTTGTAATGTTACATTTTTATTACATATTTAGCCATCCAAATTAGTTATGGAAAGCCAGTTTCATGTAAATCTTTTGGCTAGGCAGGTTGAAGAACCTCGGTCAAACAAATGCATGTTCCATATCAATAAAATCAACATTAATTTTGGAAAAAGTTTCTACCAGCTGATTATTTCCCTGTATAACACAACCATTCATGCTTGCACAACATTCACAATGTTCAGTTATGCATGGGAGCTGGTTTGTAATTTGTACGTTTTCTTTCTAAAAGTCGGCGTCGTTGCAGTGTTGTTTTGAAACACAGTTCAGGAGAGAAATTTCACCACTGAAAAATAAACCTGAAAGTGTGACTTTCTTCTCCCTGTTTTGAGGCCTCAGTGGAAAATGGAAAGCGCAACAAATTTCACTAGGCAATGGCTTTCCAAGATCTATAACAACAAGACGTTAGCGTGTCCATATCCACGAGGCAGAGAGAGAGCGAGAGAGAGAGAGAGAGAGAGAATGTCAGAGAGAATAAAAAAAGAATAAGCAACTTTCTTGTTTTTAACGAATTCCTGTTTACTGTATAAAAGCGTCACGTTTTTTTAAAAAATTTCATATTTAATATTTGGTGTTACAGGATCTTGAGGTTTCAGAATGAAAGAGCGAGAGGGGAAAGGGTAGACAAGAGCAAGCAGCCTAGAACAAGTGCTTCTGAAGCAGATCGTATATTCTCAAAAACAATATTAGATCATATGTTTCAGTTTCTGTGTAGCAAAAACAAAATTGCTAAGAAATTGTAAAGAAAACAATGTTTATAAGAAGAGCGGAAAGAGTATTAGATTCTACATTAAAGTAGAAATACTGTCACTTGCATAGTATTTCACTGTTTCCTTAAACCTTCATTCACTAAACAAAAAAAAACAACAACAACAAAATGTAGAAAACCTGGAAACATTACAGTAACTAGTTACATCATGAAGTCATGAAATCTGAAAGACAGAAATCTGAAAATGAGAATTCATGTAATATTTAGCCAAGAAACATATATATAGAATATAAAGGATTCTGTATAATATTCTGCATAAAAAATCACAAAAATACTGCAAGAATTAATACTTTTTAAAAAAGAATTACTTATCAATTTTTTTTGGTTTAGATTTCTTTTTTCTTTCTTTCTTTCTTTTTAGAACAATGTGACAAGCCTTTTTTTTTTTTTTTTTTTACTACATCACCACTACATAATATCTCCTCACTGAGGTTACACATATTTCATATTTGTAATATTTTTTTTTTTACTAGTTTCTACCAGTGATATTTTATTGTCTAAACTATATATTTACTTTATGGATTATACATAAGAGATGTTTTTTTTTCAGAAAACACTTCATCAGTCTTAGGAATGTATCTGTACGTCCAGAAGAAAAAAGGATTTGTTTTCATTTAATGATAATATCTTTCAGTTTTATTTTGATTTTCGATTTGGAAAGCTTGGTGATGTAGTGAGTTTGTCTGAAGAATTATGATATAAAATGATTATTATATTAATTATTATTATTAGAATTGCATATATATTGATTCAGATTGGACATTTTTTTCTTCACGCCGGTGTAATAACACATACATACCCACCGCCTGCCTCTTGGAAGAATGAGCTGTGTGTATTATATGTATATCTTCGTTGATCTTTGGTATTGCATTGACTCAGCATGTTTTTGAAAGCCATCATAGATGCGCAGCGTAATGATAAGAACAGGTGGCCTGCAGGAGGGGTATGGTTCATTTGAATACCTGACTAGCAACCGCAAGATGTACAGATTTCTGGGAAAATCATTTGGTGAGAGAAGAGGGAGGGGGACCGAAGAGAGCAGTTAGGTTGGCAGCCAAGTATAATATAAACATATGTATATTAATATATATATATATATATACTTTTAGTCAAGTGAATATAAATGATTAACACTTTTCATTGGTTAAGACAACCGACATGTACTCCAAATATCATTAAATATTTCATACTATAAATTAATAACTAATTAATAACTAATAACTAATGTTTGTTAGTTAAAAGGTTGTTTTTTGTTGGTTTTTTGTTTGTTTTTTGTTGTTGTTGTTTTGTTTTTTTTTAAGTGCACAAGCACCAACATTTTCACACTTAAGTTTGCTTACTTACTGATATTTTTATATAATTTAGTTTGAAGGGAAAAAAAAAAAAGCCCAGATCTTTCATTCTAGTTCAGCTGAAGCTGCACAATCTTGGGGGGAAAAATGCATAAAAACAGAAAGAAAGAAAGAAAGAAAGAAAGAAAGAATGAATGAATAGTATAGTTTAAAGATTCTGAAAGAAGTTTGCCATCTTGCAAATGCACATTTTCTTTAATTACCCTGTATAAAAATGCGCTCTTTGCGCGCTTGTGTGTGTGTGTGTGAGTGAGAGAGAGAGAGAGAGAGAGAGAGAGCTGAATGCTGAGTAATCAACAGGTCCCAGAGGACTTAGGGGATTCAGAGTTCAGATCTAGTCATCTCTGGACAAATCGCATTAAATAGCAGATGTGACTCAATCTTAAGCGGAAAATGTGCAGTGTCAACTCGGCGTTCAGCTGTGGGGAATTTGGGGTTTTAGGTAATTCCTCTGAAGCAAAAAGAACACATTTGCTTCTGAACATTTAGGAATACATCATGTCTTTTCTTTTTTTTTTTTTTTTTAAAAAGCTGTTTCTACTTTTGGAAAACCACAAACGATGGCCCTGTTCTTACTTGATAACAATCCGGTCTGATTCCAGATCATGGTCCTGGAGCCTTCCTGTGCGTATTTCTGTGTTTTATTTCCAAATCTACACAACACACATTTCAGAGTTCGAGTTAGGAGTTAAGAATGAGTGGATGAGTTAAATCCAGGTGTGCTCGGGCCTGCGCCCTTGCGCCTGACCATGAGCACAAAGCACCAAATGTTTCACTACGTTACGACCAGGAATATAAAAATATTAAGACTATTTTAAACGCTAGTGTAACTCGTAGACTGTCTTCTCTTGCGCGTTTGGTACGCGCGCGCGCGCGTGTGCGTGCGCGCGTCTATGAACTTTGGTGGAACCCCTGGCGCACATCTGGCCACTGCTTTGAGTTCGGATGACGCTGCGCCCCTTGCAGGCAAATAATCAGGAAAGTTGCGGCTGAAATTTGAACGACAGGAGTTTCAAATGTCAAAATATCTGCGTGAGAGTAAGGTGAGAGCATTGTTTTGCGTAAAACCTTCATAATTAGCGTGTTAAATAATAATAACAATAATAACGGATGTCAATTTATTATTATTATTATTATTATTATTATTATTATTATGATGTCGGGTTTTTTTAATCCCATCCCTAGGAAAGGAGACAGGCTGCTGAATGGCTGGACTCTCGGGGAACGGAAAGCTTCGCCAGTGGCTGATTGAGCAGGTGGACGGGGGGAAATACCCGGGGCTGGTGTGGGAGGACCGCGAGAAGAGCACGTTCCGTATTCCGTGGAAACACGCCGGCAAGCAGGATTATAACCGCGAGGAAGACGCGGCGCTGTTCAAGGTGAAAAACGCAGAGAAAATCCACTCAAATCCTCCCCATGTTCACATCACGTAAAGTCAGCTAACCAGGCTGCGTGATTTGCTTTTTTTTTTTTTTCTACCTCACTACACACACCAGGCCTGGGCGCTCTTTAAGGGCAAATACCGCGAAGGCATCGATAAACCGGACCCGCCGACGTGGAAAACGCGCCTCCGCTGCGCCCTCAACAAAAGCAACGACTTCGAGGAGCTGGTGGAGAGGAGTCAGCTGGACACCTCCGAGCCTTATAAAGTTTACAGGGTCATTCCAGAGGGCACTAAGAGAGGTGACTGATGATGAACACAAATCACAGATGGTTTTGTTTGCTTGTAGACAGAAGTGTGCGCTCTCAGAGCGCACTGCTTTCCCCCCTGTAACTTGTGTATTTTACTGTGGGTTTATCCGCGGCTCTGTGTCTTTAATTCTAAAATCAGAATGATATCTAAATGGTGCTCTTCTTCTTCATCTTCTATCCGTTTCAGCGTCCTGTGAGAGGACTTCCACAATGACAAACCCTCACAGCTTTCCACTGTACCCGACATACACACCTCTGCAGAGTCAAGTATAATTGTTTTTTTGTTTTTTTTTTGTTAAAAATCTGTTCACTCTTGTATAGATATTAAAAAAAAACCTGAAATATAATTTAGGAGAATATTTAATATTCTTAATCTGTGCTCATGATCTATGCCAATTTAATGGGCTGTGTGCTGTTTTCTTGGCACAGGTTTCTAACTTCCTGTCTCCAGGTGAGAAAGGATGGAGAGATTTGCCAGAGCAAGCTCCATTTCCAGATTTCTACTATTCCTACAGTCCAAACTCATACACCGCATCCTGGGACCCAGGTAATGAATGAGTTTGAGTTTGTGTGTGTGTGTGTGTGTGTGTGTGTGTGTGTGTGTGTGTGTGTGTGTGTGTGTGTGTGTAAAAGACAGGACATGCAACTGCTTCCATTGAGCATATGCTCATTTGAGCATATATTTATGTATTCAATTTTTTTTTTTTTTTTGCTGCAGTCGGTTACCAGATCAGCAACTCATTCTACAGCTGCAGTGGTTTTGACCCTTCACCATCCACCTTTAACTTGGAGCAGAACATGAGATCTGCAGCTTTCTCCGGTATGCCCAAATAAACACACACACACACGCGCGCGCACACACACACTCTCTCTCTCTCTTTTGTATTCCCATATCCTAACTCCCCCCCCTGCATGTGGCAGATCCCAGACTGCAGGTGTCTGTATTCAGTGGCGATTCTCTGATCAGGGAGATGACTGTGTTCAGCACAGAGGGCTGCAGGTTGGCTCCTTATGAAGAGAACCAGAATTACGGAGGCCCTGAACTGGTGCAACTTCCTCAGGGTGAGGGCACGGAGCTGGAGCGTGGCGTATTGGTCTGGATGGCTCCTGATGGCCTGTGCGCCCGGCGGCTCTGCAATGCCAGGGTCTATTGGGAGCCAGCGCCCACCACCAACACTGATAAACCTAATAAACTGGAGAGGAACCAGACCAGCAAACTTCTGGACATCCAGCAGTTCATCGCAGGTTAGTACACTCTTTCGTGGTGAAAGCTCTCGTTTGTTTTTTCGCTTGGATTAAAACAGGAAATGAAACGATCCATTAGCATTTGCTGGCAATCCCTAGATTCCAGAAGTGAGCACATGAGAAAGAGGAAGAATAAGCGCTCATGTTTCACCCATTAATCTTCTGTATCTCTGTCTTTTAGAGTTACAAGGCTACTATCTACAGGCACGTCCTCCTCCTTGTTTCCAGGTGCTGTTGTATTTTGAGCAGTGCCATGACATCCACGCTCACAGGAGGCCCATAACAGTGCAGGTACACATAGCCAACCCATTTCCCTGGTCACCCATGTGATGTTTGCAGGGTTACATCTGAAACAGGCATGTGGTACCTAACTTGATATGAGAATCATTGGACTATGAAGACCCACTGTTACTAACAATTTTCACCTATAGGTGGAGCCATTATTTGCTCGCCAGTTGTTCATCTTGAGTCAGCAGAGCAGCACACACCACATGAGGGCCCCTGATAACGCGCCACTGATGTGGGAGCAGATGCCTCCTTCTCAGCAGAACTACTACACAGGGAGCTCCCAACAGCATGACACAATGCAGGACTAAAATCCACACAAGCGAGGAGATGACGACATACCATTTTGCTTGTTTCATTGCATTAGGAGAAAATATAAGATAACTATGTACTTAAAGGCAGAGGTCCGCAAGAGAAACTGTGAGCTCTATTACCAGGAGTGGAAATGAAAAGTAATTTGTCTGCCAGTTTGCTTTTGAGGATTCTTCGTTTAATACTTTTGTACTTCCGTAGTAGCATTATTGTAGTTCTATGGCATCTCATGGACAATGCATGCTTAGACTGGCTCATTATACAGATTTTTATTTGCTGCACTGATGAATAAACCTTATACATACACAATATGCCTTATATGTCAAGTCTGAGATGAAATATAAATATTGTGGCTTAAACAGATTCATTTTGTTCTAAATGATTTGATAAGAGAAGGAGAATATGAAAGGGCTGTTTTATGTCTTGAGAAAATCTGTTGTTTTGACTCCTAACATTAAAGTCGGTTTACCTGAACCAACAATACCACTCTCTCTCTCTCTTTTTTTTTCCTGCAACTACTTTAAAGCATTTCTTTGTCAGTTGCGGCTCATTTAAAAATAAATTCAGGCACATTAAAAATAAAATGGTTCTCATGTTATATTTATTACTTTTATTTAATTCAATTCAGCATAGCAACAATAAATAGAACATTCACTGGTGGTCACACATAACTCTAGTTACGCTACTGCTCTATGAGTAACAGCCAGGGGTGGTGTGTAACACTTGCCGCGCTGTGCGCTGTACATGCATGCAGAGATATTCCAGCAAGGTCATGTAGTATTTGCTATAAATACTTCCATCAAACAGTCATTCCCTACAACCTTCTTGCCGAGATGGAACCCAGAGAACCAGGCCCATAGAGCGAGGAGACATCAGCAGGAGGGACAGGGTTAACCTTATGCATGGTAACAGGAGCACAGACTTATGGAATGGAACCTCTACATAAGGCACGTGATTAGGAGATCCTGGTCTGGGTGTTCAGCCTGTCTGTAGCGTAGGGTACTAACCTACACCACCCTGTGACCTTTAGTGCTAACAGTACGATCCGGTCCAAATGACACTGTAGGTCACGTACCACACACAGCAAAGAATGTTCTACAGGCTCACCCTCTATCGACTGCAAGGCTTGTTTATTTAAACTGTTTACAAATGTGAGCAGGGGCAGAAATCCTGGATTCAGCTGAAAGGTCACGCCCAAACCATCTTGCCATCAGAACATACAAGGTGAGCTTATCACAACTCTTTTAGCTGTAGTAATTGCTAGAAAGAAGAGAGTTTTCAAAAACACCCACTTATCAGCTTTACACTTTGGCTCATAATGGGGTGGTGGGTGGGTGGGGTTGGAGTCCCATACCAGGCTCCAGAGGGACCAAGAAGGGTAGTGCCATTATCCCCTCTTCAGAAAGGAGGTATTAAGTCTATGGGTCCCATCTACACTGTGGTGTGCTGCAATGGCTGCTGCATACGCATTTACAGTAGATAAAGAGGACTTGCTGCTGTTTAGCAGTCACCAAAAGGTCAAAATTCTAGTAACTGGACAATGTACCGATCCAGTTGGTAAGTTGAACACCATTCTGCTGTCTCAGATAGACAGCAGATCTACAGGGAGGAGGAAGCTGTCAGGGTGCACTAACAACTGTTGGTTAATTTGGGGCCGGAAATAGCCTAGTTGCTGAATCCTCCACAGGGTAGAGTTGAGAAAATGAGTGCCGGAGGATATAATTGGTGAGGCCAGGGTATCCAGTCCCAGTGGGCTGTTCACTTCTGCCAGAGAGAACCACAACTGGTGCTAGCCACAAAGAGCTGTGAATTAGTTGGAATCCAGCTAAATTAACAGGTTCAGCAATCAACAGTGCGTGGCAAGTTCCGGTCTACTTTGTCTACTCTGCTAGCAATGTGTTAGTCACAAGCTCTGTTGCCCAGAGCTAGCTGCTGGGGAATGTGGAGTATTTGAAGGAGAAAATGCCTAGGAGGTAAAACAGTCATGGGAAAAATAAAAGGTTTGTCACACTCACCATATGGTGAATAGAAATTGGCATAAGACAAACAACCATGTGACTTGTGGCTAATGGCTGGTACAGACCCAAGAAGCGTTGTGTGAATAATGCTTGTAATATGGAAGAAAAGCACATTTACCATGGTGGTAAGAAATAAGTGGAAGCTAATCCCGGCTTTGGAGGAAAGAACACCTGCAGCTCTGACACATGTTGCTACACAGAAAGCTCCAGGCTGTGTTCATGGACTCCGTCATGTGCACGGCCGAGATGGAAGAAGGCAGTTATAGTGAGTACTGCGTCATACGGCCCTAAGCGACCTTGTTGGAAGATCTCAGGATATGAGCGCACGCGCACAGGGTTGTGCGACACACTGCCCTTGGCAATTAGGAGGGGGTGAAATAGAACCGGACATGTTTTAGATTCAAGGAACAAACACTTTGGAACATTTAAAGTGAAATGTATTTGTGTGGACATATTTATTTCCCTTTTACATTTGACATTTAAACATGGCGAGCTGTTTAAATATTAGCAGGAATTTAGTGCACATACTGCCGTACTGAACTGAACTGACCAATCACAATCACACTGAGGAAACGAAGCTTAATTAAAAGTGGACTAAGCACACCAATACATGTATCTGGGGTTAGTTTAGGTAAGCATGAAAAGGGATTTCTGACTGTAGTGATAAACATCCTCCAACCATCAACCATGTGACAAAGACACCACATCTTCTAATGAATTTCAGAGTAAAAGTCTGTCAGTTTTAAACTTTGTTTCCTTTACAACCTGTCAAAACCAAGAGACAGCCTGTACAACACAATTAACTTCCCTTTCCGAAGTTTGTACAATAAACAGGAGCTGATAACATTCATACACTTAATAGTGCTTCATTACAATAATTTCCCATAATTCACAGCTTTTGTTTTGAACAAACTGTAGAGCATGAGAGACCAGTGGAGAGAAATAAATTCACTGGGAATGCCAACAAAGGTTCAAATGCCAACAAATCCTTAAGGAAAGCATGCAGGGACCTGTTGGTATGACTGGTATACTGCCACTACTTGTTTGTACTCATGATGCTACTATTCATCACTGAAGTATTTGACTGGCACTGTCATAAGTGTTAGACCGCATTGTGAATAATATTGGTGTGTATTAGTGGGAGACCTGTAACACTACCACAGCGGAACAGTCAACAATTTTATCGGTGGCGAACTTGTAATACTGACATTACTTCCATCATGTGCCCCTTCCAGCTTAGTGTTGACCAAACGAGGTCCTTATAATATAAATCATTTAAACACACAAGACTGAAGTGAACAGAATCCTCACATAAGGAAATATATCTATCTATCTATCTATCTATCTTTCAATTAAAAAGACATGATTTCAAATATTAAAAACACACAAACAATATAAAACAAATGTACATGGAAAGGCATAAATAAAAAGCTTTGGTCAAGACAATAGTTCTCTTTCATCAAATGGAATGTGTGTTTCACGTGAATGGCCACTCGAGCTTTTAGCGAACCAAAGATTCACCAAAACCCCTGATCACTACGAACGGATCTCATCTTCCTTTTGTAAACATCATCATAGTCCCTGTTCAACAAATCCACAGAAGTTTGGAGAAAATCGGAAATATAAAACTTCAGCTCGCAACTTGCAAGGTACTGTAGCATGATGAATATGGCTAAGGCTCTGCAGTCACAGCCTATAAGGGTTATATTTATGCAGAGCTTGTATATACTATTGCATGCTGGGATAGGTGTGCAATATTAAGGCAGTCTAAGTGAGGCACAAACAGAAGCCTGCTTCTCTCTTACCCTTCATCCTCATCTAAATGAGCTCAACACACAACCTGGTAAACTTGTACCGTTTGGTCTTGTGTCAAAACTAGTGTCCTTGAAACCTTTTTGGAAGAGTGTATCTCCACATATCCAGCAGTAGACCATGTCTCCAGCATTCCAGCATTTTATATTACTTGCCATTAGGTTTGTTTTCATGTTTCTTTGTTTGTGTTTATTTGTTGTTGTTTTTTTTTTTAACATGGTATGTAACGGTGTGTGTGCATGTGTGTGTGCGTGTGTATTTGAGTATACATTTGGACTTCACTCAAAGGCCCAGACCTCCAGATTTTGGATAGTGAAGTCTTGTTGTGATGACAGTGGTTGGTTGTTAAAAGTGGAGCATTTGGAGGTGGTTCCGTGATACAGGTCAGCATCCAGCCACAGGCCAATATGACCCCTAGCAAGATATACGCAAGATTATATGCACAGAAACTCTACATATTAACCCACTTGACCGAACAAATACACATTTTCACTTACCCTCCACCTCCGATCTGGAGAGAGTCCAAGTTTCCCTTCACAAAGTACGAATTTTCGCCAGTCCACCGGAACACCTTGAATAAAAGGATAAAAAAAAATTCATCTTATAATCTAATTTCACATACTCCTATACCATCAGTGCTGGCTGATAAACTAAGGCAAGGACGTCCAATCTTTACAAATGAGTTCAAGCCCCATTTGTGTGTGGTTTTAAATCCACTGACTGTTAAATCAGATTTTCTCTCGTCATTTGGATGCAGCACTTTTTGATATTGTAGAAAAAAAACACGGATGAAATCTAGCATTAAAAAAACCAAACATGAAAGCAGCAGCATAGCTTCAAGTTTTGTCGTTTTTCTCCAAGACAAATACGTTCAGACTGTAGATTGGACACCTTCTGCAGCACTTCTCTGAGTACAAAGCCGTTACTACAACAATAAAAGTGAATAGGTAATACAATGCAGACCAATGCAGACCAAAAAAAAAAAACAAAGATTACAAAAAGATACAAACATAATCAAACATAAGAAATAAATCAGATTTGGCCTGCTGTATGAACAGTCTGTATGTGTGTTGAGGTTGGCCTAGTGACACTTCCATTTGCAGGGTTGTGTCCTGACCTTAATTTCAGGGTTGAAGGTGTAAAGGAAGGTCTCGCCAGTGCCATAATAGTGCTCACTAACTCTGAAGGGGTGAGTGGAGAAAACTCCAAAAACCTGCCAATAAAATCATAAAAAAAAGAGCAATATAAGAATTACACAGCCAGTCTCAGTTACATGGGATTATTGTTCAGTCATGTTGTATCTCATAAAAGCAGTGGCTTATCAGGTACGGCAGATGGCTTATAAAGTTTGTTTGGGTCTGCGTGTGTGCGCGCGCATGTGTGAACCTGATCGTTCATGTCTTTGATGACCAGCAGCACAGGGCAGTCCAGCTCTCCCAGGTTCCTGTACAGAGTCTTCAAGCTGGTTCCATGCACCACTGTACTGTAGGCCAGCCTCCATGGATAACCCTGAACCCGAGCTGGGAGTCGAGCAGCCAGCTGCAGAGCGGTCACACAGTGGTCAATGGGGTGGGGTCAATAATGCACTTACTACAGACACTGTGTATTTATTGCATTGCATGCAATTAAGTGCACATGTATTTCTGTAAAACCTTCTCAATGTGCGTATCCTCAAATAACGTGCTGGGGTCCATTAGAACAGACAATAGGTCCAGTGGTTCCTCATCCTCAAAACTGCCAAAACTCTGCCTCCTCCTTGCCTCATTCATGGTGATGATCTGAAGAAATGTTTGAGAAGCACTACACTCAATATATAACCTCGGAACAGTGCTCAAGACACTATTTAGAACAAAGAAAACTGCCCATATGATGCTGAACTGCAAAACAAGCTCAGGTAATTTCATTCACCTCCCAATTTCTGGGCACTGGGTCACTGAAGAAGTTATCGATCATGTTAAGTTCGTCCTTCTCTACGACTACGAAGCCCTGCTCCTGTGCATCTTTCCCATAGGCATCAGGAGACCACTGGATGAAGAATGAGTAGAGATGGTCCACCCTGAGAAGACCAGCCAGAACAGCTCAGCAAAATGAAACTACATTTTATAATCATTTTTTAAACAAGGGCTTGACGTTAACTATGTAGAATACTTCAGCTAACTGTTTTTTCAAAACCAGCTAGCATTTTATAGCCACCTGTAACTGTATACATGTTACACGTACATACATGTAACGATACACTGTGACATGATGCATCGCAATGTAAATGTCAAGGCACATCATCACAGGCCTTGTGAACTAGCTTAGCATACAAAACACATGCAGACTAGATTAGTATTACTGTGTGACCCCCTCACACAGCTGAGCAAGAGCTGGTCCGCTGTTCCACAGCGTGGGCAGTCTCCACTTCATAGCCTGGCACTGACTTGTCCTGGGAGGCTGAGGAGTGCAATTCCCATATAATTGGGAAAAGACCCTCTGGTCCATGTTTTTAAAAAATATGGACCACCTTCCCAGTTCGACAGCTCAAAAGCACTGCCCTAGGACTCCAAACAACATCAAACACCATCCAAAGTCTCATCCAGTACCTTCAGCATCTCCGGCAGAACAGCATACAAATTTCTAAAACCCACAGTAAACGCAGCCACAAAAGGTGGACTCCAAAATAATGGATTTCTGGCATGGCCTCCTGAAGGAAGGGCATGTCCACTGGGTTAAGGAGCTCCTCAAAGTTCTCATCTATCAACAATATGCCCAGTGGAACAACACACCCACGCACTTGCTCAGCAGAGTGTGTCCTTGGCCTTGTCTTCTCCTCCTGAGACGCCAAATGGTTTGCTGGAATTTTTCCCATTTTCCCATGGCCTCTTTTTCACTTCTGCAACTGTTTTTGCTGCAGCGCTTCTGGCTCTCCTATTCCTCTCAAAGGCCTCATTCTTCAACTTGACAGCTTCCCTCACCACTGGTGTCCACCAGCACATCACAGGGTTACCGCCATCACAGTCACCAACAGCCTTCCGGCCGCATCTTATTCCAGTTGCCTCAATGACTGAGGACTAGAACATCTTCCATTTATATTTAACATCCCCAACCTCATTCAGTACAAGGGAGAAGTCCCTCTGGTGGTGCAAGTTAAATTCAGCTCATCATAGTTTCTGCCACATGCCTCCACTGCGTTGCTCCCTGTGCCACGACTCCAACTCACCACTAAATGGTGATCAGTTGAAATCACTCTCTACCCAATACTGCGATGACAGAATTGATAACCTTTGGCCCAAGGTGTTCTTCAGCTGGTATATTAAAGCCGTTCTGAAGGCTCACTGCAGCCCAACACCTTACCTTAAGACACCGTATGTTACTTTTTCCTTTAATTTGTCACTTGTCTAAAATATGGACTATATTACACACATGTTTCTAAAATGTTACTCACAAATGTTAAGAGCATTACCTGCTACCACATTTGGCAGGTGGCTAACCTCAAGCCCTGATTATAACTCACACACAAGCAACAACATACCTTTCCTGCGGCACTGCAAACCAGTACTCTGGGTGTTTCTCTCTGCTCCCAAAGAAGTGAGTTGGGCTAGAGGTTTGACCAGTAGCAAAGGATTTCTTCATGGGCTTCCCCACTTTGAAGCAGAGGAACATAGGTGGTTTCTTGCTTTTCTCTTCTGCAGACAGCAGCATAGCTACAAAGAAGATACACACAATGATGTCTACCTCTATTCACATCCAAACATTAAACAGACAGTGGCATATCAAATAGGTTAAATTAAAACTTTTTTTTTTTTTTTACACAACAAAGAAACGTCTGACTGTAAAATGAGTTCAAGAGCTGAAGATAAAAATGTATTATGCAAATGTCTCACACTATGTTTGTTTTCAAAGTGCCACCATGCCAACGGAAAAGAAGTGAGCTTCAGCTGTTCTATATATTGCTGCCAATTTATAATTTATGGCAGTAAACACTGTATGTTTATGACCTACACTTGATAAATTACAGATACATCTTCATATTTCCTCACCTTCAATTGGACCCTGCATCCTTTTCATCAGCCATGACATCTCTGTTTCATTGTTTTGCAGATCTTCCTCCTTCTTGCTCAGTTCTTCATCTGTATTTGGTCTCTTCATTGTCTCCTTAACGTCTTCATAGCTTGGTCCAGAAGAACTACATTTTCCAGAGTCCCCTGTCACATCACCAGAGCTTACCATTCTTTTTTGGTCCTCAGCTACTACTACTTCGTCCACTTGCAGAGAATCATGCGTGAGAATCTTAGCCTTATTTAAGCCCTCTGCATCTTTCATCTCATCCACCACAGTAACCATGTGTCCTTTCTCACTAGGCTCTGTTCCAGTGTACAGTGTGCTGTTTACGTCCCCATCTAAGACCGGCTCTACGTTTTCATCTGTGGAATGATTATGAAGGCCTTCATCCATGTCCTCTACTTGGTCTGCATCACAGGACCTCACTGTCTCCACTGTCTGGTCTGTGAGCACACTCATTTTTGCTTCCACGGAATCATTCAGATCTTGTAAGGATGCCTTTTCCAGACTCGGGCAGGTAGCGTTAGCAGTCTCAGGCCTGCTGTGAGAAGTTTCAGTGCTTCCGTTCTCGGTTCCTGAGTCATTCTGCAACAGCTCAAGCTCAGTGAAGCCTTCATCGGATGGCGACTTGTCAGCGGGGGGGCAATCAGTCTCTGTCTCAATGTCATCTAATACGATTGGGCGGTTGGGTTGGCCGAGGGCCTCGTAGCGGCTGAAGGGGTTCAGGTCCTGTTCAGATGGAAGTTCCACCCACTCACCTGGCCTGTATAATGGACACAGATCCTGAGGTATGTCACTACCGTTGAAACAGCGGCCATCATGTGAGGGTGACGGAAAGGAAAATTAAAGAGAGAAACAAAACAAAACGAACTTAAATATGAAGGACAACTCAGGAAAATTAAATTATAAACTCATAACAAAACTAAAGAAAAAACCAAGGAAACTTATGAAAGAAAAAAATGGAATATAAATTATAGAAAAATTATAGAAAGTAACTGCATAGTACATCACGATAAACGAATAAGGCAACTGCGCCATTAGAAAGAAAATGGAAATTCTAGAGTAAAGAGAGAGGTCATGGAGACACTGCAATGCAAACACAAGCCAGTGTCAATAATACCTCTAGCACAGTGCTTCATCATGTGAGAACCGATGCCTGATGTTATATAAACACTTCAAAGCACACATTGAGATGTCTCAGGCAGAAAACACAAACTACGCAGGTGACAGAGAGAGAAGCATTGCTGCTTACGACGGCAGAGCATCCTTGAGCTGCATACGGGACACGTCGTCATACAGAGCCACGGACAGCACCTCTTCCATGGGGCAGATGAGGCCGTACTCCTCACAGCCATGCTCAATCACTAGAGGATCCGACTTATGAGGGTCAAACATTATGTTATTGGGTGTCACAATCATCACACCGCCAACAACTCCCTGAGAAATGAGAGAAATAAGAGGGGAATTTCCTATCATCATTTAAAGTCCCTTTCTTTGGTCCTGCTAATGTGCACAAGATTTCCGACAGAGAACAGAGATGTGATCAAAGATTGATATTCTAGCAAATTAACCAGGCCAGAATAAGTTAGGATTTGTAGCAATAAACATTGAAGGAAGGCTTCAAAAATTCTTAGCCTTTGCTTGAAATGTATGTATTGAGGTTTACTATATTAATCAGAAACTTATAAAAATTTTTTTTTAAAAACTGTGCAACTCTAAGCCTAATGTTAGAAACATTCAATCAAGCTTCTTACCATGCCATCGGTGAAGTACTTGCAGCTCATCTTGAGGAATTTGGCCGGGCTCTCATCCTCAGAAGGGGGAGAGAGTTCCCGGTGACGCGGCCTGCAGCTTGATTCATCATCCTAAACACACAGCTTTGCCTTAGAAATTGCATTCAGACAGAGTCTATAGAAACAGCTAAAATATCTCGAATCACCTGCTGGTGAAGCATATAAAATTTAAGGCAAGGTGCTATGAATACAGGTCATCTACCTGTAACTCTTTTTCTGATGGTGCCACGTTCACGGAATCCGAGAAAATCTTGGCCTTTTCCGACTGCCCCATATCAGGGACGAAGAGTTTCTGTGAAGAATGGACGGAAGAGAAAATAAATCAGAACATCACACATGGCACAACACTCTTTGTGGAAGCTGACTCAAGTGAGAATCTGAATAAGAAGGGAGCTCAAGAGAGTAAGCGAGTGACTGGCGAAGTGCAGGACGGGACTCACCTGTCCTGGAAGCACGCTGCGAGAGAAGAGACGGTTCAGCTGCACTAATTTATTAGGAGTGATATTGAATTGTAGTGCAATGCTGTTTAAGGTATCCTTAGAGCCCACCTGTATACATGCACACATCATCTTTAAATATTAGAATGAATGTATAAGCTGAAAACTCTTTTTCATCCATAGGCTTTGAACTATTTTCATACACACATCAGTAAACACATTAATTTAATGCCACAATGCATATGTTAAGAATGTGTTGTGCTTAGAGTCTAGAGTTTAAAGGATGGGAACATTCACCCACCGTGTACTCTACAGTGCCTGGAGGCTTTCTTTTCTCTTTCTTGGCCTGTTCATTGGCTTTGCAGTTGTCGACTGAAAGAAAAAAAAAAAACTGTTTTACCTTTCAAGAAGGTTTAAGTCAATGTAGAAAAAAAAACAAAAAACAAACAACAAAAGCAATTGAGCTATTGCTATAACGCATAATAAGCTCAAATAGGGATTTTTTTTTTTTAAATCTAAAATTGGTAACAAACAGAAGGTTTTAGAATTTCGAATTTTTAACGTTCAAGATTCTGCACTATTTCTAGGTCGCTATTTAAATGTAAGCAAATTTGCGATATTGAGCATATTAACTGCATTGTACAAAAGGTCAGATTTTCCTTATGCCTAATCTCTTCTATTGAAGCATGTGTTCAAGCTTGCTTTCATTAAAGCAAAAAAGAAATAGAAACAAATGCAAAATAAAAGCATTTGCACTGCTGCCCTCAGACCTTTGGACCCCACTGTATATGTTATGCAGAAAGTGGCATTTCTAGTCCCAAGCCCTAGTAGCAGTGTAACTTCCTTTACAAACAAGATGTGATCTTTTTAACCTGGCACCATGTCATTGTCTGCTCAGCAAATAGTTTTAGAGGCCTGTGTTTATGTTGAGGGAGCGGGTGTATGCGCTTGTGCGTCTGTGTGCGCGCGCGTGTGTCTGTGCAGGCCTTTTTCCTGTAATATAATGATGCTTCAGATCTCCGAATGCTCAGTAAAGCACAAAGGAATAAACAGAAGCCATATTTTTCAAGGGCTTACGCACAGTTATGAACGAATTCAGCTTACAAATGCCCTGTACGTACTGGTCTTTTGTTCTATCGCACCCAAATCTACCTAGTTAAGGCTTGTATATTAGATGATAAGTTAAGTTAGGTGATTTGGGTGCAGGGAAAACACCAAAGCGTCAAAGGCGGTGGTACTCCAGAACCAGGACTGAGAAAGGCTTGATTCATTTATGCAAATTCATAGATTGTATTATTCTGCCAGTGCAGTTATGACTGCCATTGTGGAGCATGCCTTACCTGATTCTCCACTCAGAGTTCTCTCAATTTTACTGGGTTTGTCGTGTTCTCGGTTTTTCTCTTCGAGCTGTGTAGTGGGAGTGGGCTCACAGATGACTGATCCCTTCAAGTCTGTATCTGTCTGGCTCTCCTTAGCCAAAGCTCTCTCTGATTGGCCCTGCTTCAGCTGCCGCCTCTTCTTCAGCCTGAGAGTCGTAACATGACATGACATTTTGGGCATCAAAATGAAACGTGAGCTCACTGATGAGGCGCTGTTCTGTCGGACGGGGAAGGTTTATACTGAAATTACCAGTCTCCATCCACAAATGTTCCACAAAGTTCCCCTCTCTCTCTCTCTCTCTCTCGCTCTCTCTCATCTGCAGTCTGTAAATGACTAGGATACTTTTCACAGTGCTAAAAAAATATATTATTGCTGAACGTGTACGAATATCAATGGTAATAACGAAGAGATCGAGGGAGGTTTGCAGTTTGCATGAGCTGAGGTAAGAGAAAAGGCTAAGGAGCCAACAATAACAACCTGACAGACAATTAATTTGGAAATGCAATAGCTTTGGACAAACTTTTAATTTATGACTAAAAAAAACATCTCCACTCCAACAAGCACATGATACATCGAGTCCTGAACATACAGATCCACATGCCACAAGCACTGTTCTCAATAATCCGCGTCAGCCACATCGAGCATTAGCACACTCAGCAGAGCCGGAAGAAATAAATAATGCAAACTCCCTCTATACACTTAGACCAAGTAGCAATCTCACCAGTCATGCGTGCTTTTAAGTCTCAGTAACAGACTGGAGAGCTGGGAAACTCCTACTGCAGAACTACCGGCGCTGCGGATGCTGTCAATATCCATCTGACGTCCAGAAAGGATTCCGCACTACCTCCCCTGTAATTTTAAGTTCTGCAATTGTGTGAAAGAAATGCGATAGATCATGTGTGAGAGGACGACGGAAAACACCAGATGTACGAGCAAAAGCTGGTTTCATTCCAAGCGGTGTTACCTGTGTGCATGATAATACTTTGTAAGCATATGATGTAAGCATAAGCCAAGCCTAGTCACATGTTTAATCTATAACGAAGGCAAGGAGAGCCAACAGAGACTCTTAACTCAACAAACCTGACCCACTTTCACTTCTCCTTGCATTTACATCGTCAAACAAATCCTGTTTTCTCACTGCCGTCTGACAGAGATTGGATATTACTGCATGTGGGTAAATAGCTTGAATCAAATGTTAAAATATCTAATATATATAAACTCAAATCATCATCATCTGGTCATTTGACTCGTGTGTTAATTCTGAAATTATCGTATTTGTTAGGCAACAATAGGCAGGGTCAAAATTCAGCATTTGGTGCTCACAGGAATCATGAAGGGTAGGTAGTGGATACCAGATGAAATAAATTATGTCAGTCTGTAGGAGGAAACAAACATTTAATAATTGAATTTAAAAAACAAACAAACAAAAAAAAAAACCCTGCAGCGTAGCTCCCAAATCCATCTGCCTGGTAGGAAATTTCTCGCATTAAACTCATTAAGTCAAAATACAAAGAAGCTAATGACTGCAATGACTGCAGCAGAAACAACAGAGTCACTCATCCTTTCTGCAGCCACGCGGATGCAACTGGTAAAACGTTGCTGTTTTCAGCCTAGAGTATTTTGGCAGTGGAATGACGTAAAACTTTCACATATTAACTTACGTCACTCCTCGCCAGGACACAACGCTTCCAACATCATTATGCTAGAGAACAGCTCTCGGTGTAAATGAGATATGCGCAGAGTAACAATCTAATTAGGATCTGTGTCTCAAAGTGCTATCGCTGCCATTTCAGGCCAGCTGAATCTTCTGGTATGTTAGTAGACAAACAATATCCATATAGATAAAATCCTAAAATCCACACACACACACACACACACACACACACACACACACCAAACCTGGGGAATCCAGGGAATCAGTCTGAAACTGGAGATACTGTACACAATATGAATGACATTCATATATTTATTCTCTCTCTCTCTCTCTCTCTCTCTCTCTCTCTCTCTATCTATCTATCTAATTATTTATTTTTAAATTACCTGGCAAAGTAGCTGGGCCTCTTCTCTTTTTTCTCCATTTTGGAAAATATGACTCTTACAGATAAACAAGTCCAGGTCTCAGGTCCACAAGTTTCAACTCCTCTCCTGGCCAGCACATATTTATCTATGGAAGGAGATAAATATGAAATATGAAACCTTCAGGAGCTCAAGCACAACATAAGGGTCTCAGAGCAAAATTAGATACGAGCTAAGAATGTTTAATATGTGTTTATTAAATGCCTAATAAAGCAAATTAGCTTTACTGAATATCAGCAGTAAGAAAGATTGTGTTAGTATGCTGGGACATTTGCTAACTAAGGCTCAACACGGGAGTTATATCGTCCAATGAGAAAAATTAGCACTGTTTGCTAAGTCTAAGAATATACATTCACCGCTTTAGCAATTTGCCTTTATTATTATTATTAATTAGCTACCGAATAGATTAGAAAGCTAGCTAGCGTGTTAACGTTGCTTAGCAAGATAGCCAGGTTAATACAGACAATAGCTTTGGAGAAGAGATGAGAAGCTAAGCAGTAAACAATAACAAGAACAATAACAGCACAATTTCTTAATAGAATTACAAGTTATGTCTTCGGACTTGTTTGCTCGCTTGCTAAAAGCTGTTTTTAGTACTCACTTATCCAGCTACATCTTCTCTCGAGTCATGACCAGCTTCCTCACATGAATCCCCGGCTCGGGTTATTAGCTCGATAGCTAGCTCAGGCTTTTTTTCCGCCGGTTTTCAGGCACCGTCGTTCTTTAAGGTGACTCAGGAAAGATGGAGATGTTGTTTACACTGTAATGTTATCTAGCCAGCCGCTACAATGCTAACATGCCACGGCTGGCGTGTTTATATCAAAAATGTGAAACCGCATCAAATTCTAGCGCAAACGGAAACCCTAATGTTAGCTGTGTGTGTGTGTGTGTGTGTGTGTGTGTTTACAAATGTAATGTGTTTCTATGCAGACATGGTGATAGGCCAGAGTCTCCAAACTCCACCTTCTCCTGCACCACTGTGGTCTGGGGGGACTGAACTTCTGAGTCTTTACCTCAGGGCTAAAAGGGCTTTGATTCATAACAGTTGTTTTTTGGGGAAAGAATTTGTTCAAGTCATGGTGCATTAATGGCTCATAATCTATAGCTATATATACACTGTACACTGTAGTATCATTAGACTGTGAGTATGAGGACCACAGCCATGCGTTTCTTCTCCAGACTGTTGCTACAAAGTTGGATGTCTAGAATGTCTTTGTATGTTGGAGCATTACAGTTTCCCTAAACTCTAACTAAACATCTCGAATCTGTTCCAGCATGACAGTCCATCCCTGAAAAAAAAGAAGAAACCATTACAGAAATTCTAATGGTTTCCACTACCTTTACAATCCATCAGCTAACCATTAAAACCATTACAATTACAGGTCCTTAATGGTATCCACTAGGCATAACATGCCACCAATAGAAGGCAACAGATTACCAGTAGAGACCCGCAGGGACCATTACAGTTTCCATTAAAACAATACAATTCCCATTATAACCATTAAAACCATTACAAATTCTATGAGGGTTTCTATTGTTTTTTTTCTGAGCAGGGATGAAGACATGGTGTGTTAAGGTTGGAGTGGAAGAACTCGAGTGTCCTGTACAGAGCCCTGACCTCAACCCCACTGAACACCTTTGGGATGAACTGGAACACCACCTGTGCGCCAGACCTTCTCGCCCAACATCAGTGCCTGGAAAGCCTTCCCAGAAGTGTGGAGGCTGAGAAGGGACTAAATCTGTGTTAATACCCGTAGTTGGGGAATGGGCGCTTATGAGTGTGATGGTCAGGTGTCCAAATACTTTTGGTCATATAGTGTACATTCACTGGGCAGTCAGCCAATCATCTGGCAGAGTGACAATGCCATGGTTGATGGTGGTGCCAGACGGGCTGGTTTGAGTATTCAAACAGAAATGCCTTGTGGATGAAAGAGGTCAAAGGAGAATGGCCAGATTTATTCAAGATGACAGGAAGGCCAAATAACCACTCGTTACAACTGTAGTGAGCAGAAATGCATCTCAAATGCACAGCATGTCAAACTTTGCGGGGACGGGATATAACAGCAGAATGTCACCTGGTCTTTTTCCAGTCTTCTCCTGTCCAGTTCTGGTGAGCCTGTGTGCACCGTAGCCTCAGATTCTTGTTCTTGTCTGACAGGAGTGGAACCTGGTGTGGTCTTCTGCTGTTGTAGCTTATCCACCTCAAGGTTTCAACATGTGCATTCTGAGATGCTTTTCTGCTCAACACGGTTGTAAAGAGTGGTTATTTGAGTTACCATAGCCATCATATCATCAACAAGGCGTTTCTGCCTGCGGAACTGCAGCTCACTGGATGTTTTTTTTTCCTCACACCATTCTAAGTAAACCCTAGAGGATATTGTGTGTGAAATTCCCAGGAGAACAGCACTTTCTGAAATACTCAACATACCACTGACATCACGTTTTCCCCCGTCCTGATGTTTGATGTGAACATTAACTGAAGCTCTTCCCCTGTATCTGCATGATTTTAAAACATTATGCTGCTGCTACATGATTGGCAGACTGGATAATTGCAGGTATAGGTTTGCAGGTGTTCCTAATAAAGTGGAAGTTGAGTGTATCTAGAAGACTCTAAAATGTCTAATTAAAATAAATGGTCCACCCTGACCAGTATAAACAGGATCCTTTTTCTAACGGTTAGTCGTGTTAAAGAGTGATGAGCAAACCAGTGTAATGTAGTGTGCAACATCATTTACTTTAATCACGAATTCTGGTCTCTATAATAATGCCCTATGAAGTACTCCTGCTTCTCCCATGTAGGGAATGGTAAATGCCATTTTGAACACAGTGCATGTGTATATGAATACCTTCAAGAGAGAAAAGAGAGAAAAGAGAGAGGCTGGTGAGGGAACAACTATTTATAGCTGTTATAATGAAAGTGATAACAGGAATTGTGTTGCGTTGTGGTTTAGTTTATCCTGTGCTTTGCACTAGAGGGTAAAGAGGAAGTCCTAAAAAACTGCAACACATGATCCTCAGAAATCTGTGGAATAAAAATGGCGTGTGTCAACCAATGCTGACCAATATCAGTGGGTTATAGTATGATGCAAGTGCGTATACAAGAGCATATAGGGTTGAAATCTTTATCTTGATCAGGGTTGTGGTGTGTCCTGAGCGCATCCTGTAAACACTGGCTGTGAGGCAGGAATACACCCTGGAGGGGACAATTACACCTAGAGGTAATTTAGCATAGTCAGTACACCTACTGGCATATTTTAGGGAGGAAACCAGAGAACCCAAATGAAACATGGGTTGCACAGATGGTAACTGAAGCTTAGGCTTGACCCAGGGACCGTGGAGCTCTGAGGTGGTAATGCTACCTGCTGCATGACCACGTTGCTGTAAACGCACGAAATGGCAGCGTGTATTCTGCAAGATATATTTAAAAGAACTGCCATAGATAGGAGTAAAGTGTAACCTACAGCTCTACACACACTTCCACATCACCTTCCTATCAACCTCTAATCTTTAACCTATAATCATTTCAGTTTAGCATCCAATCAAGTTCATAAATATAGAAAAAAAAGATCAATTATCAAGCCAACTCGTCATCTCCAGTAACCTTCTCATGTTACACAATGTAGTTCACTCTATAGCTAGTTGTTAACTAAGCCACCGGACTATAGTGTCAAACTTGAGGATAGCCCTGGCTCTACCTCAGTAACATATTTCAGTATACTGGAGAAAGCAAAAACTCTTATATAATGAGGCATCACCTTTGGTTCCCTAGAAGACATGAATTTTATATACTTTTAAAAGTATTTAACTGTTTTCTTTGCTAATATCAGGTTAGATCAGTTAGCATCAATTAGCATCAATAGCAGCTAATATAAATTGGCTAGGTAGCAAGTCAAATTCTAGCTAATGGTAATATTATTATGTACAATAAAGTTGAATATTTACAGGATAACTAGTTTACTTCTAATTAATTCATTAGCAAACTATGTAGCATCACGTATATGATCAGCAAACTTATAAAGATGACATGATGTTTTCAGGCAAAAAAAGTAAAAGCTACTTTTCACATGAAAACATGAAGAACTTTTTAACTGATTATGATTTTGTCACATTGTCTATACGTTCACTTAAATATAATTTCTCTGTACTATTCCCACCCATACACGTTTGATAGAAAGGCTTGACAGTAAGGTCCAAAGGGCACTGATTGAAACCATTTATAAACCAGAGTGAAGTAGCTGAGGTTGAGGAGCTTGAAGTTCAGGAGTTATGCTCTGCAAATTCCTATTTGTTGTTATAATTTGTGAATGGAAATTTGGAATGCTTTTTTTTTTTTTCAACATTTTCCAGTTTCTGAAGCATAGTTGTAGGATTCACAAAATAAACATAGGGATCTGATTATTTTGAGCCCTAAACAGATACAGATACAAATAATGCCATTGTGTTACACCCCTAGTTCACACTGGCTCCCTCTGGCACAACATCTCTGATAAGAAGTTCTTTTATGTATTACGCCGCCTGATTTGAAATGATTTCTGACTGAACTTTCACTCGCAGGTGGAATACAACATTATTTGAAAATTTTATTCTGGAAACTGAAACCACATTTCAGACAAATGGTGGTTAACACATCCCAGATAGTAGACAGTTTCAAGCTATATATGGTTAGGTCTAGACATATAAGCATCAGTTATGGCAATGGCACCTGTCCTGTGGCCTAGTGGTGGTGTGATTTACGTTCCATGCCATGTCTCAAATATGGTCTATTCAAAGCGTGAAAACATCCTCTATCAACAGTATTAGCTTACATGTTGGATTCATCAGTCCCTTGCTGATTGGGAATCGGAAAAGCAGTAGAACTGGCAAAGATGGAGGAAATCCAGAGTGAAGGCTGACATTAACTATGTTGGTTTGCTAGAAAATTCAGCTAAAACAACAAAACATGAACAAAACTAGAATCATCTAAATACTACACACATATAAACCTACAATGAACCCAGTAATTACAAAACACTAAACTATATCCAAAACTCTAATGGAGGAATGACCGATGACAAACATACTTGACAAGTTCATAATGTTCAATGCTTTATTTGATCAGTAGTTTATTGCCTCAATAAAGAAATAAAGTACAGGCTTGTACCAAGTCTGTACCTCCTAAAAATAGTAAGTGAATTTCATCATCCATGTTTTATTGGCATTATTTATGATACAGACCATGTCCTGAGACAGGGGTAGTTTTTGTACAGGTGAACAACACAAGGGTCTGTAGATATTGAGTCCAAAACAGGATTAAATTGAAAATGTACATATGTTGATTTTTTATATATACACTATATGAGTGAGAATGTCATCAGAATATTCAAGTTGTAATGTTCAATTACAAAAAGTAGCAAATATTCAACCAAAATGACTTTTTTTTAATTAACTGGACTAGCTTTTAGTTTCTTCTAGCTTCTGTCTTACTGGTCACTTATTGGTGACTACATATTAGATTACTACAAAAATAAATAATCTCTACATGGCTTTTGCACTTTTATTTCCTTTGCAATTTAGGCAAAATCAAAGTCCCATATTACAAAAATTATATATAATTTTTTACATTTGCTTATGTACAAAGACCTAGCTAGCTTTATTCACAAAAAAAGCTTTAATGAGGACAATTTTAAAGCCAAATGCTGCTATCCCTCATTCCCTCTCAGACATATAATATCTAATATTTATTTCCTAGAAAATGTATATACCCACCTTGACCCACTCAATATATGCTACATTGTGCAAAAGCACAATATACCCATTTAAAGTAAACATTTGGCTTGAACACAATAATATAGAATGCATTAACATAATTTTTGAATTTGTGCACTCAAATTATATTTCATGAGCAGTGAAAGAGAAAATTGTTAGCGACATTCAGACTGGGAAAACTGAAACTCAGATCTTAAATTAACAGGAGATCATTAATTTAGCTTCAAACAATATTCATCTTTAAACAAACCAGAGAAAATTTGCAAACAAAAGCTGGCTAGCATTAGGAGAGTATGCCCAAACAAAACTAACTAGCAAGGAGAGTAACCAGCTAACTAGTCCAAACAAAAGTAATTAGCTAAGATTAGTGAAAAATCCCCAAACAAAGCTAGCTTTAGGAAAATATCACCAAACAAAACTACCTAGGCAACATTAGCGAAAATCCTGAAACTAGCTAGCATGAACAGAATATTTTCCCACAGATGTAACTAGCTCAGATGAGTGAAAATCCCCAAACAAAGCTAGCTAGCATTAGGAGAATATTCCCAAACAAAACGGTCTACCTAACATTTGTTTAAAAAAAACCCCGAAAAAACAACAAAACAAAAAACCCCAACTAGCATTAGCAGAATATTCTCAAACAAAACTAACTAGCTAAGATTACTGAAAATCCCCACACACAGCTAGTTAGCATTAGGAGAATATTTCCAGACTAAAATGACTAGCTAACATTAGTGGAAAAACGCCAAACAAAGCCAGCCATCTTTAAAAATTACTCACACTAAAGCTAGCTAGCGAATGCTTGAAAATGTATACCGATGTATCAGGATCACTTAATGACGCAGGGAAATATTCTTTAACTCAATTTGAGGAAAACTGAGCATTATTTATAAGTTCTGTTTTTTTGGTTGGGGCTGGATACTGATCCCGTGACACTTATCCTAAAAAGTGTGATATTGGGTTGTACGGTTATCTATCTAGCTGCAACTGCTTTACTGGGGCACTAAAATGACATGATTATTTTTGAAGTTATGATTATTTTGGCTGAACATACACTAATGATGAAGACCACAAATAACGCTAAAGGTAATTTATAGAAACAAACTGCACAACATAAGAGGGACCATGAGAACGAGTTTCCTATACAAATCCCATTATGCAGAAGAAGAAAAAAAAAAAAATCATTACTGTGATAAGCACATGAAAATGTTTTATCCATTCCTAACAGTCTTTGATGTGTTTGTTGGCTTGGTTGGGGTGGAAAGCGTTTGGGACACAGGACAGACTCAGCGGCCCTGCATGTCAGCACTGTTTGGAGACTGATTGGCGTTTAGATACTGCCAGCTGAAAAAAGCCAAAATCGTAGCAGCAGAAAGATAAACATGTGAGAAGTGGTGGGTACGGGAGGGCAGCACTGCCTTGGAAAGTGTCTTTTCCTGGATCACACCGAGTATGCACAGGGTGTTAGCCCGCGACGGATCAGACAGCGACACTTTCTGCAGGATCTAGGGGGAGAGGATGAGGATTACACTCGATTAGGATTAGGAGGACAAGAAAAGCAGTTGGTGGGAAATAACAGATTGGGAAAGCAAATTTAAAACAACTTGTTGCTTAGACGTCGGAAATGTACAGTATGCCTCACTTTGTACCTCCCAAAAACCTGGTTTCTGTAGATTTGTACCCAAGTACTAAACATTCTTTCAACACACTTAATACTGTTCGCCTTTATTCTCCTACACCTGTATACTGTAATGACTTAATCCCATTATCCAGTGTCACCAGGACACAGATGGGATCCCTTTTGAGTCTGGTTCTGTTGAAGGTTTCTGTCTCATGTTGTCTCAGGGAGTTTTTCCTTGCCACTGGTGCCTCTGGCTTGCTCATTACGGATCTACATCCGCACCCAGATTTGTGGAAAGCTGCTTTGTAACAATTTCTATTATGAAAAGCGGTATACAAATATAACTGAATTTACTTTCCTGATGCAAATGTATGTAAATTTAGCTAACCTTTCCGTTAGCTAAAAGAATTATGCATCTACATGGAAATGTACATAGAGTTCACCTTTTCATAAAAAAAACAAACCCTCTGATCTCTGAGCGGAAGATTTACCTAACTGGAGTATCAGATGGTTCAGTGAAAGACACACGCATTATTTCTTTCATTAAATCAGAACCAGCCACTTCTGCGTTACACTTGCTGGTAAGGATGCATCTTTCCATCCTTACAACTTATTTAAAGCTTTACTGCAGAGTATCTACTTAACATGCAAATGCAAATACAAATACGATTAAAGTGTATATAAATAAATGTATGCTGTATAGAGGCCTCACCTCTTGGCTGTACTGTGCAATCATGCTCTGTACAGCTTGCATATTGGTGGCCTCCATCATCAGAGTAACAGCCTGCCCCTTCCTGATCTTCACCACTCCCTGAAACACCAGTGGGTTGTTGTAGCAGGAAGAGAGAGTCGCTATTGCCATCACCTGGTGACAGAGACACATTACATTCTTCGCTGTGCTGGAGTTGCAGTTACATGCAATGGATCTATTCCCATCCCACGTCCCATGTCCAATCCCACTCCATACAGTACTAAAACTATTTTCTTCTCTGATATTCCACTGTCCGATTATTAAAAAAAGGAGAGAGAAAGAGAGAGAGAGAGACTATATTCAGTCATTTCTAACCCATCGAGTTTGCATACTACGTACCTACTTTTTTGGACAAGATAATATTTTCTGATAAGACAGGAAAGACGGATAATTATAACCATAAACCAGATAAGGCAGGACGACTCAATAAGGAGATTTACAAACAAGATAGCAAAAAGAGTGCACACTACCATGCAAAAGTTAGGAATCATTAAGAAATTGCTTTGTTTTTGAACAAGAATTTATTCTTTTTTAAAATCAAGCTAGCACTGTTAAAACCCACATTCCCACCCAGCAGCCGGCTCTCCCCTATTAAACGACAGCGACCAGCGTGTAGTAAGCTGTCTACCCTCTTCCACATACAAGAGCTCACAGACGCCCACGACTGACCAGTGTCACAGAGATTATCATCGTACCCCTCCTACACAGAGAGCACGGCCAATTTTACTCCCTTGGCTCTCAGCAACAGAGATATTCTGCGCTCGCTGATATTCTGGCAAGGACTGGGAGAATGCTTTTCTGTTGAGCACCAAAGAATCCTTCAGGTAAACTGAACTGACTTTTGGATTAACACTACGGACTTAGAACATTTCTGTTGCTTTAACAAATAGACATAATAGTGGTCTTAGGCTTTGGGATGCTGCTAGGGATCAATATAAGTCAGGCTTGGGTGTGTATATGTGAATGCTGTATTGAGATGGACTGGCGCCTGTAGTCCAGCTTTGTGCCTAGCGATGTCGTGATCCACTGCAACCACTGGTCAGGATGAATGAATGAATGAATAGATGCTTTAGTAAATCTCCCCGACTTTTTCGGGGTCTGGTGAAAAAATACTGCTAGGTCAATAGGTCACGTTTTAATGCAAGTTCAAAATGGTTCTCTCCAAATGACAAAATACAATAAAAGCTGTATTAGATTAGTTTAGATTAGATTAGATTAGATTCAACTTTATTGTCATTGTTCAAAGTACATGTACTAAGACAATGAAATACAGTTAGCATCTAACCAGAAGTGCATAAGTGGCATATTTACAATAAATTACAAATAAGGATATACAGCTATGAGGGTGATATGTACAAGGAAATGGATGACTTATGTACAGGAAGTTGCAGTGGGTATTATAAATAAGGATAAATATGATCTATATATGTATGTACAATCAGTGTACAGTGGTGAAGACATGTTGAGAATATGATAGAATGTGAACAGGAATATAAAAATGAGTATATACAATGAATATATACATACACACACACATATATGCATGTATGTAGGTACAGTGGTGCAAAAGATCGCATTAGTGAGGCAGTATGGCAGGCCCACCTGGGGGATGGCACAGAAGTTGAAGACACTCTGGTTGCGGAGACGGGAAAGGTAAGCAATGACATCAGGAACATGGCGCAGAGCATCCGTCACCAACAGGTTAAGGCAGGCCAGAGCTGAGCTCAGGTGCTGTGGCTGAGAAAAGTCTTCCAGGCGCGAGGCAAACTGACTCCAAGCCTGTTGCATACACACACAGGCTGCAGTTACCCCAAACAACATGGTATATTCAGTCAACAGTAACTCTGCATTTCACTGTAACTTTTAAAAACAACCATTTGTTGTAAGTATTAAGGTTTATGACCTGAAGTTCATATTATTATTTCTCTGAGAGATAACTTCATCTCTGTTGCCATAATATTACTTTCATGTGGGCTGCAGAACTCAGGTTTCTCACACTCAGGAATATGAGACCTGCTTCTACGAGCTGTCAGAAAGCTTTTAATAGACTTTCAGGACAGTAGTAGGACCTTAGCTGTCTCAAACCTGGATCTCAACCTATTAGACTATGTATTAGACTATAGCACTATGCTCCACCATCATCACAACACCTGCTGTAGCACCTCTAGCCTGAAACACTGGAGTATAGTTAAGTATCCCTCGCACGAATATAATAATATAATGCACGTTCACTATCCAGTTCTTCACTCTTCTACAGCATGACTTCTTATAGCTCCTTTTATAAGAGGTCATGGTGTAGCATATTCAAGCTGTTCTGGCAGCTCATGGCAACAAAACACCTTACTGGGACACACAATTTTGTCGTCGTCCCCCCCCCCCCTTAATTTGTCACCCATCTATGAGTGTCATCTCTGTATAAACACTCAGCCAATTGCAACCTTTCACCACCTCAGTTTCATGTTAAAACATGAGAATGTGCAGAGAACAGTGCAGTGTTTGATAATATGATTGAAAAAGACATTACCAGGCTTGTGTGATATAACCATATATTGCCCCTAAAAGCTATTACGATTTCCAGGCCATGATATTCAGCGATGTTTGTGAGTGATTATATTATACTGCCAGACATGCCAAACATGAGGCATTTTAAACTGAAGCTCTGCAAAAACATTGTACGAGTTAACACTCAAAAACAAGTCAAAAGCAGTCATTTACTCCTATTAAAATGAGAGATGACCCAACCGACATATCAGCAGATCCCGCCCCCTTGCCCAATTTCATGCGCTCTTGCTTTCTGTCTTAGTAAATGGAGAATATTCTGAGTTCATAACTGTAAGTAAAATCTATCAGCGTACGTTCGACATAGCTAAAGTTAGCTATATCAGGCAACTATATACCCAAAATCAGTTTACTATATTTATTAAAGATGCCACGAGAGAAAACAAATCTCGTGCTTTCTTCTCGCGAACACATGCTCACGTTGGCCTCTTGTTTTAATAAATATTTTAGGTTAATTAATGTGAAATAAAATCTATCAGTATCTGTTCAACCTAGTTATATTTATTAGAGAGGTAACAGAAACATTTTGGCCACACATGGTTAATTTTTGTTAGTGTTTACTGCATATTACCGTAGAATCAATTAAAAACGCTCCACCCAACTGAGTTTTCGTGATTTCGTGAGTTATTTTTTTTTAATCTAACAGTTCTGGACAATTAAATCATTTATCACAATATTTTAAAATGAAAAGAATTACGATCAGGGAAAAATCGATATCACACACACCTATTCCTTTACATTTTTTAAATCTTGGTTTGCATACAAACACAGTGAAACAAACTTAAATAAAGCAAATACTGTATAAACGATAATCGAATACATATAAAAGGAATAAATATACAATTCTGAAATAAGTGATTATTTTAAAGTTGATAAAAAAAAAATAAACCCTTCAACAGTTCAGAACAAAATCAGAACACTAATTTAAGGTGATATAAGCTAACTAAGCTACTTGTCTTACTTCTTGAGGACGGCCAGACTTACCTCCTCCGGCCAGAAGGATCGTCCATCCTGCTGGTCCTCCAGGTAATCTCTGATGATGTTAGTTTTCTGTAAAAAGAGGCCCATAGAGTTGGCTAGCTCAGTATCCCGCCCCACCTCAGGGTCCTCCAGCAGGGATGCAGAGAAGAGCCGAGACAGACCCACACCTACCAGACCAGCCACGTAGTGACAGTACTGCAGAGAAAACAGTGTCATGTCCATCAGAAACGTTACGCTACTCAGAGTCGTTAACCTAACACGAAACGTCCGGGCATTCTCACTGCGATGACAAAATAGTCCACACTCTTTGTCACCTATTTTTTACCATACTATGTCTATTTACACGTGAACACACTCATACACGGGGATAGAAAAACTTGAGTAACTGTACTTCATTACTATACTTAAGTATTATTTCGCTATATTTACACTGTACTACAGCTTTATTGAAATTGAACAGTTCACTCAATTTTACTTCTTACATTTTTATTTAGACCTTAAAAGTACTAATTACAAATTGCCTCCTTTTCTCTCATCCAGCCAATAACTGTGCTATAGATCAATCCAACAGGGTCAGTTTGGCATCCCGAATTAATGAGGATAAAATGCGGCTTCTCCTTTGCTTCCCTAGAAGACATGGGCTTTATCTAATTTGGAAAAGCATGCTGAAGTACATTAACTGGCTATATTTAAGTTAGCCTGTCTTCTTCGCTAATGCCCGGTTGGACTAGCATCGATTCCAGAAGCAAGTCCATTTCTAGCTAACGGTAAACATTATTCGTTCACATAATAATTCATTAGCCAACTCTGTAACTGTTCTTTTTTTACTTCTTCATACACAATACTCAAAAGTAGAAACTTTCTTTTTTTGCATTCACTTGAGTACATTTTTGGCTGGATACTTCCCCTTTCCTGGCACATTATCCTGGCACTTCCCCTGGATCCTGGCACATTATCTATACTTTCACTTAAGTATAATTCCTCACCCATGTTTAGAAATGCACAGTTGTCTAAATAAGCCAAAAGCTCACCTTATCCCACTCTTGCATGGAGCCAACTTTCTTCTCGAGGAATTCAGCCATCCCCAGCCCCATTCGATGGCAAATGTCTGAAATCACATCCTGATATTCCTGCGCCAGGTTCCTGAACTCAACTGAAATCTGCACAGAGTGAATAAATGATCATTTAACACAAGGCTAAAAAAAAACAGTCACGATTGTTTCGACACTCTGAAATCATTAGACACTAGAGTCTAGACTGTTTCTTGGGAAGCGAGGTCTTTGTGTGCATTACCGAGGGAAAATCTTCTAGAACTTGTCTGTCCTTCTCCTTGCTCTCTGTGAAACACCAATCTGGTTGGTAGAGGAAAGTGTGGAAGTGATGCAGGAGCGGGACTTTTTTCTCCAGAGGAATGGTCATATCATCCTCAACCGTGTCCAGGGCTCGAAGAACTAGATAGAATATACACACTGCATGGCTAACAGTGAGAGTGAGCAAGAGAGAGAGAGAGAGAGACAGAGAGAGAGAATGAGAGTAATTAAAAATATTCCCATTACAGTACTATACAAAGATGTTTAAATGCACTGCTGAGGTTAATAATAACACCATGCTGGCAGCACAATGTCCCATTATCCATGAGCTATCAAAAATAGGCATATACTGAATCCTCGACATTATTTTGACCTTTATCATAGACTTATATCAGGGAAGGCTGGTATAAATGGGCTAAGCCCCTCTGTCTTTCAAAGATAAAAGGATATTGTTTCATTTTTTGGCATCCACATCAGATTATCTGAATCATATTGAACATTTATGGAACCAAGACAACATGACCACCAGCAGTCATAAGAAAAATATATAATGATATGAAAAAGTGAGGCTGGGGCTGATTTCTTTCAAGCCCAGACTGTCTATCCACGACAGTCATGTCAGGTGATTACACAGACTTGAAACACTCCCTAGAGTTGATATTTTTCAGCTCATCCCAAAATGCCTTTGCATGAGAACTAAACGATAAAACTAAGCAAACATCGTCTAATCAAATCACAAGTTTAAATCGGATGTCTTCCTTGATCAGATCAGATCTATTTTAGGACTGACGTTGTGCAATCTGATACTTAGGGAGCTTTCCACCAAATGTCTTCCTCAAATGTTATTCATTTCTTTTTCTTCCGCTTTTCCTGGCAGGGGTTGCAGTGGCAGCAGCTTAAGAATTTTTATGGCTGTTCATCCAAACTCTAATGATGCCATGAACACGGTTTTGCCCTCACTCTGATAAGGAGACATTTTGGTAAAACACTGGAAGATATTCAACCTAATTCTGATAACTTTACTTTTGTGAAAGAGCGTATAATTAAATATCTATTGAGATTACTTTGAAATACAGTGTAAACATAAACACAAATACACTGGATTCAATAACGAAGAAATAACAAAGTTGACAACTTCCATCCATCCATTTTCTGTACCGCTTTATCCTACACAGGGTCACGGGGAGCCTGGAGCCTATTCCAGGGAACTCTGGGCACAAGGCGGGGGACACCCTGGACGGGGTGCCAACCCATCACAGGGCACGATCACACACACACACACTCACACAATACGGACAATTTAGAGATGCCAATCAGCCTACAAAGCATGTCTTTGGACTGGGGAAGGAAACCAGAGAACCTGGAGGAAACCCCTGAAGCACAGGGAGAACATTCAAACTCCATGCACACAAATCAAACCCCCAACCCTGGAGGTACGAGGCAACAGTGCTAACCACTAAGCCCCAACTTTTGTCACCTATCTGACATAAAGTTTAATCTCTATAGGCTATATATCCGAGACAGGCCAATATATTATCCTGGAGGTCAAACATATCCTCTTTTTGAATAAAAAGCAACAAAAGCAATCCTGATTGAGATGATTAAGAGTCATCCCAATAACAGGAAGTGACGCTAACAGTATGGAAACAGCATTAATGCATGCAGTCATGCCATAAAGACAGTATGGCGTCAGAGATCAACAAACCTCGTGCAGACAAAAACAATAACAGTAACATTACTTTTAACAGCATTCACTGTGTGTAAGAAACTTTATTCAAGACTTATGACATGACAGACCTAAAAACAAACAAAACAGCAAACACAGTCAAGCAAAGTGCAGGTTTTGCAGTCAAAGAAAAGTTAGTAGTTGACACTTGTTTATTTGATCAGGACACGCCTCTGAGGAAAGCATGGCTCTGCTGCAGGGGGTTGTGTTTCTTACCGCAGCTCTCCGTCCAGAGCCTGGATCACAGCCGCGAAGCTCCTGCTCGTTTGGTTCAGGTAAACATAGCACATCCGCAAGCTCTCGCTCATGGACTCCTGGACAGAAGAACAAAACAAATGCGTTGGGTGGCGATGAGGGCCGACGGTGTGGAGGTGCAGCGGGCGGGCGAGGAGAGCGCAGCCCTCCTGAGCGCCTCTTCTCCCGCAGGCCACGGGGGCAGAGCGCGGGGCCGAGGCCGAGCTGCGCACCGACAGAGTGCGCTTAAACACTGACAGCGGCGCCGTGCTCTTACAGCAAACCCCCGCCATATGCAAGTCAGGTTTCCGAAGAAGTCATAGCATTTGGGGGAGCGAAACTGACACGTCGAAACGACGCGCTGTATGTAAACAGCTGTAACTCGAGCTGAGGGCCAAAGTGGACACTTCCCCTAGCATGAGGAGCTACTTCACCTCCCGCCCACTTGCCTCAAAAACACCCCGCTCATGGGCTGTTTTCTGACCAGGAAACAAAGTACACAACATTTTTCATTAGCCTCATCCCAAGTCGTTTCCTGACAGTCCCAGCATTGCGCTTTTAACCTGTTTTAAAAAGTTTATTAGCACGGGAGAAAAAAAAAGTCAGTTTGTCAGTTGGAGTTTTGGGAAGTTAGCAGTGATGAGTCGTTCACATAAGAGTCGACTCTATCCTGAGTTAGGAGTCGACTCGCAAATGAACAAATCCTTGTGCTGAATATTCAGGATACTGTACTGATCATTCTCTAGTGCTTTTAATCACATACAGGGCAGCTGTAACCAAAGAGCATCTAGTGAATCTTATCACCTGAGTTGTTCAAAAAAAGCTCCAGTTTTAGTGCGAAAAATAAGACCTGTGTGTGTCTGTGTGTGTGTGTGTGTGTGTGTGTGTGGGGGGGGGGGGTTATATCAAGCACAGTGCAAATTTTAATGCTTATTTTGTTAATCAGAGGACAAAGTACGATTCATTGTAAGCAATAGATAGGCAAAGTCCAACAACTTTAGAAAGTTTGGATTAAAAAAAAAAAAAAGAAAAAAAAAGCAATGAATCGTTTGGGAGCCAAAAGAATCGACTCATACTGAAGAGCTGAGCCGATTCCTCTGACTCACTGAAAAGAGCCGGAATTCCCATCAGTATGTAGTGCATTATCATCGACAGACATTCATCAAGTTTTGCTTGTAACTGTTCAATTAAAAAACAAAACACAAAAAAACGACTCTGCTTTGAGTTAAAGCTTTAAGGTGTAATTCTTTGCTGATATTAGAGGTGGGCAATTTGACACAAATATCATATCACAATATATTGCAAGACATTTCTGATTTCTGTGATACACAAAATGCATCATGATATATAAGTTTCCTAACAAACTTCCAGCAAAACAGTAGTGTTGCATTTAGAAATAAACTTACTTTAATTTAATGTGTACAATAATAAACAGACACTGAAAAGGAGGGGGAGAAAATCTGTTTTTTTATTTTTATTTTTATGATTTTTTAAAGATTCAGACAGTAGAAAACTTTATTAAATCTACTTCTGAAGTTTATAATTGTTATTTTATATTCATACATTTATTCATGTGTATCATGTCATAATTGATCACGATATCGATATTATATTGTCATATCGTCCAGCTCCAGTTGGTATGTATAAACAAACTTAAATATATTTCGATTAGATAACAGACTAGTTTTGCTCAACAAAATGCACCGATTGGCCACTTTATTCTGTACAGCTAGCTCAAATCCACACTCACTGCCCATTTTAAAGAATCCATTACTAAAGAATGTGGATGGTATAATGTGAAGCTTTATTTCTCACACACCTCCACACTTCTCTTTATCCCTTTGAGTCAACATTTCCTCCCCTTTATACTTTACTACATCACATATATGCAGCCTACAGCCGCTCCACGATCCGATAGAAAGAAAGACTGATCAGGACAAATAAATACATAAAGAATATTCAGTTAAAGCGCGATTGTGTTCCTGCAATAAACTTTGATCGAATTTCTGAACAGTGTATAAAATGTTATTTAAAATCTCTATTATAAATCACATGATATTTTTCTGTAATAAAGTACAGGTTTTTTTCTGAGACTAGAGTCATTTTTAAATATGATTGATTCATTTTCCTTCTGCTTCTCGGTAGCAGCTGCCTGAGAAGAATGACCAGAAGCCATTTTATTTCTCCTCAAGGATGTTAATCTAAACTCTAATGCTGCCATCAACACTGTTTCACCCTAATGTCAATGTCATCACTTTGATAACTTGTGTGAAAGTGCATATAATTAACAATCTATTGAATTGAATTAAGCATATTGTAATGAGTGGCACTTACTTTGATATACGGTGTAAACATTTCATATTTCATAAATACTTTGGATTCAGTACAAAATAACAAAGTTGAAAACTTCCATGACTTATGGGACAAAAGGTTTAATCCCATGATGGGCCAGTATTCCAGTTTTTCTGGAAATCAAGCATATCCTCTTTTGAATGAAGAGTAAAAAGGTTGAAACATTTGCATTTTTAAAAAAAATGCAACTTACTAGGTCAAGAAGATATGTTTTTTTTTGTAATGACCCTCGTTTTAATGGGAAAAGGGTAGCATAATGCTCTGTGTTTCCATCATACTACTGCAGATTATCACTAGTGACGTGCAGCATCAGTTATGAGAATTTATTATTTATTATAATATCCACAAAATAGCAAGTAAACATCTGTATTTTATATGTGTATTATTAGAAACAATCCAAAAATCTAGGGAAAAGCCTTCCCAGAAGAGTGGAGGCTCTTATAGCAGCAAAAGGGGAACAACTCAATATTAATGCCCATGGTTTTGGAATGGGATGTTCAGTACTCAGGTGTCCACATACTTTTGGCCATACAGTATAGCAAAACTTCAAAACATACGTCACTCAATAAGTCCCTGAAAGCCTGTAACTATGTATACTACCCCATGTAGAATATGTGAGCAAGGACAAACTCTCTGATGTGTATGTACAGATACACTATATGGCCAAAGGTATGTGCACTCCTGACCATCACATATATCATATGTGGTTCTTCCTCAAACTGTTGCCATGAAGTTGGAAGCACACAATTGTATAGGATGCCTTTGTATGCTGTAGTGTTAAGATTTCCCTTCACTGGAACTAAGAGGCCCAAACCTGTTCCAGCATGACAGTGCTCCTGTGCACAAAGCGAGCTCCATGGTTGATGTGGAAGAACTCGAATGCGCTCCTGCACAGAGCCCTGACCTCAACCCCATTGAACACCTGACTGGGTGCCAGGCCTCCTCGCCTGACCTCACTAATGCTCACAAATCTGTACGGCCTCGCTCCAAAATCTAGTGAAAAGAAGAGCCTTCCCAGAAGAGTGGAGGTTTTTTATAACAGCAAAGGGAGGACTACATCTGGAATGGGATGCACATATGGGTGTGATGGTCAGGTGTCCACAAACCTTTGGATAGCATATAGTGTAGTTGTCCTTTGTAGCTTTCTGGGTTTTTGACTCTTTAATGCATTGTCGTGCATGCAGAGTTTGACCTTTGACACACGCACACACACACACACACACACACACACACACATATGTATATATGTATATGTGGAATTATTATTATTTTTCAAACATTACTGTTTTATAAGAGCTGTCAAACACACACACACACACACACACACACACACACACACACACACACACAGTAATCCCACAAAGCCTATTACAAGAAACGACATGCTTTTCAGTCACATTAAATCTCCCAGAAGACAAGACAGAATGCTCATTGGGACTTGAGGATAAATGCACACACACACACACACACACACAAAAAATTACTCACATAATCCAGCTTGGGCATCACAGTCCTACAGCCTCCCATTTTGAATTTGAACAGGTTGTATATTTCCTCTGGATGTCCTAATGACTTCAGGATATCCATTTTGATTGTTTCTTTGTTTTTAGTTTACCATACGGTGAGAGTGTGTTCAGCTTGTGCACCGGTTTGATCTGTGTGTTTTTATTCTGGCAGGACACACTGCGCGATTCCCTCCCACCCGTGTGTGCGAGAAGGCAAGCCTTTAAAATCACATGCTACGTCAGATCAACTGAGGATTGTGATTGGTTTCGTGTCATGGGCTCAGAGCCGAGCAGCCAATAGGCGATCAGAGCGGCTGGTGTGATGCCCCGCCTCTCTAAGCGTGTGCTGGCTTTATTGCCAGGGAAGCGCTGATTGGTTTGAAGTCAGGTTCATCCTTAAATATTATCATCAAAACAGGGTTTCTACAGTATATGGTTAGCTTATCTGTCGGTATGCACATGCATGGATATGATTAATGATCATTGCAGTGATTTATTTGGTTTTAAAAGGTATTAAATGCATCATTACATCATTTTCCTACATAATGTATTTCTCAGATCTTCATTCATTTTCATGGAGACGATAAATAAATGAATACATAGCAAAAAGGGTCTTGTTTGATTCTTATTTATTTAATTACGTTCCTCTGGAAGATCAGCTACTCCGAGAAAATCAGATATAAAGTTCAATGCACTGTTACAGCTCTTAATATTTGTCCTTTGCAATGTAGTGTCTTTGTACAACACACTGAGGTTAACCATAATAATAGAGCAAGGTGTCAATACATACAGCAGACATACACTTTTATACACTGAAAATAAAATTCATGAGCAGAATGGTTTTTTTTCTCACAGTCGAATGAAAAAAAAAGTTAACACTTTTTAAAATATAACGTGGATCCTCATCTACATCTACGCCGACTTACACTTCGAATTCGGACCCAGTGCTATAGGCTACCTGTGAACATGAAGAAAGACTCAACCCTGTTTGCTTCAAGTCAATAAATATTAGGTGTTCTTCTTAAAATTATAAAAAAAAAAAATAAAAAAAAAATTGAATTAAAGTCAAGAATTTGCAGTGCATCATTTTTCATTAATTACTGGAAGAGAGATTTCGGTTCGTGACAAATTGTGACACTGAAATGCTGTTCCAGGTTTCTGCACCCTTCTTTCTTTCTTTATTTATTTACTGACTTTTTCATTTCTTAATTCCAATAAGAGGAAATGACAGGCCTCTTACTGTCACATTGTTTATGTAGGTGTATTACGTGTGCATTACTTTATATTAAATAACTATTTGACAAATTCACGGTTATGTGCAGTGTTATAGATGTCGCTTACTATGGGTGGTTTTAACGCTCTCGGGAAACAGGAAAAGGTTTTGACCGTATGAGGAGTGCTTTATATATCTTCTTTAAGAAAATTCTCTCTTGAATCAGATTTTTTCCTTTATTTGAAGAGCTGACTCTCAGACAGGGAGTGTACGTTTTATATATAATGAAAGTTAGCACAGCTAGTAGTAAACACATACAGGTTTTCAGTATTAGAACACTGAGAGCAATGAATTAAAGAAATAAAGGCACATGGGTTTCTTTAGCTGTCACTTTATCCATGGAGTAATTCCAGCAGTCTGTGAGTATCTGACCAGGTTACGTTCCTGCACGCTGGTCTCAGGTATCAGGCGTGTCGCTTCAGTGACCCTTGTTTTGCCTGACTGGTTTCTTGACAGTTTAGGGTTCTTTTGCTTTCTGCCAGTTCTGAGTTCCACTGTACTTACAGTATCTTCCACTGTGTCATGGTTGTGTTTGACGTGTTTTAGATGGTTTCTTTTTGGGTTGCCCGTTCACTCCTTTTTGCCGTCACTGGTTCGGTACTAGTCCTGACGGAAACTGCAACGTTTGACTGAAAGACAGCAGGTTCATGTGAGGATCAGGCTGTTCCAAGGCTCATGTTTGGAGCTGGGTGCTACAGTATGGGCTCCTGGAGAGAGCTTCAGCGATGAAGCCCCACTTTGGCCTCCCATGTATGAGATCTAGATAGAAAGCACCAGTAGTTATTATTAGTTCTCCTCGACATCCAGCACGCACATGTCTGATAAACCAAACTAAAGCGCAAATAGGCAGTCTTGTGTACTCACCTGTGTATGTATGTTATGATGGGAAAAGAGAGTGGGCGTGTCTGGCTCAGTCTTGATTGGGCGCGGTTCTACTGCGTTGCCACCAGTGCTGGCTGCATTAGAAGGGCCGTGGCCATCATTCCCAGGGTTTCCTGTCAATCATCATGTAAGCAATCTTTATTATTTGTTCATTTTTATTTATCATTTACTAGAATTTTTTTTTTTCACTTTTTTCCTCCCCATGTGTCTGTTAGAACAGTCAGTACAGATTTATTTTATGAACATAATCCAGCTACTCAATTCATAAGCCTCATTTAGCAAGCTGGATACAAACAAATTTATTTTACAATAAATTTGTTCATAACTCTATTTGACTTTACAGGTGATTGGCATTTACAAACTACACACGTGAGTATGAACAAAATCAGCGTTACTGGAATGGGAGTTTTTCATTTGGTTTGGCCTACGAAAACGTTCACGAAATGAGACGCATTATTCAAGTGTGTACAATATTCTGGCTGTTTATTAGAGCTTTTTGTTCCTGAATTTTCCAACCACAGGGCACATGCTTAGTAAACTTGTCATTAGACTGAAATGGTTTGGCTTGGTTAAGTTTGGCTTAAACTTAAAATTGACTTAAAATTCAAGTGACCATTTAAATAGGTTAATGATTATAAACGCCCAGTACCCAGTGGGGTCCGAAAGTCTGAGAGCATTAGTGAAAATACTTCTGTTTGGCATTCTTTTTCAATCTAACACAAAGGTTCCCGTTACAAATGATATTATCAGCAAGATGTTGTGAAAAGTAGAGTCTTGGAAATATTTACGTGAATTTCAGAATTTCTTTCGTTCACTTTTTGCTTTAAAGACAGTGTGTACTTGTAAAACCTGATGATCCATTTTTATATCAAATCCATTAGCGTGTCATCTGAACGCGTGCTTCAGTGGAAGGGAGAAGACTCATGGAAAATCTGAAATTTCCTTACAGAGTTAACATGGTCAAAATCACAAAATTGCTTACATTTAAATAGTGTCCTAGAAATCGTGCAACATTGCATATTGAATAGTCAAGATGTTGCACATTTCCTTTTTTTTTGTTTCTAAAACTTCTAAAACTACTTATTTTTGCTTATAAATAAAAAAAATCTCAGATTTTCAGTGTGGTCTCAGACTTTTGGACCCCATTATATATACAGTAACTTTGATAACAGTGTGATGTTATTCCTAAGTTAAAAAAAAAAAAAAATTAGGCCCCCTGGCTACGCTTCACTGTCCCCTGGGGGTTCCCTACCACCTGCTTTGAGAACCACAATGTAAGAAGACACTTTCATACCAGGCTTGCACTTGTTGAGGTTTTTGGGTTTGCGCTTGCGTGTCTGAATACCTTCCTTTTTCATGGCAAGAGGACGAGGAACCTGTGTTGAAGAAGATTTGTTCAAAATTTGTGATTCACAGGTGGCAGTAAGCCTACATATCAAGACTTTGTATGTGAAGCCATATCTGCTTTGACCTTATTGAGAATCAATCGGTTCAGTGTCTTAAAATCACAAACGTATGTTTATTAGAGAGAAATGTATTATTCCAAGATCTTGAAATTGTGATGCAAACATATAATACAGTATATAGATTTTTAAAAAAAAGATTTTTTACTTTTCTATTATATTTAATAATGTCATAAGTGTAGAACATCCATCTCTTGGTCTTCGTGTCTCCTTATGCTGGCACTAGTTTAATCATAACTCCAGTTAATTTGTAACTTTCTAAAGTTTGTCGTCACATGTATTGAAAATATTGTTGCTCTGGCTCTCACCCCATGTAGTTTCATATAGAGGCCACAGGCATTGCACACAGGCTCTCCTTCTGCATTTCGTCTCCACAGAGTGGTGGTTGTGGTGTGGCAGTTAGTACAGGAAAGGCCCACTCTCCTGGAAGCAGACTGAGTGAGAGTGTGAAAGAAAAAGAGAAAGAGGCAGCTGTTATTTTCTGGTGCGTTATTTTTTTTTCTTAAAGACCGCAGTCCTGTTCAGACAAACTCTTCCTTCCTGAACCTTCTGAATTCGTGCATAGTCATGGAAGATTTTCTGAGATTTCAGGGATAAGAACAAATAACTTAAAGATTTAGGGTAGTAATATAAACAAAACTGTATATGAGTATTTGTTTTGCTTTGACTTATGATACATAACTGTTTCCACATAACTGTGAAGGCCGAGAAAGGCCTTCCTGTTGCTCCTGAGTGATGCAACAGAAAAGAGTTCACCCTGTCATTGGGAGCAAAATTGGCCATGCTGTCTGGGTAGGAGGGATCACATCACTCTCCACCCTGTCAATCACAGTGACACCAGCCAATCGCAAGCATCTGCATGCGGAAAAGGGTAGATAGCGATTTCCTCTGAGTTTGCTATGCTGCTCTGTGGACATGTGCTTGGCTGGCTTCACGTGTCTAGGAGGAGCATGTCTTGGCAGAAGACCAAATTTGGGAGAAAATGAGGGAAAAAAAACAAATCTTTCTATCTAAGTTTTTTCTAGTTCATAATTTGCAGTGTCTTGCTGTTGTTGGTGATGTTGGGTATTTTCTAATTAAGTTGTGGCCATCACTTCAAGTTCTTCAAGACCTCAAGCTGAGTTCCTCATGGCTATGAATTAAAAAATTAAGGCCATGAGTTAAGTTTCTCGGCATCTTGTGGTAACTGTTGTATTTTAAAAATGACTGCGATACAGAGAAATCAATTGAATTAGACCAATGGGGCCACAGGAACCAAGGCATGGAGACGAATGACAATATTAACACTTGGAATGATGCATAAAGTCATACTGGTATTCAGTTGTGGATACACCATTAGTTTGTGTCACCTTAAGCAAATTCTCGAAGCAAAAAGGCTTTTTTTGCCTGTCCCTCCCAAATAGTTAACTAAGGTCCACATGACCTTCCCTCAACATATCAAGTCGTTGGCTCAAGTTATATATTAATATATAGTATATTAATTCATAGCCAAGCCTTATTACAAAATAACCACCATGTCACCTCAGCACCTATTTTTGCTTTCTATCAAATGATTCAAATCTATTCATTTGCATAATTTACAGTACTTTTACATTTACTGTATGTCACTATAGCCTTAATTGTACTATAGCCTTTGTTGTTCTTTCTTAAATATGACATTTCTTTCATAAAATTTTTTTTTTTTTTTTTTTTTTTTTTTTTTTTTTTTTTAAAGGGGGCAGTCATGGCCTAATGATTAGAGAGTCGGACTTGTAACCCGAAGGTGAACCTGAAGGTCGTGGGTTCGAGTCTCACAAGGTGGCGGGAGTGAATGACCAGCGCTCTCCTCCACCCTCAATACCACGACTGAGGTGAGACCCTTGAGCAAGGCACCGAACCCCCACCTGCTCCCCGGGTGCCGCAGCAAAAAAGGCTGCCCACTGCTCCGGGTGTGTGTTCACGGTGAGTGTGTGTGTGTGTTCACTACTGTGTGTGTGCACTTGGATGGGTTAAATGCAGAGCACAAATTCCGAGTATGGCTCACCACACTTGGCCACACGTCACTTCCCTTCACTTCTTCCCAGCTGCTCATCCACTAGCTCACGTGTTTAAGGATATAAGAACATCACCCATGCTAATAAGACGCTACTTTCACAGTTATGCTCTTTACATCGCAACACAAATAAATGATGTAGCAAACTGGATTTGACTCACAAGTCGTCTCTGGGGTTTGATCAGTGGCCTGTTGATGCCATTCATCTTGTGGTAGAGTCCGCACGCATTACACAGGTAATGACCAGTCCCGTCTCGCCGCCATAAAGGAGTGGACATGGCCCCACAGTTCACACATTCTCGGCCTTCCGCGAAATCATCGAACAGATCTAAAAGACAGTGAGGGAGAAAGAGAAGGAAAACGTTCAAGTGGTTCACATGGGCAGTGATGGAGAGGGTTTTGGACTGACTTATCCTGAAATTGTTGCAGGTCTGTTCACTGGCGATTCAACTGGAAGCTAAAATTGCCTACGTTCTTGGCATATCGAAGCTTAGCTCCATTTCTAACCACAAAGCTTTAGCATAAGCAACTACATCACCAGCCTTCCACAAGAGAATTTGCTATGCAGCAAGCTGTAAAAGTTTATACCCTAACAAAGCTAGCTGGAGAAATTATAACTAGGTAGTTAGCTACGAATAATCGTTGTGGTTAGTAAATTAGTTGAGTAGTCAGTTTAAGGGCTTGTGGCCTGGGGAGCTGATGATTAGTAGGGTTGTTTTTTGTTGTTTTTTAAAATACCAAGCTACTTATTTCAGGATTTCAGGATATCAACAGAAAATGCTGGATCAGGTATCTGAGGAAAAAAAAAAAGCGGCGGTCCTATTTCGTAAGCTATTTCTTTTCCTGTTTGAATTTTTAAAGTGATGTTCACGTTATATTGTTACATATATTGTTGTGTACAGTTCTTTGATTTTACTTTTGCACTGGTAAATTTAGTTGGCTCACTTACGTGAATTCTTTCCAACACACATGGGACCGACTTAAGATTTCAGTATCGGTATCAGACTAAAATAAAGTGCTTCGTGCCATCACTACAGTCCATGCCTGACCCAAGCAAAATGAAAAAGCCTGTCCAGCAAGCGTTAGACTCTGAAACAGATAAGGCACCGACGGTTGTCTGTTTTGGCCAGCAGGAGGGGTCATTCCTCATGTTTTAGCCCTCAGCGTCTGCTGGCGGTTCTGCTTTTTCTCTGCGTGAGACAGGTCCTCTTTCGATAACAAAAAGCTGCTCTGTATATAGAGCTAATCTTTATAAATGGAAACAGCACAAAGTGCCTGAGAGGGACCACGCTGAAGGATCGATCAGTGTGGATGAGTGGAATAAAAGAGAGGAACAAACAAACAAAGTCAAACAAAGAAAAGAAAAAAAACGTTTATGGACATACCTGTGACAAAAGTGAGCAACTCTGCTTCTGCAAAATATTGTACATTCCTAATGTACAGTAAGGTATGATAAACGAGAAATATTAAATATTAACTAAACAGTGAATATGTTATCAGTGGTGGAATGAAAAGGGAAAAAAAGGGGAAAGGTATTAACCTTTTTCTTTTTGCTTGCGTGAAAACCCAAATGAATTCTTTAGTGTGAACGTGTTTTTTTAAAAATTATTTTTCTTTATAGAAAACAAATATGAAGTGGAAATAACAGGCACATCGGAATACTTGTTTCTGCATCCTATAAAAAGCTACATATTGTTAAGCATCGGGGAAAAAAATATCCTGGGACGTAGTGTGTGTGTTATCTCACGTGAAAATCATAGAAGGAAGTTATATAAGATACAACAATATAAGTGCTGCTGTGTAAGAAAGTTCATGAGCATTTCAGAGCTGGTAAATAGTTATGTATTTATTTTGGTTTAATCATTGTTGTATACCAAAATGCTCTGCAATAAAGACAAGCACCTCACTTGACTTGTACTACATCTACAATAACTTGCACCTGCCACTTTATTAGGAACACCCGCACCCCTGCTTAGTCATGCAATTATCCATTCAGCAGCAATTAGCTTCGGCCGTGGCATGATTATTGGTACCAGATGAGATGATTTGAGTATTTCAGAAATCTCTGTCCAGTAGCGGACAGGCCAGTAGGCTACAGGAGCAGAAGACAACACTGGGTTCCATAGCAGGAGTCTGAGGCTACAGTGGGGAACGAATCTGGACAGTCAATAAGTATCGAAATTGTCATAGCTTCGATCTACGTTTCAGATAAGCCCCGGCTCTCTGTAAGGAATCTGGATGTTGCAGAACTGGAGAGACACAATGGCCTTTTTTTCCCAAGGTTCTCAGCAAAACGGCTACAGTCCTAACCTTGAGACTGGTGAGAGACGGCACACACAAGAAGAACAATGGACAAAAGAACATTGGCACCGTCGGTGCAAAATCAGTTCATCCTCTCGCCATACACGGTACAAACATGCGGATGCTTTTATTGGCGTTTCTGCAAATCAGCCTCGCTGAGATTACTGATAGAGTTATTCACATTACTCCTTCCTGGCAATTACAGAATTCCACAAAGCACAGTAATGACACGATTATGAACTGTCAAAATATTTATACTTCCTGATTGATTATAGATACAAAGCATACTGGAAATGGATGCATTGAGGTATGCTTTCCATGAAGGAAAATATCTTAAGCCTAATTAGACAGAGTAGGGTTTTGGATCAGAATATAATCTGGTATGTGTCATATTGCTCAATAAAACAGCAGCTGATTCCAGCACTTTTAATGTTTCATGCGTGGCTTGCTTATCTCAACTAACAACTAACTAACAACGAACAACTTCCTTAACAAATTATTGATCAATAATTGATTTATTTAGCATATTATTGCTACATTTGTTAGCCTACACTGTAAAAAAGCAGCTGTAAATTTACAGTATTTTATAAAAAAAAATACTATTATGAATAAATATTAAATATAAATAGTAATGTAAAGAGCAGACAGTGCAATGCATAGTGGGATATTTTTTGGCAGGAATGAGAATGCTAAAAATTGTCCTTGTGTTGACCTTGAGTTTATGATATGCTAGTAAAAGGTTGAATCAGTGCACTCTAATTGGACTAGTTGTTGTGGCTCAGTGGTTAAGGCTTCGAGTGCCAGCTCAGAAGGTTGTGTGGTCAAATCCCGGCACTGTCACGGCCTTGAGCGAGATCCTTATTTGCTTTTTTTTTTTTTTTTTTTAAAGCATCAGACAAATGAGCTTGCGTGTTTTGTTTTATATTATGATTAGATGTATTTACCAGTATTTTGCTTGCGAGACGTATCTTTCCAGTAAGATACTGTAAAAAACAAAATAACAGGATTTAAGGATTTATTTGCCAGTAAAGGACTGTAAACTTTACAGTAAATATTTTACAGTGTATGTGTCTCAGACTAACTCTTTCAGGACTGAATTATTTTCCGTCTGCTGTTTTTGATGGATTTTACTTCTTCAGGATGTAGCCTTAATAACAACTTATTTCTGAGTGTGAGATGACATATTTGTCAGTTTTATTTGATGCGAACTGTAGAGATCAGATGGACTTTAGGGGGCAGGTCATTCTGGTCACCACAGAATGTGTTGTTTCAACACAGCGGACTTTGCTGCGGACTTTTGTAAGAATTTCACGGTGGCCAACATAATAATTACTACCAAGATAAACCCAAATGCGCCCATCTCCATTTTGCCCCTTATTTTTTAGTGCTGACTTAGTCATTATTAGCTTGCTCAAAGTCCACTGCTGTTCCCCACTGATAGATAGCAAACTGATAGGTGCAAGAGATGCTCCTCTGTTCACATCCTGAGCAATAAGCCAGAAACAGTCCACAATCCACAAAGCAGTGATCCAATCAATCTGGAACATCAGGAGTGTGTGATTAGATAAGAGAGGGCTAATATTTAAGCCTGCCTTATTATTTAGGCTATTAGTCACGTGTTTGACAGATCCTTAGTGCCCTTCTCTTCTCCTGCATGAGTATTATTGATGAAAGAGTAACTCACAGAGGTCTTAGTGTAACCCTTGGGTCTGTTTGATTCTTTCGTGAATTAAGAAATCCTAAAAATGAGTCTGATAACCAATCTCAGGATTCAGTACTGTTTAGCTGCTTATTTGCCACCAGGCATGCTGTAAATAGAGTTTTGTCATTTTGTCGCATTTATAGCGACGTCAGTAGTTATAATTTTTAAAGCTTACAATGTCATTTTGAGACATAAATAATAATAAAAAAAAATCAATCCAGTTTTGGTTCACAGTAGACAGAAGTGTGTAAAATAATTTTAAATGCTTTAGGATTATTCAGCCTGCTCCTTTAATTCACTTTCCCGACGTGAAAACATTTCGGTATAAATAAATAAATAAATAAACGCACAAGTCTCCTAGTCGTTTCTTTTCCTGAACGCAGCGTCACGAGGCCATAAATTACAACTGAATAAAATTTGAGTGCCATATCTGTTTGTTTAAATGACAAACTCTGGTTCCGAGTCCAAGACTTTCGATCACACTGTTTAACGGGAAACAACTCGGTTTAATTAACTCATTTATTTGAATTGAATTTTGAATTGAATTTTGAGTTAAGTTAAATGCGCTCTGTTCATTTGCGCGCGTTAATTAGAAAATATGCGAAAATGTATTTATTTCTTTGATCAGCTGTGTCACATCTCAGTCACACACCCCTGCTGATTTTGGACTTTTCATACAAGTCAAAAAAGCAAACAAATAAACAACAACAAAAACATTTTAAGATGATTTCAGAGATTTGTTTGTTGGAAGCTATTCGGAGCGCATCTAGATGATATTTTTAAACTAACTACGGCTTTTAAAAAAACTATTTGTTGTGTTAATTATTTGTTGTGATTCCATGCAGGAAATGAAGTTGAATTTAGTCGGCTATTTTTCTTATTTATATCCAGAAATATCGCGTATGCGCGTGATGTATAGAGAATGGAAATATTTTGCGTAAATCATGCCTAATGACAATAATTTAGAATAAATGTAAAAATTAAAAAAAGGAAAAGGACATCTATCTAATTAAATTGATTAATAATAATAATAATAATAATAATAATAATAATAATAATGATCAACTAGCTATTTCTTATAGCTTAGGGAATTTATTGAAATAATAATAATAATAATAATAATAATAATAATAATAATAATAATACATTTTATTTATAAAGCACTAATTTTTACTTGCAGTTTTAATAGACTAAATCTCTCATTTTTAAGTAGACAAATTAAAAATTTGTTAAAGTGGCCGTCAAATAAATTATAAACATGACATTAAATAATAATAGTAATAATAATAATAATAATAATAATAATAAGAAGAAGAAGAAGAAGAAGAAGAAGAAGAAGAAGAAGAGGAAGCCTCTTAAAAGTTAGAGGCCTGACAAAATCTACAAAATCGCCGAGCAGATCTTTATTGTCATTCAGTTTCGATCTCTTGCTGTAATACTGATTTAAAATGGTGCTTTAGAAAACTTGTTTTGGTTGCAAAATAACTGCAGATGATTAAAAAAAAATCTTAGCGGCTTTTCGTGAGGATTTTAAAAGAATCTGTGAGCATTTTAACCTCATGCATGCGACTGGTTGTTTCAGCAATGTGAAGGATTATCTGGGGAGTAGATTTTCAGTGTGTGTCAGTGTGTCTGGGGTTTTATACATGTCTTATCATCCATCCGTTTACCAAGTGCAGTTTGAAGATCTCCAAGCTTCCTTAAATCTGTGGTTATTTCTTTCAAGCTGGATAAAAACCTCTAATTATTAATAAGCATCATGTTTGCTGATTAATTTGGCAGATCTATGAAGCTGACATTCGTGCAAGCTCCTTATGGAAGTACAGTAAATCTGGCCTAAGAGCTGCTGCAATAAAAGTAGCTTTATTTCCTGATTTCGTTACCGTGCCGAATGGGGCTCGAGGACACGTCCATGGCGCAATGCTTGGGTCTAATAATTATTGGAAAATGTTTCTTACCCAGGTTTGGGTGCCTCGCCGCGCCGGTCGGCCCTGCAGTCTGCAGACTATGAAGCACCGAGCCGTCGAAATGCGACGCGGCCCACGTTCCCCCGACGCTCGGACTCATGTAGGCGGGATAGGGAGCGGGATAGGACGAGCCCAGGCCGCGCGCGCTGTAATGCTCCCGTCCGTTTGCCGTGACGTTCAACGGGCTCGTGTAAGTGGCGCTTTCCCTCGCGCCCGAGCTCATGGGCGGGCTGGCGGAGAACGTGAAGCGCGGGGACACCGGAGAATGGTGCGTCCCGGTCGTGTTGTACGACGCCACGGGGTCCGAGCCTGGTTGAGCCCAGGCCGAGTGACTCGAGGCCGGGTTGCCCTGCTGGGACGCAGCGCTGTGCGGCTGCAGGTACGGCAGCGCGGGGATCACGGGGGCGACGCGCGTGCTCGGCACGTACACCGGCGACGCAGCGTTGTGCACGAAACTCGGCTCGTAGGAACCCGGGTTCGTAGCCATGCTTAGACCTTGATACATGTCCGTGGTGTGCTGTGGACGCGCTGAGGTGATAATCCGCTCACGGAACCGCAGGGCTCGCTCCCAGTGCAGAGCTGCAGACTGACTACCTGTGACTTTCTCTTCCCCGGGACATTTTACTGCGCCACGCGCTCCAGCAACCTCTACCTGCTCAGGAGGAAGGAGGGACAGCGCGGAGTGGGGATGGAGTGAGAGAACGTTGACTGGGGTGGAGAAATCTCTCTCTCTCTCTCTCTCTCTCTCTCTCTCTCTCTCTCTGCTGTTTTAACACCCGTGTTTCTGCAACTTTTACTCAATCCTCCGCCCTATGCAAATTCCTTGTTCCATGTTTCTGTTTAACCAACAATCTGTCAATAAACTACATCTTCAGTACTTACCTTGCACGGTACTGAACTGTACTGAAGCTCTACTTGATGTTTTTTCTTGTGAAATCTTTCTGTATCCAGCATGGTTCTGAAATCTTTCCATCTTTTTGCGCGTAAAATCAGTGGCGGTTGTAGCTTTTTTGGGTTTGTTTTGAACCTACAGAATATCAGGACAAATGGGACAGTAAGATCCTGGGATCTTCTGAGAGCTGACAATTAGAACGTTACTAAATGAAACGCAAAACATTTACATGCTCACGTTTTTCTTTAAACACAGCATGGCGGCATCGGACTGTAGAATCCAAATCACAGGCTCCTGCAGATCATGTTTCAAAAAAATGTAAAGATAAGACAAGAGGAGACAACAACAACAACAACAAGAACAACAGCAACAACAATAACAACAACAACAACAATGTTATTGTCGTGAATAACGGGACGATTATTATTATTATTATTATTATTATTATTATTACACCATAGCATAAACAATACATGTGTAAAGTTACAGTGATTTAAAAATGATAAATAAATGTAATAAATTTTCATTTTTTTTTTAATATAATGAATTCATTAGCCTGTAGTAGGGTAGGTTAGGCTACTAATCCACTGAAGCGAAAATCCTACAATAACACACAAAGCGAGCAAAAAAATAGATAAAATTAATAAAACAATTTTAATTACAAAGAAAGAAAAATGGTTTTATAACTATATAATACTGCTGAATAGCTTTCGAAACTATCTAATAATGCACAATAATAATTAATATATTTTGTTCACTGTTAACAAAAATCCTCATAATAAATGATGACAACAACAACAACAACAATAATAATAATAATAATAATAGTTGTTGTTGTTGCTGTTGTTGTTATTATTATTATGTGGAATATTCAGTCGCTTCAGTAATCTGGTCAGGAACATCAGGAATGATGGATGGTCCTGCTTGTTACTGAAGGCCGTTGTGCGACGCTGCTATTGTCCAGCTCTGAGTGTGTCGGAAGTCTTGAAGTTGTTGTTGTGGGCAGATTTATGGCTAACGACCTGCATCCTTAAAACATCCTTAAAACATCCTTAAAACATCCTTAAAACAGAGCTTTTCAAACTTATTTGCTGCTAGGGACCACTTTAAAATAAATTCCACAGACCTCCTCAATATTAACTTTATTAAAATAATCCAACAAATCAAATATTAAGCTCATAAGCAGTAATCCAAATATAATATCATATTCTGGTTATTTATTGGAACCATAAAGTTTTTAAATTCCTGAACCTTCCATCAGCAGTGTTGAAGTTGACACTATTTATAGACCTACTTGGTTGCGAAGTTTGGATTAAACCCACTTAATTTTCAAGCGGCCAGTCAAACTAAACGTATAAGAGCCTAATATTGCATATAATAGAAAGAAAATCAGGTGCCACTTTGAGAACCACTGCCTTAGAGCATTTCATTGTCTCTTACCTGAACGCCAAGAACCCTCGATATCTTAAAATGTGTTCATAGAAAGAAATTAAGGAACACGTACACCTGTAAATGATTGTTTCATATTATCTGGCTTTGCACTGTGTGTGGTGCTGAAAATAGGTGCACTTCTTGATTTTCAAAAACAAAAACTGGTCATATTTTCTGTCTCTGTGGATTTGTCTCGCCCCTGTTTGGACCAGAACAAGGCCGTAGCTCGCGTACACTCCACTGAGAGAAAAGCTGAGCAGAGGAGAATAAGCAGGACTCTCCATATCTTCATTTCCTTCTCTTGCTCTCCGTCTCCATCCCTAAAAGCCACAGACTCCCTGGGTCCTACTCCCTGCTGTCTGAGACACAAGGTCACAGAGATGCCACAAGTCAGCGTGATGCCAGTCAGATAGGCCAACAAGCAGGAGCGCAGGAGCGCAGGAGCCTGAGAAGAACACTGTCTTGTCCCTTCAAGAAGAAGGTTCTTCGAAAGGTTTCCGTTGATCCAGAAATGACCTCATGAAGGTTATGTGCTTCAGGGTGTTGGTCTGGAATTAAAAGTCATTTAAAGTGATAATTAATTATAAGTGATTTATAATTAATTTGGTCAAAAAGTCCAAATAGAAAGTCAGAAAGCCAGTATGATATTTTATGCCATTTTCAAATTTCTGTAAAGATGAATTCATTTCACATTAAACACATCTTTCACATCATAATGTTTTAGGACCTGGTCACTCTTATTCAATGTTAAAATGCAAGGTGGGGAAAGTAGATTAGTATATTAGCGCAAAGTGTTAACACACACACACACACACACACGCACACACACATCCTACATTATATTAGAGTTTACCTGTGCCCCCTCCCCGATTAGTGATAGTGCACAATATTACCCTAATGCGAATGTAAAATTATTAATGTGTAACTTTTAACTGCTGATAATTCTGAAGAAACTGTAATGTTGGCCGTAGAGTTGAAGGGTCCATGCTGACTAATGAGAACAGAATGACTTTTGCCCAAAGTCCCGCAAAACAAAGATCAAATTATTATCAGTCTATTACGGTATGTCCAAGTGGTTCGGTCATTAAAACTCTCAAGATTGTTTCGTAATGTTATATTGAGGAATTATAGGACATTTTGTGTGTGTGTGTGTGTGAGAGAGAGCGAGAGCGAGAGAGACAGAGAGCATCAACAGACGTCTGTCTGAAAAACGAAGTCTAAAAACTCCTCAGCAGCGCCTGTGTGATGCCTAAAGGCCAGAATGCTGTCAGCATGTGTATGGACGAGGTGCCGGTTGAAGGAATGGAAAGGGCAGATAGAGGAAGCGAGATGGAGGAGTGACAGAGTTCAGGGATGAAGCTGTTTGTTTAAGGGGAAAAGTATTTCGATTGCTGTCAGAGAGAAAGCGAAGAAGGAATGAAAAGTTGGGAAACGGGATGAATGTGAATGCGGATGTCTACTGTGCGTATTCCTGAGCCTCCTATGAGCAGGACATATCTCTATTAGTCCTGACATGAGACAGCATGGCTGTAGGGATGGGGAAGGGGGGGGGGGGGTGGTCGTGGTCAGTGGCCTCTCTTCCTGAGGGCCATAGTTCAACCGGACCGCTGGCTCCAGGAAGAGCATTTCAGATGGTCTTTTTAAAAAAAAAAAAAAAAACACACACACACACACGGAAGGCCCTCTCAATCACTTTCCCCCCATAAATATCCATCCCTTTTTTTCCTCCAGTGGCCTGTGATTAAATCATATTTCTTTTTTTTCACCTATTTTTGCTTGTTGACCTTGTTGATTTGTTCACCTCACTACACTTCCATTGATCTGTGAATGTGTGTGTGTGTGTGTGTGGAATGAAACAGAGCCTGATCAATGGGCTTTGTGTACGGCAGAGACAGGACTATTTGGACAACACTCACCAGCACATTCTCTGAGCTTATCTGAACATGCCACTATCTCATGAAATCAATTATACCTGAATCAGGCCAAGTGGATGCCCTGCGTGAGTGTCTATATGCAGAGCCATGCTCAGGCTCTCGTTGACCAACACTGACTGAGTTTAATCATGTCTATCTGTCACAGAAGTAATGGGTCTATCTGAGAGGCCTCTGACCTGTTCATCAAACCATCAGGTGAAGCATTATTGGAGGAGGTTATCTACTTTTGGAACTACTTGTGGACTTAATCAATGTTTTACACAACACTCAAGCATAACTGTTTGCTTATATAGAAATGTTTAATTGCAGTGTTGTGGCAGGTTATGACCTTCTGTGTTTTTCTGTTGTTCTAAAGCCTCAGAGTAATGGGTATGGGGATTAACTTTTTGTTTGCCATGCTCTGGTGAATGTTTGGTGTAGTCGCTTCAAAACACATACGCTTCTTCTTTTGCTCTAACAGAAAGAGATAACAGAAAAGAGAGAGAGAATGGTGTAGTATGTGTGAGGGAGACACTCTGCACTTAATTTGATGCGGCATTGAAGATGCGAGAGACGGGGCAGAAAAAAGACAACAGGTTGCTTTTTCTCTCTGACTCACGCGGGTGTGGTATGGCGGTCACAAGCAGAGATTGGCTCCTCAGTGCTATTTGTTTCATGGCCATTTTATCCACAATTTGTTTTATTTATAGCCCTAGTGGTAGTGAAGGAGTGAGAGCAGGAGAGAGAATTGGATGGAGGTGAGATGAAGGGGGGGGGGGTATGGACTGGGATCCCAGGACCTCACCCTGAGATAAGAACAGACCAAAGTCCGAGCAAACACTAGGCCAGCAGTCCACTGAGCCACTGATAACAACAGCCTCACTAGTCCACTAGTCTCACTACTGAGGTAGTGAATAGTGGCACATTTTTAACTATTATACCTCGATCAGATGCATAGCATGCATAGAAGTGGAGTGTGGATCATCCGTCGACTGACCTATGCGTTACATTGACAAGTCAAGTCAAGGCAATTCATCCCAAGTGCACAGCAGGACTACCGAAGCAATATGTGCATATGTGCATGTGTGGTACAAATAGTGTGGCAAGGGTGGTCAAAAATAACAGAACGACAAGATTAAAGAGGCAAAGAACGAACGAGGAAAAGACAAAAGCAGACAAAAGCAAGAGAGCTTGAGGTGGAAAGAGGAAATATTGAGCGCGATTATTAGCACTGCCCTTGCCACTCCTTTGTTAGGAATGTGTACAGTATTAGTATTAGTGTGCATTGTGGAATAACAAAAGAGACAGGGCAGAAAAATGCATTACATATATATATCTTACAGATACACTTCCTTGCAACTTTGCTACACACAGTACCTTGTTAGTACGCAGGTACACAATTACTGACTATAGATCATGCTCATTTTCCATACACAGCTTGTGTGGATCATTTTTAAGCCCTTCATCAGTTTCACTTTCGGATCTGGATAGATTTTAGGTTGGTATGTGGCTCAACCCAGTACCAGCGTCTCTCTCTCTCTCTCTCTCTCTCTCTCTCTGTCTCTCTCTCTCTCACACACACACACACACACACACACACACACACACAAACACACTAGGGTACTACCACTGTGTCCTACCCCAATAATATCTGGTCACTGGTGATCCTACGGTGGTCGCTTCTCTCTGGTGGATGGGGTAGAGATGGCCTGACATAATTATATATAATAAAACATGGGTTACTATGAGTTATTATATATAAAGAAACAAGGATCATTGAAATGCACTGTTGGTTTGCACTAACTCTATTTTTACTGCGCCACAACGTCTAATCTGCTGTTGTGTTTTTCCCCGGTCTGTTGGTGTGAGCCTAACATTGCTACATCATGTCAGATTTCATTGCTACGTACAGAATATCCATCTCCGTAGTGAGTAAGGAGTACGATAAGTAATAAAGGGCATTAAGGTGAGACAGTACAGGTAGAGAAAACGTCGAGAAAAGATTGCATCTATCAGTGGTAATAAATAACACACCCCACCCAAAACCCAACAGAAACACATTTATTTCCATGTATTTCATCTATTTTTCGATATTCATAACCAAAAATCTTTCTAAGTAGCCTCAGTTCATAAAACACCACAAATTCATACCTTTCCCTATTTTGTGGAACCCAATTTCTTCGTGGAAGCGATTTCTGACAGGCACAAAAGAAAAAAAATCGCAAACAATTTTTTTTTTTTTGGCAGCAGCAGTATGTCAAAAATCTGTCTTATCTGTCTTATTAATTCAGACTTAACATCTCAAAATCTTTTGACTTATCTCAAAAGTTTGGCTTATTATCTCACAATTCAAGACTTTCTATTTTAAAAATTCTGGTTTATGTCAAAAGTGTGACTCACTGTCTAAAACCTCTTACTTGTCTAAAATAAATCTGAATTATTATTTCAAAAATCCAGCTTATTATTATTATCTCAAAAGTCTGACTTATGATTATCTCAAAATTCTGACTTCTTATGTCACAGTTTTGACTTAAAATCCTAAGTTATTGGCTTATTATCTCAAACATCTGACTTATTGTTTCAAAACTTTGACTAATAATCCCAGAATTTTGATTTTTATCTTAAAAATCAGAATTATTATCCAAAACTTCGACTTATCATCTCAAAATTCTATCTTATCATCTCAAAAGTCTGACTTATCTCACAGGTTTGACTTTTCATCCTATAATATTGACTTATTATCTCAAAATGCTGACTTACTATCTCAAAATTGGACTCATTATCAAGATTCTGAGTTATTATTAATGGGCTTCCTTATTATTAAGAAGGATATTATGAAGAAATTTCTCAAAATGTTGATAATTGTTGCATGTATGTTTTCCCTCCCAATATGCTGGATAGAAATGACTCAGTTAGCACACTGCTAGGTCTCTGTTTCTCCTCTGGAGTCCTCCTTAGTCAGGAGTTTGGAAGCTGTTACATAGTTCATGAACTGCACTTAATACGTTTTTGGTTCTGCAGGGAATTTCTAGCCATCTAACAGCTCTGGCGAGGCTATGAAAGCCCATTTCTGCCAGGTAGAAAGAAAAAAAATTGGTATATCAAAATAAAAATGTCTTTTCGAACTGCCAAGACAGGTTTGGGATTAGTTAACAGGGGCTAGCCCTAGACGCTTGAGTCCATCTTGAGATATTGATCACTTGGCTCTTCCATCCGTTCACACAGTGATGTCATTAACTGAAGAGAATTTATTTACTGGATTGTACATAGTTAATGCTTAACTGGAATAGCAGGGATATTATTATCTATATTAGCTATTAAAAATATGGCTTTGACATTGTGAAAAGGACAGTTAGGCATTTACTCATTAAATTCTACTGTGGCTGTGTAACAAGTGTGTATACGTGTGTATATGTGTGTATATGTTTGTCAGGGTGTGTAAGTCTTATTTCCCACTTGAAATCGACAGCACAAGGATGGCGCTCACATACACACACACATTTTTTTTCTGTTTTCAACATGATGCTTACTGTAGCTAATTCATGCCTACAACCTAAGACTATCCTAAAGAGAAAAAAAATGTACCTCTCGATTGTGAGGATATTTGTTCCGTGTAGGTCCTCACAAAGGGCTAAATACCTGTTTTCACACACACACAATGGCAGGAAATAATAGGAGAAGGGAGTCTCTCAATCCACCAGGTCATACAACACACAACCTGATAACAGAGGGAATATTCCTGTTTGTCATGGAGGATAAGGACATCCGACACACACACACACACACACACACACACACACAAACACACACATGTTGCCAACATATACTGACACATCAACAACATTTTTGTCTCTTTACCTGTTCTATCTGTAAGTGCAGTGATGGGAAACATATGTACACACATAGAGGAGACCGAGTTGTTGGACAACGTGAATACTGGCTCCAGCTCATTACCTCAATCAGACATTGCACAACATGCAAATATTGCTCGGATCATCAGAACAGTATATAATATATTACACTGTATGCTTTACTAGACACTAGGAAAAGTAAATAGTTTGCTCGTTATGCTTTCTGACAAGCCTGTCAAGGCAGGGATGATAACACGCACACATATAACTGCTGTCTTACAGGAAAATAAGTCACATCAGTGCTGAATCTCTCTCTGTCTCTTTCACACACACACACACACACACACCCAGAGGATGGAGAAGAAGAGCTGTTGGAGGATCTGCTGGAACAATAGGGCTCAGCAGCCTGTCCCCTTATCAGTCTGAGGCCTTATCGAGCCCTGTCTCTGTTAGTGTTACCCCCCCAGCACCCCCCGGACCCCCTTATCACCCCCGGCTGACGTCAGGGCTCCTGGGCGGAATGCTGGAGACGGACCCTGATAGCGCCGCTCGACTGTGGGAACAGCTATCTAGACAAAAATGCGCATCAAGCAGATGAGAGCCCTAAGAACGATTGTATCTGTTAGGAGTGTAAATAAGAATCCTATAGATGCACCGATGCACAGAGGATTAATTCGACACGTTTGGCAGACCATGAATATGCATCAGCACTCTAACCACACAAACGATGGGAGATTAGTTATGGGTATAGTCATTATACGAAGGCAAAATTCAATTTTCAAAGTGTTTGGGGTCTTACTAACTAAGCAAACTGGAAATAATGTGACATAAAGTGGCCACTTAGCATCTGTTTCTGCTTATGGTTGAAGACCTTTGATCAATGTGTATTAATGTTAACATATAACCTGAGGAACCTTAAAACTCTGTCCTGACGAAAAGGAGGACTTTAATAGAGGAGGCTGCGACGACTTACTGCGGTTATGGAGTTTGGAAGCACTTTATACTAATCAGGATTGGATCCGGGGCCTATCCTGGGAACACTTGTGCAGCTAAGAGGGAATACACCCTGGATGGGACGTCAATTCATCACAAGGAACTGCACACACACACACACACACATTCACACGTAGTGTAATTTAAGTGTAGCTAATCCACTTATTATCATGTTTTCAGAAGGTGGGAGGAAACCAGAGAACTCAGAGGAAACCCAGGCGAACATGTAAAGAACATGTGAAACTCACAGACAGTAACCCGAGCTCAGGATCGAACCCTGACCCTGTGAGGCGTGTCACCTGTGTATTTTTTCCCCCAAAATACACAACATACTCTGCATCATAGAAACTGAGTTTCATGTGATTCTGGTGTATTTTATAGCCGACACTCACACCTGAGAGCTCAGCAGCTAGAAATTCTCTGCAGCATCAAAGACATATATGTTTAAATTGAGCGGCTGCTTTGTGGGAACAGTTCAGAACAAATTAGCAGGACAGCAGCTAACTGTCAGCCCGCTCTCCGACTCACACAGGAGGAAATGGAGACACAATAACCATGTAACTGTTATTACTGCAAACTAAGATGAAAAGATTTTATATGAACAGTAATACATTTTATTATGAAATAAAGGAACATATCACTCTTTCTCCTAGGGATTGAGCATCAGGTTAATATTATTAGAAATGTAAGACAAAAGACTATTGGATATCGAGTAAGTGACATTTCAGAAACAACATGGCCAAATGTTTTGCTTATTTTTGCTCCGTTAGTGGAAATCTATTCCGAAGAAGCCACGCTCACTTTATAGCACAGTGGCTAGCCGGTTAGCTAGCTCACGCGGACTTGTACATTAAAGGTGCTTTGGTAAAATTGGCTTCCCTTCTTCCTTTTCATCTTCATCTGACGTGTTTTCATATTTTAAGTCAAAAGTTGTATTCATGAATAAAAATGTATCGACTGATGATTTCACTAACTCTACTGTAGCAACTGTTTTGAACTAGGAAGTGGAGTTTTATGTGGTGAAGACAGACGAACGGCGTGAGACACACAATGAAACGTACCAGTGAGGTGATAGGAAATATAAGCACTCTTGGAATGCCGCTCGACCAATAAACTTAGTGGACCAGTATACTGTTTTATAATAATTAAGTAAAAATGGCAAAGGTTTTCCGTCCATAAATCAGCACGGAGTCCAACAGAACCTGAACTGAAATCAGAGACGACAGAGCGATAGAGAGTGAAAAATGATGAGCCTTAAGCGTGCCTTCATCCCTAAGCATATACTGACCTATAGTAAACTAGAGTGCATATTTTATTCGATATGATTTCAACTCAAGTGAATGTACAGATGAGGATTTTGAGAGGAAAAAAAGCCTCTGACTGCTTGTCATTTCATAGCAGTGCCGAGCTTCATAAAGCAGTTTCTCTGACAAACACGTCTTATCTTAACCTCTGGACTAAGCCTAGTCAAGTTTGTGATGGATAGTTCTATCCCATAGTATAATAACAAAAATATTATAGCATATCATCATTTAAAATAACAATAAAGCGGGAATATTTATGAACTGAAAGATCACAGGCTATAAATCTTTGAGTGAAAGCGAAGCCGTTTCTCCCAGAAAGCAATATATTTCTATGGTATGTGAGTGTGTGGACATCAGGTTAAGGGGATACTTAAGGTTTCCTGGCCATCATCATTTGGACTGTGTGTGTGTGTGTGTGTGTGTGTGTGTGTGTGTGAAAGAGAGAGAGAGAACAGGTGCCAGGGGCATCCACATTAGTTTACGCAGGTGTAAAATTCCCACAGCTCTTCCATGCTAACTAAAGAACTAATAATAGTCACTTTTTCTCCTGCCGTAACTACGTCATATTTCATTTCATTCTGCTCATGTGTAAGCTGAGCGGTACAGTATCAACTCTCTAACACTCTCTCTCTCTCTCTCTCTCTCTCTCTCTCTACATATCTCTGTCTTGCTCCCACTGCATGACCTGCTCAAGGCGTGAGGTGGAATGAGGGAGGAGGAGGAGGAGAAACATGGCCTTGAGTTTCAAACAGAGAGAAGGGAGTTATGTCTCCCAGCCTCTCACATCCTTCTTCTCTCTCTTTCACAGATTTCTCCCTCACTCTCTTTGTTAGACACACACTCCCTAAATTTCTTTAGCAGCTGCCATGGCCTTGGGTGTAAATAATTGTGTGGAGAGAGAGAGAGAGAGAGAGAGAGGAAGGGATGGGGAGGACTGAGGCATTTAAAAGCTTTATTTTGGTTTTGAACTTTTCTGTTGTTGGTAGCGAGTGCTAAAGTGTGATTATATCAGATGCTATTTACTCACTCATTCACTCACTCACCCACTATTAACTACTCATTCACTCTAAATCACTCACTTACTTTTACTCATTCACTATTAACTCTCTCTCTCTCTCTCTCTCTCTCACTCACTCACACACTCTCACTCACTCACTCACTCACTCACTCTAACTTACTCACTCACTTATTCTAACTCACTCACTCACTCATGTTAACTCACTCACTCACTCACTAACTCACTTATTTTAACTCACTCACTCATGTTAACTCACTCACTCACTCACTAACTCACTTATTTTAACTCACTCACTCATGTTAACTCACTCACTCACTCACTAACTCACTTATTTTAACTCACTCACTTGTTAACT
>CM041004.1:6385076-6399340 GCA_022985145.1 Pangasius djambal
CACACATTCACTCACTCACTAACTCACTTATTTTAACTCACTCACTCATTCACTCACTCATTCACGCTAACTCACACATTCACTCACTCACTTACTTTAACTCACTCACTCTACCTCATTCACTTTCACTCACTCACCTACATTAACTCACTTACTCACTTTCACTCACTCACTTATTTTAACTAATTCACTCACTTACACACACACTCACTCAATGCAACAGTCAATCTCACACTCCAACAAATCACTCAGTCACATACGCACTCACTTGTGCATGCTCTCACTTATTCACTCATTCGTGCACTTGCTCACTCACTCATTCACATTAGCCAAGCACAATATCCTCCACAAGGAGGTGCTGCTAACGCTAAGGGCATGTTCACACTTGCACTAGATGTGGCATTGCCACTGGGATCCTGTAGAACCCACAATGAAAAAAAAGACAACAACTGATTTTGTGCGTGTGGGATGTTTTGCTCTTATGCAGGTGGAAGACGGTCATAATTAAAAATCACAGGAGAAGAAGAGATATCACACAGCTAATGTGAACGTTTTTTTTTTATTTTATAAAGAAGAAATATTAAGCAACCAAGCAAATATATTGCTATTTATTAATAATAAGCTCAAACATTCTGATGAAATGCAGTCTAGCTCGCTTCGTGGTGGTCTGTTCACTGTTCACTCTTTTCTTCTGGGTCATCTAAACTAAAGTCAGACTGTAGAAGCTTATCTGACGATGTAACATTTGTGTCCAAAAAGTAGCCTCATTTGCAACGAGTCAGCATTTTGGCACCGAATCTCAAAAAGTAATCAAATCATATAAGCCATGGCGCCATTATATTTAGATTTATTCATGTATTTATTTGGCAGGCGTTTTTATCTGAAGCATTCCAAGTACCTTGAATCATTTACATCACCAACATGCAGCAAGAATGAAGTGAGTTCTTTAACTTTAAGTATTCATAATAATGTTTCTGTAGGAGTTGTGTGTTTTGAGAAACCTGAGAGTTATACGGCCCGTGATAAACCCTCCAAGCATAATTTGGAGAGCTTCTTAACCTGTTCGCTTTCCCTATCCAGCCAAACCCATGTTACAGTTATTGGTCATTAACCCTCCTCCATCTTTGGGAAGGGGAAAAAAAAGGAAAGAAACTTTGTTCTCCCTCTCCAAACCTCCAGAAGTGGCCTGATAAGAGTCCATTAGTCTTTATAATTAGTTTGGAATAGTTGGAGCGTGCTGTCTTGAGCCAGTTTAAACTCCACCCTGGCTCGGTGCCAGAGCAGTGTAAACTGACAGCATGGAAACATTGCCCAGACACACAAGTGTGCGTGAAGTGTGTGAAAGTGTGCATGTGTGTGTGTGTGTGTGTGTGTGTGTGATGGAATGAATCATAATCAGTCCACTTGAATAAATGTAGTAAGCATTGTGTGGGGCACTGTCGACCCGCCAATAGAGAAAGGAGAAAAGTCTGAGAAGGAATGAAATAAGGAAATAAAAAGAAGTGGAAGAAAGTAGTATATCACTGAGCTAATGAGCAGGAGGAGGAGGAAGGCAAACCTCTCAGTGTTTACCTGCCCTGTCAAGACCTGCCTGTGAACCCACTATGTCCACACAGGCAGGAGATACAATAAGATGGCTCCTGTTCACACGAAACCGCACACCTGCACACACCATTCCACGTTCAGCATAGTTCCTCTCTTCCTCTGCTACAGTAACGTGAGCTATACTGAGCTACGAGCTCGTTGCTTTCTCATGATCTGCTATGATGCTGAAGTGATCTGGTGGCTTACTAGCACAACAGCAACGACAAAAACAGCAATGCTGCTTATCATCTTAAATAAACATTTGAACTATAGTGATCCACTTGGGTTAAAAACGCAGCCAAGCTGTGAATTTCAGAGATGCCGTGATTTATTTATTTTTTTTAGAAGTTATAATAAGACACTGTTGATCTTCTTTAAAAAACTAGATGACTTTTCGTAGTCCAAGCATACTGTTACTGCTGCTTGGAATATATTTAACCCTCCAGACCTGCATGCCATGCTGGTAAATCTTTGACAGTTTTGTGACCCCTCTAAACTCTTCTCTTTCATAGAACACTCAAACAGAACCGAGGCACTAATATTACAACCCCAAAATGATTATTACATTGCCATAAATCCAAAAGCGACACTGCAGCGGGGCTTTATGACCGCAATTTATGAAGTAGAGACCTGAGACCTGAGACCTGAGTCAGACATGGCCAATGTTACCCAAGGCCAACGGAAACATAAGGACAAAATATAACTCCGAGATATAACTAAAGCTTTCAGCGGAAGGCAACAGCTCGAGCTAGCATTTTTCCTCTGCATGACATTAAGTAAGTTTGCTCCACTCTGCAGTTCATTCAACTCTTTTAACTCTTAAAAGGTGGAAAATGATTAACTACGTGTACTCCTGTTGTAGCACCTGAATACATGGTTTACTGCTGTATTGGTACTTTTTGAGTATTATTAAATCATGATAGTTTTTTTTTTTATAAAGAATTTGAGAGAAATGTGAGAATTTGTCTGTTTGCCGCAGCAAAAAACACTCCGTTTTACCGAAGATTTAGGCAAATGTATTTCATGTTTTTAATGTTTATTGAATTCTGATTATATTTACACCAGATGACACTATTCCTGCACTGAATTCAGCACAATTTGATCAAAGACGCTTATCATTTGATCCATTTTTTCCTGAAGATACGGTACATCAGACTCTACTCGCAAAGACACCAGAGACTCAAAGTGATCACAGAAAGTCATCGTCTGATATCATAATGAATTGCTGATATTTTATAAGCACTTAGTTAATCCCAGAAAGACTCAGTGTTGAAACAGAATTTGAGGTAGGCTACATTACCTCACCCACTATGGAGTTTTTGAAATGAATTTTAAAACACTCCGTTCCACTGCAGCGTTAAAGTTGTTGCTTAGCAACTTTATTTTCCTCTACGGCCTGAGCACAGATTTAGTTCTGTTTACCGTAGCCGTCCCTAAAGCTGTGGTTTAAATGGAAGTCCCGATTAATGGAAGACTTTAAGCAAATTAAGAGACAATATGTGCATTTCATTTAATTTCGTGACCCAATCAAAATAAAGCAGTCTACAGTTCAGGCACCAAGCAAGCGAACACTCAGCAGCAGCAATGTCTGAGACAGAGGAGACAGATGAGCATCTCCGGAGATATCAGCATCTCACAGCTCAACATCCAACCTGCAGAAAGATGTACAAATTAGCCTTTAGCTAGCTGAGTGAGCTAAACTACCTAGCTAGATCTTTTACAGTTTGACAACTGCAAAATGTTAAACATAAGATGCCATGCTCTATAATTAACATCCTATAGTTAACGCTCAGGATAATGAGTAAGGGGCGTCATTGCTAGATATGTAGCAAACTATGTAGCTAAAACACGTATAAATTAACATGAGCTCTCTAGCTAGCTAATGAACCTATCAAACTACTGAACCTCCAACAGTATTTGGCTAAGATAGCTAGCCAGGAAGCATTTTAGCAGGAAGTATTTTATTTTATTGTACAGTTGATAATGAAGGTGTTGTTCACTTCAGCATAGTTCATTTGGTTAGCTAAGATAAGAACAGAATAGAAAATAGAACATTTTTGATTAGATGTGCCGACTGTAGCCATATAAAAGTCATTTGTAATTACTCAAGTAATTTTTCACCAAATGACCTATTTATTTTTACTTGTATTGATGATTTCCTTGATGATTACTTTCAAGTTTACTCGAGTGAATTATTCTCTGCAGAAGCAGTCTGTTTACAGCATGTCTCGTACTCTTTCTATCAAATGTACCCAGATGTTTAGGAACTCAGCTTTATTTTATTTTAATTCCCCTTCCAATGTAGTTACCTGAAGGCTAATAGTTGAACTTCAGTAAAAATGTTAATGTTAGTCCTGGATTTCAGCACATGATCTCTGATGGGCTTCTTGTCTTGCTACACCACCAATCGTAACCCAAATAATTACATTTTTTAACATTTTTTTAACCTTACGTCCACTGTACTAATGTTAATATCCTTTCTACATTAATTAGCCTGAAATGAATCTGTGTTTTCGAATAAATTAAATTAAATTAAAGGCATTTACTTACCTTTCTGGAGAATAGATAAAGTCATTATCCTTTAGCCCAAGCTAAATAAAGCTGTAATAAAGAGGTAATGTGAACAAAGTTATACTGTTCGCCTTCAGGTTATGTCACTTTCAAGATCCACTGTAAGTATAATGGATTTTGAAAGATGTAACGCACTTAGCTATCACTTATCACCGTGTTAGCATGGTACGCTTTGTCTTAGCACATACTCCAATATCTCACTTCGCTACTCAACTCTACGTCAGAAATCAATTTGAATCAGCGGGATCCTATCTGGTAAGAAGATGGTATGTTGAAGATGTTCATGTTAGAGATAGCGGAGGTACACGATATTTGATCTGTTTGCTGGGTGTGTATTTAACTTGTCGTTGTGTGTTTCTCTGTGTGAATTCGTTTCACTGTTTGTTTGGTTCCCGCTTCACGTTGAATTTTCTGCCTGTTGGATTAACTGTGGCTCTTTGATCTGGAATTAAAGGTGAGCTCAGCAAAACAATTTAAAATGTAGTATTGAATTCTCCCCATTGTGAAGCTGTCAGTAAAATAATAACTGCTCAGAGATAAATCTTTGGTCTCGGTAGCACACCAGGGTCTGTAAATGGAAGAGAAAATATGATATTATATATAATACGTATATTATAATTATACATAATTATGGATCAGTGATATCCAACTTATCAGGACAAAAAAAGGTGTCATGGCTTTATCGTTGTTCCATGGCTATGATCTTTAACAGCTATACGTTTAGCTGTTCAAGCTTTGAACACATTCTCAGGCTGTGGAAAAATAAATAACTCTGCAAATATGTGAACAGTGACTGAAATTGAGAGAGAGAGAGAGAGAGAGAGAGAGAGAGAATGAGAGAGAGAGAGAGATGTATGCAAAGGTAAAAAGCTTGCAAATGTAATAAAATGATTTAAAGTTACTAACTGAGGTGTGTTACAAATCATGGGAATGAAGATATTGGGAATACACTCATTATTTCATATGCTGTAGAAAGTATTGTTTTTGATAGAGATAGCACAAAAGCATTTTTTTTCTTTTCCAAATGTAGATACCGGAACCTTGAGTGTGAGTCGATATCTGCAGCCATTAGATAGTGTTTACTTCACTACTAAGCTTTAAAATTTTTGTTTGAACTGAAGCACTTTCACAGAAAAAATCACTTACATTGTAAGTACAGTAAGTGTAATGAAATCAATCCTAATCCTAACAAAAGACAGAACAGTCAAGTGTCTTTAAATGCAAACATTTCCAGTTCCAAAATTTCTGTTTCCAAACTCCGTTCCAGTCTTTGCTACTTGTTACAGGATCCGATATCCGGTATGTTTTCTCCGATCTACTGTTTTGTTTTGTTTTTTTTATACCGGTACCCAGTATTGGATCGGTGCCATCTCTAACTTTTGAGTCAATTATATACAAGCTTCTCAGGGGCTCTGTATCACCTCACACACAGTGAGACCCCCAAAGCTGAAAGTTGGTGTTGTTTAGTTGTGTTTAGTTTGTGCTTCCCTTCACATGCATATTATTATCACACGATTCAGGCATGAATATGGGTTTTTTTTACACACTTTATATGTTATTATTCACATGAAGTGCCAGGGATTAGAAACGTTACAGGGAATGAAAAAGAAAACCCGAAAAGGAACAAAACTTTTAATTGAATGTCACCAAAATCTCAAAAAGCACGGAATTTTGTTAATAACTTTTTCCTTCCCTGTTCCAATTTTGTTCTGTTCCATTTAAAGAAAATGCAGAAAAGCCCAAATCTATACATTTTATCAATAAGCTTAAATTCTAGTGCAGAATTCGTCACTTCCTGCACACCTGGCTGCAGGAAGGTGACACTACCTAGCAGCTATAGCCAAATTTTTGAAGATGGGGCTGGATAGAAATTTGTATAGAAAGTATTTTTCCAATTTTCTGCAAGCAACAAATCCCACCGTAAAGTAGGAGGATGCTCTGAAAATGTTTCTTGTTAAATACAGAGTCTGGTTTACTTATACCTGAGGCTTCCTAATAAGCACAGCAGGTTACCATATGTAAAGAACGTTATTAACTGATCTTTTATTTTGCTCAAACAGGTTTCCAACATGTTGTGCATGTGGTTGTTTTTCCACACGTGATTTTCTCACATTATTCATTTATTTTCATGTTACTTTTTAAAATTATGTTACGTTTTTAACAGTCACTGACACAGACACTGTTTTTAACCTGGCAGCTAATCGCGATAGTCTAATGAGGATGAGGATGAGGCTGAGGCTGAGGTTGAGAAGCTAACTTCCAAAAAATAAAAATGACATACTATACCTTTAACTCACCATGTGGCTGTTTGAAGAGAGTTTCTACTTTCAGTGGTCTGGCTCAGCTGCACCTTTCTGGGTTCTTGGTTTCAGTGTTGTTACAACACTGCGATAAGCAGAGCAAACAGTTTGATATAGCTTGCACACACACATGTACATAGTCACATACACACACACACACACACACACACACACACACACACACGTTTGTCTTAGTATACCTGTGAGGAACTTCCACTGACATTATTAATAAATGCAGCTAATTAATGCTAAATCTAACCCAAACCCAGTAACGAAAAAAGAAAAAAATCCCTTCAGCCTTTCTACAAAAGTGAAAAAAGCAGTTCTCATCATGGGGACCAGCCAAATCTCCACAAGGTCAGATGTTCCTATCCCTGTGGGGACATTTGGTCTCACACACACACACGCACACACACGCATGGACATACACATGCTACATGCTACACACACTGTGAGGATCCTATACAACAGCTATATGAGAGCTTAAACGTTACCGCACTGCAGAACTGATGAAGAGCATCCTTTTTTTCTCTCTCTCTGTACAAATATTTCTTTCATATGAATTATTATATGTTAAAAGGATCTTTGCAGGTTTGGGAACATTGGAGATTTTTGTTGTGATTTATATCCTTGATTATTAGTTTTTTTTCTGAAATAAAATGTCAAGTCAAACCTAGCAATCCTGGAGAAACATGGAGGAGCAAAGAACAAGAAACATTTGGTTTAACTTTCCCTTTTTGTTTGTCCAAGTCTTTGTCTAGCAGTGATCAGTGGGAGTTCCGAGTTGTTGACCCATCCTGGAGACCCTTTTGTTGGTCACATTTATCGGTGTTTAAGCTGACATTTCGGACAGTAATCCGCTCAGACCACCAGAGGAGAACAGCGCCCATCACTACTGGCCTCCAGGTATCGTCGCATATCCTCCACCTTTTTGATACAACGATTTTTGACATTTCCAGCCTAACCTGCTGCCTGTTAACATTGTCTTATATCTTGTTCTGATTCATCCTAAATGTCATTTCAGCCTGTTTTGATTTCATGCCACGATGTACTTGACATTATCTACGACAGTAGTCTAAGCTTTTCCTCACTGACGTTGGCGTGAAATTATTTTGATGACCGTTTCAAGGTTAAGCGTCCGGTATCTGCTCGCTCAGGCCTTCGTATCTAACACTGAAGATTAACTTAGAGATGGTTCACCACAAGAAGAAGACACCTTGGAATTTTCCACAGTATAAAAAAAAAACACATCATGAACGTTCTCCTCTTTCATCCTCCCTGCCCTCTTTATATCACTGACCTTATTTGTGCTTATACAAATCTTGTTCCATCTTCCATCCCACCCCTCCTCTCCCTTCCAACCCTGGATACTTCAGTTCTAGGGATATAAACTGCTTGGTGTGTCTCTTATATAAGGGCTTTGATCCTAAACTAATAATCCTGAACTACTCTTCTTCTGATGGCAACATGCTGCGTTTTTTCCCTCTGATGGAAGGTTCACCGTAAAAAACCCTCATAGAATATTTGGCAACCAGAGCAGCTACATGTGTTGTACCAATGGTCTAGCACAAGGCAGAGAGGTTCAGACTTAGCCTGAAAACAGGAACTGCTACGGTACATGATATGAGGAAAAACATCTTGAAGGCATTACAGTGCAAAGAGTCAAAAGTTTAAAGAGTACCAGGCTAAGGTTTTTAATACTGATCACAATGCATCTTGCCTGTGTCATCCTTATACACACACAGACACACACACACACACACACACACACACACACACATTCACATACTCACTCCCCCCTTTCCTTTTTACTTTGTTTCACATCATGACAAATGATTTTAGTCTCGGCCTTGATCGGGACATTAAAAGGTAGATCTTTAGAGGTTTAGCTACAGCGATGACATCAGTGCAGCCAGAGAGGAGCAAGAAGAAGAAAAGAAAAAAGATTTGGAGCTGGAGATTGGGTAAGGTGGGTAGAATGGAGGAACTCAGTGTTGGGTGTTTAGGGGGCTGAACAGGAGAAAGTGCAATGCTTCCCAGACCCTGAGGTCTTGCCAACACAAACCCAGCTCCCTGTGAGCCCCCTCTCCACTCCGGGATGCCTGTCTGACCGGGGGAGGGACACGCCGGCGCCATGCCGATTCCTTAGACAGCTTATCTCTCCACCAGTGATAATGCTGTCAAAATAACAGCCAAGATACATAGCGGTGAGGAACTGGTTAAAACCTCCTTGGTGTCCCTCCTTGGCGTAGCCTCTGCCTGCCCACCTTAGCTCTCTTTCTCTCTCTTTCCTGTTTCTCTTACAAGCAAATCGTTGGTTATTGGAGGTATCTCTGCGAAATTTTATCACCAATTTGGAAAAGAAGCTATTATAAGTAGTCTGAGATAATATAGCTGGATCTCTTAAGAGGCTATTTATTCAATCTAAGCATTACAAAGATGACCAGCGCTGCTATTTGAGGTCAAGACCACAAGCAGCCTACATCTACTGGTGGCGCTGGTGACTTCATCAACAATGACATCTAGAGGTTTTCCACACGCATAACAAATTTTCACAGCAATAGCTGTGAAATGGTAGACTATTTATTTCAGCAGAACCATGGTTCTCAGTGGGGTGCATGATTTAAATATTATTTTTTAGAAAAATAAAGTGATGTTGGTGTGTGTAATCTAAAGCCCAATAACTTAAATAATAAGCATAAATAAGCGTTATTATAAGCAATAATAATGTAAGCCTGAATGCTATGAATGCAATTTTAATAAAGCTAGTCAATAAATAAACATGCACTCTAAAAATGCTGAGTTAAATGTAACTCAGTTGGAGTAATATCTGTAACCCAGTGCTAGGTCAGTATATAACAGAACACAAACCGGGTTCATTTAACTGCAGTTAATACAACTGCTTTAACTACCCAAAAATGAGATCATTTTGACCCAGCCACATTTCTGGATTGTTCAGCCTATTCATGGACTATTCATGGCCCAGATAAAGAATTTTAATACATTTCATTTAGAAAATCGAGGGGCAAAAAAAAAAAACAACAACAACAAACAGGAGCTTGCTTTTACTTTTGTGAAAAGTTTTAAATAACTTTAGCAAAGTTTACAGTTTGCTACAACGCCCTTGTTAAATAATAATAATTCAGTTCATTTGTAGCAAAACTAATTGCATTTTCATTTTTAAAATGTAATTTTATTATTAGTTACATTCCTTTAAGTGCACTTAGACTATATAATTTTACTATAGATAAATAAATAAATAAATAAATAAATATATTTGTTATATATATATATATACAGTATATACAGTATATACAGTATATATATATATATATATATGTGTGTGTGTGTGTGTGTGTGTGTGTGTGTTTGTGTATTCAATTCAGTTCAGTTTTATTTGTATAGCGCTTTTAACAATGGACATTGTCACAAAGCAGCTTTACAGAAATAAATGGATTCAAAAAATATATTGTAAATATTTGAATTTATCCCTAATGAGCAAGCCAGTGGTGACGGTGGTGAGGAAAAACTCCCTGAGATGATATGAGGAAGAAACCTTGAGAGGAACCAGGCTCAGAAGGGAACCCATCCTCATCTGGGTGCAACAGATAGTGCAATTATAAATAAATCCCTTCTATTATTGTGTACTATAAGGACAAATAGTGCAATTGTGCAACCAATAAATTCATCACAGTTTCTGCAAGAAGTCCGGTTGGTTAAAATCTATCCGCTGTCCACTGATGGAGTCCTGAGTATGAAGCTGCTCGTGGCAACCGCAGCCCCAAAGCCACTACAGCAATCGCAGTCCCAAGCCATTACAGCACAGCTCCCCATATGCTCCGTATATATGTGTGTGTGTGTGTGTGTGTTACTGTCTGTCCAATGGGTTTATGGGTTTCTTCTGGGTTCTCCGGTTTCCACTGACCTCCCTTAATAAAAGTTTTCTGACACTGCCAGAACTTTATCATCGACTGTCTTCGATTGCGATGACAGGGACAGTGGTGAGCACATCACATTGTGCTTTCTAACGCTGCCAGTCTCAACAAAAGCTGAATAAATTCAAGTACATCGCTACCTCACAATCGTTTACAAAACTGTTGCTCATTGCTATAAGGGGTCAGAAAACAATTACCTTAATTAGCTAACCGGTCTTATTGGACAAAAAACAAAACAGACCGATGCTGTCTAGCCGATGATTTAACTTGGTTTTTCCTTCACCTCTCGTCAGTCAGTTGAGAATTTTCAGTGCCGTTGTGTTTCAGCAACGTTGCAGCAGCAAAACTGAGCCAAATGCTGGGTTCTTATATGTAAGTAAGGAATAACACATGACTGACCCTGCTGTTACATGAAAATAATGCATACTTGGGGAGGTGTGATGCGGCACGATCTGCAGCGTCTAATAATAATAGCAAGGTCTCTAGTGTGTTATTCCGCTTATACCACAGCGATTTCTCGACAGTTACAATGTTCGATTTATTAATGAATGACCTGTCACACATTTTAATGGTTTATAGTTAGATTTAATGTTGTGGAATATCCGAGAAACAAATTAGTTCCTGTTCTCATTTACGTTATAGCTGCTATAAATAGACTAGTCATTCCTTCACCATCCCCTCTCCATCTCTCTCTCTCTCTCTCTCTCTCTCTTAAACTCCTCTTTCCTGAAGACTTTCCTGTGCTGGGAAACTTCTAACGGAGACTCCTTCTGTAAAATAAAAGTCTTCTAAACCAAACAAACCAAAACAAAACAACAACAATAAAAAACCTTCACCAATATCCACGATTATATGTTTTACTTTGCTTCAACAACAACAGTTAAAAAAAATCTATTTATTATTAGTTTTAGATTACATTTAGCGTCTGCTGTACAAGTCCCTGTGTGTGAGCTGTTACTACAGAAACAATAACCTATTAGAAGTAGTAATATTAGCCTATTGTTCATGTTATAGCCGGAACTACTTTCAGAAATAATGCACACCTTCTGACCAATCAGATTCGAGAATTCAAAAGCGCTGTGGTATAAAAAATAAATAAATAAAATAATAATAATAATAATACATAATAATAATAATAATAATAATAATAATACATAACGGTATAAATATGACGGTGAAAAATATTAGGATATAAGAAAAAATAGATACAAACAATCAAAACCTCCTAGTTACGTATCTAGCAACAGTACATCGCTATTTCCGGTTTGCGTTTTTTTTTTTTTTCCAGAGGTGCTTTTTGTCCCAGCTGAGTTCCCGTATCAGCTGGAACTCTTGTCACTTGACAGGAAGTAAATTTTTTTTATTTGTTTGCATGAACATTACTAGGGTTTCTTTCTCACTCGGTGCAAAATGGAATAATAATAACAACAGTTATTTTTTTTTATTATTAAAAAACCCTTCTCTCTGTAAGTGTGATGTAATATCCAGTCTCGCATTGCTAGTATGCAGGTTGTTTTTAATGGTATTAGACGCCTGGAGTTTGCACTCGGGATGGATGCAAGCAGCAGCTAGCCGTCTTCCTAATCTCAGCTCCTGGACATATTCACATCTTATTTTAGCTTTCATTTCAATAGTTTATATATACTGCTGGTCCGAGCCATTTGTCTGCTCACAAGCCTAAAATACAATGTTGATGACTAAAGAAATAAAGCTCCAGCTCCATACAGTAGTGATCTGAAAGTAAAAATAAAAAAAAAAATAAAATGAACGCACCAGAAAGCGATGATGAAAAAGCTTATGAACTGTGTGTTTCTGTGTTTCAGCAGCTGGTTTGGATCAGTGTGTTCTGCTGCATTGCTCCAGGATCATCACCATGCCTCTGACAGCAGCTGTGATCAGTGGAGCCCAGAAGCTGGTCCTGTACGAGACAAGGGCTGTATGTAGCACTAATACTTTCATTTGATAAAATCCTCCCTCCTTTTTAGAAATGGGATCTGTCTGTTTTGGACGTGTCTGCCCTCTTCCTGACTGCTTCACACCAGTGACACTGGATGGCACTGTGGAGCTGCTCATTTACCTCCCTAATTCCACTTATATACATTTTATGATCAAAAGTATGTGGACACCTGACCATCACACCCATATGCATGTGCCTTCCTTAAATTGCTGCCACGAAGTTTGAAGCACGCAACTGTATAGGACGTCTTTGTATGCTGTAGAATTTCAGTTTCCCTTCGCTGGAACCAAGGGGTCGAACCTAAATCTGTTCCCGAGCTCCATGAAGACATGGTTTGCTGAGGTTGGAGCAGAAGAACAGAGCCCTGACCTCAACCCCACTGAACACTTGGAATGCACTGGAATGCCGACTGTGCACCAGACCTTCTCGCCCATCATCAGTGCCTAGAGTGTCTCACAGCCGCACTCCAAAATCTAGTGGAAAGCCTTCCCTGAAGAGTGGAGGTTATTATAATAGCAAAGGGGGGCTAACTCTGGAATGGGATGTTCAGCACGCACATATGTATGATGGTCAGGTGTCCATGAACTTTTATGTAGTGTAGCTGTTTCTGAAGGCTGGTAGTACATTTCTCTGTTGAATCTTGCACATGACCAGTCTGACCCCTCTCTTACCTATAGCAATATGCTGTAAATATCGGCCTCAAACACTGGATTGTTATCGGATTCGGATTGTAATCCGATCCACTGCCATGAGCGAGTGTCATGATGACTGACACATCGCAGATCTGATACGCATTCCTCTGATCGTTCACGTAACTTGGCCATAGTGTACATAAGGCCATTATCAGGTGTTGATGCTCAGAGCACTCAGAAATTGGTCTTGTATTGAAAAATGGACAAAAGTGGAATCAGTGGACTTGCTTTGTGTTGTTTCCCTTTCAGACTCTTGCCACTGATGCAGAAGAAGCTATCAATATGTATCTGTGCAAGTAGGGAAGACAGACAGTGCAGTACAATACAGTGCTGTTTGAGTCTATTACTGCATTGTGTGAGATTAATGCTGAAAAATGTGTTACAGCCACTATTTAATAGGACTGGCTGTACGGAACATGTCAGCCAGTCAGTGCTGTAGAATAACAGTGCTATTATCCGTTGTTCCTGATCCAGAAACATTGCATTGACAAAATACAGTTTAAACTTTGTAGTGACATTCTGCACGAGGCAAAAAAAAGAGATGTCTATCTTGTGTGATATTGCAAGCAAGTAAGCAGGAGCATGGTGGTTTGTCTCAGATCGATAACTGCAAGCAAACCTTATAATGTTATTAATCTTTCCATTTTTTCCCCCACATATTGCTTCATTTTCCATAACGAGTGTAAATACTGACATGATCTACGTTCATTTACTATTAATAATTTGATAAAATATATATATATATATATATACGTATGGCTTTTCTCTTCCTGTGATCAGAGATATTTTCTGGTGGGGAGCAATAATGCTCAAACCAAACACCGTGTCCTGAAGATCGACCGGACTGAACCACGAGATCTAGTCATTATTGATGACAAGGTAAGTTTCTTAATGCTTATTGTATTGTATTCTTTCCTGACAAGCAACACTGAATCTACCCAAATACCAACCCCGACCCCTCAGCCACCCCTATGAGATAGACTCCGCTCAAAGCTGAGATTGAATGATGTACTCAGTAGCAAAGTCATTTTCAGAAGTCCAGCTTTTATCTCATCTTGCCACCAGGGGTGGTGAGAATCACCGTGCTACGTTCTGTTGCACATGTGCACACATGCCAAGACCTTCCTACAAAGATGCAAAATAATTATGATGCAGTTTATTCAATAAATTCCGGTCACATTGCTATTTCCCCTTTCTTTTTGTCACATCATGCATGTCGTCCCAC
>CM041004.1:6414686-6425001 GCA_022985145.1 Pangasius djambal
TTTTTTTTTTTTAATTAACCTCTGTAATCTGGGATACCATGCTAGTTCCTAGCTCCTCAATATGACCCCAGTTCCCAGATTTCAGACCCGAGAACAACTTTCCTAGAATCCTTTACCAGCAAAACTGGTCATTTATTAAGCATAATTCTGAAGCAGTTACGTAGCACAGTGTTTTGTGTGTGTGTATGTGTGTGTTTGAAGGGTGACGTGGCGAACGAAGTGGAGACTGAGCAGATCATCCACGATGCCTCAGTAATGTCGTTTACAGCAGGCAGCTACTCCTCTTACGTGCAGGTGCGAGGCTCCGTGCCTCTCTACTGGTCTCAGGACATCTCCACCATGATGCCCAAACCACCCATACGACGTAAGAGCATTACACAGCATCTATACGTGGTTTAGTATTACACACTATCGGCTATTGTTTTTTTCCCCCAAGCTTTCCCATACACTCATTAACATACCTACTGCATTTGCTAGACCATTGTCATAATATGATATTGATATCACGGTATATTAAACATTATTTTCTGAGTGTCATCTACATTATTGAGCGCCAATGCTTTTATAACTCTGACACTTGGCATATCTGGCAAGAATCTTATCCCACGGCTGAGTGTCAACGCGTGAGTGAGTGAGGGAGGGAAGGAGAGGATTAGGTGTGTGTCATCAGCATAGCAGTGGTACGAGAAGCCATGTGAGATGAAGAAAGAAGAGGGCCGAGTGCTGAGCCTTGTGGGACTCTAGTAATGAGTCTTCCCTTATTTAGAAGTTAGAAGTTAAAAAACAAACAAGCATATGGCTCCACTTTTGTTGTTAAATATCCTGATATATACTGTGTATAGTGAAAATGTTTACACGTACCTTGGAAGGTGCTGATAAATAACAGCAGGTTTATATTAACTCGCTCGTTCTAATGCGTTAGCGTTTCTATACTAACAACTTAGACGGGCTTTTACAGCGGACGCTCCACATAACTGGTTAAAAAAACGTGTCTAATTGTTAAAATGGTTAATGTTTTTACGGTTTTTGCCAACCACATAGAGTAAAAGTCTTAGCCACTATTTTTTTTTTAGTACAAATTTTGTTACAGATGTTTATTTTATATTACAGAGGCAGCACAAAAGCATTTTATATTTCCCATACTTTTCTGACAAATGATTAAATGCTACAGAAAAATGTTTAAAGAAAGCGACGTATTACATAACAGACCACTTTTCATGCAAAAACAAAAAAAAAAAAACGTAATGAAAGCTTATGGGTTTTGCTGCAAAAAAAAGTAAGTGCGACAAAGTCTCCAGAAGAGCTGCGATTCTCCGAGATGTTCGGTAAAACTTATAATTTCAGATAAAAACAGATAATTTCCTTTGAAAACTGCACAAAGTGTACCTGATACTACTAATTATTAAAAAAAGGTCTGTCACACCAAATATGGACTTTGTTTAGTTTTTTTTAAAATGTAGAAACAATACATTTGATTATTTTTGAAGGCATCTTTGCATGTGCCTAAGATGTTTGCACAGAACTGAGTATCAGCCATTCAGCAAATGTTAATCTTCATTTTAAATTCTGTTAAAAGTCTAGCTACCTCTTTTGAGTAAGCAATAATTTCAAAATGTTGCAATTTGACAACTATGAGCTGACATTTCGTTGATTATGTCTACATCAGACTCCGTTTAAGGTCTCCGTTGCAGCCATACTCCGAATACGATGTTTATATGCGTCCAGGCATCGGAATATTCCTGTATATATGGTTGTTGTAAGTAAGCCTGCGTCGCCATTCCTAAATACCTAGCCTACAGCTAAGCAGCTGTTAGCGCCCACAATTCCTTGCGGACTGAGCGTGCGCATATATCTCCTTTCAGTGGATATTCTGAATAAGGTGTTTACATGCAACAAATTTCCGATTAAAATGGGCATATTCCAGGAGTGGGAATCAGAATATTGTCTTAATCTGAATTGGGCAATCGGATTGCGGCGTTTACGTGACTCAGTACTAATCAGTCTGTTGGCAAATTCCGATTAATATCGGAATATTGATGTGCATGTAAACGTAGCCATAGACTTGCTAGTTGTTCAGTGCCCCATTTAGCTTAGTAGCATTATTGTTGCACCTAGTGGTCAAAAATGGGAGCAAGCGCTAATCAAGGCCTGCTGGGGCCGAAATCACACTGCCCCATATTCGCTTTATAAAGCTTTTGATTATGACTGGGGGAGGGACAGCAGACAGGACAGTTAATGATATTACCTCTTCTGTTGGAAACAGTTTATCTGGCCTCATCCGATTTTTTTTTTCTTCTCTTATTGGTTGTGTAAGTGTGTGTGGTATAGGTGTTGAGATTTGCCGCCAGTAATCCTCTTATCCCTTCCTCCCCATTTCCATCTTCTCTCCTGAGCAGAGTGACATTTTGTATGCATTTACAGCACACAGCATGTCCCCAGACCCACCACACTAGCTGCTCGCCTCCTGGTGCTTGCTTGCCTGATGTGACCGCAGAAAAGGCCTCTAATACCTCTTTCTCCTTCGCTGATAATCCAGACTTCCTTTCTTTTGATTATGCTCTCATTATAGGCCATCAATGGGTAATATAAAGGAGAAAAATGTCAAATGAGGTCGTCTGACATGCTTTGTGATGAGGGAACTCTTTCAAGAAATAATCATTCACGTTATTTCTCTTTGCTGAAACAGTTCGATAAATGCACGTCTGACAGACGGACTCACTAGATCTTGTGATATTTGTGTGGTGATTTTTAAATTTTTTTTTGTTAAACCTCTTTCAGTGGGTAACATAACATCTGTTTCTCCTTTTAATGGCATGACTTCATGCATGTTCTTATCTCATCTGTAAAATAAAACTCAGTTTTTAAAGTAGCATGTGAGTGATATTGATATAGAAAACATTTTTTTTTTTTAATGTTTAATGATTCTAGCTTTCTTAAAAGGTTATGCTAGATACATTATTTGAAAGGGAGACCCTCCAGTGTATGTCCTGAACCAGTTGTTAAATGGTGCCATATCTTAAGCCATACTTAAGTGATCCATGGTGAAATGGTAAAATTGTGTGACTGTCATCTGCCCTGATCTATTTTTTCTTTTCTTATTTCGATCTCTTCTAGTGGACCAGGCCGACCCATATGCCCAGGTTGCGGCGCTTCATTTTGATCAGATGCTGCAGCGGTTTGGTTCTCCAATCATTATCCTCAACCTTGTTAAGGTGTGCAAACTTTCCAAATCGAGCGGTTTTAATTTTATTACTTTATATGCTTGCACTCATACCTGTTTGTGTGTGCTTTCTTCAGTTCTTTCGTTTCCGTCCTATTTCTGTTTTGACTGTTCAAGGCTTATATAATACCATTTGAAGTGCTGTACATCTCTCTTCCATTAATGGACTATTTATGTTGTAGAGTAATTGAGTCACACAGACACTCGTACGTTTATAGGAGCCTGTCAGACAGTGATATTCAAACAGACGTTCGCACTTTGGTGTCAAACCGCTTCCTGGATTTGTCATATCTCACGTTGTAAGTCACAAGGTTGAGGGAACAGAGGTATAATTGCTGCTGTCCACACACACACATGTTCATGTTCACATGCTGGCCATGTGCTGCTAATGAGTATCCCTGGTGGACAAACTCCTTTCGCTTGTGATTGCCTGATGCATAAAAAAGTGAGCCTTTAGAAATGAGTGTGTGTGTGTGTGTGTGTGTGTGTGTGTGTGTGTGTTTAAAATGAAAGCACGTGGCCAAAAATAGCACGTATCTTTTCTTTTCTTGTGTTTGTACATGCTGGTGTGAGACATTTCCTGACTTGTATGTTTGTCTTTGGCGGACATAAAATGTCCTCACAGTAACAGATCAGTGGAGACCTCTCCTCAAAGATATTAACACAAGTGTGTGTGTGTGTGTGTGTGTGTGTGTGTTTTAAAGTCAATGCTTTGATCTACTGTGGGGCATTGTAAGTACCAGGGATAGCCTTTATTGAACCATAAAAGCAAGGGCAAAGTGCACTGCAGCGCTGTGGGCTGCTGGAGGACATGCATTGTGGTGCGCTGGAAGAGTTTTCGAGCTGAATTCTAAGTGTGTATCAGTAGTGCGGTAGTAACATATGTTGGCCCTGAGCATGTATGTGCAGGGGAGTCACATGGATCTCCACAGGTTGGCTCGTGAGCAGCTGGAAAGATATCTGTGGAGATATTGTTAGATGATGTTGTGGTGGAGGCTGTTTGTCTTCCACAGTGTCGTGTATATTAGGGGTATAACGCAATGCCTGTATCTGTATCTGGCTTTTTTTTAGTGCTCAGTATATTTACATCTGTTTTGTATTTGCATTTAAACCATGAGTGGGTATGGCCTAGACTGAAATTATTTTTAATTATTATTATTTTTATTAAATATGTGAACCCTATCACTCTTCTCTGGAAAACAAGACTGCTGGGAGGGAGCAGAATGGCAAGGGCTGTTCTTCCCATGCTTCGTGGGCCACATCCAGCAGTACTCAAGGTTGTCGTTTGAAGAGCTTGAAAGGGGTGAATCCTGTGGAGGCCTGCAGAGTCTCTCAGATGGCGAAGAGGATGTGGGGAGGAGGAGATCCTAATTCCTCCCCTCCTCGTCTACCACCCGTTCTAGCATCCGCTTGAGAGTCTGGTTGAAGTGTTCGACGAGGCCATCAGTCTGGGGGTGGAAGACAGATGTCCTCAGGTGCTTCACCTGCAACTGATCAACCTTTACACATGACATAAAGGGCGGTTATTGTGCTCCCAGAGTCCAGAAGGGCTGAGACTAGCTTGCTGTTCACTTCGAAGGGGTGGGTGCGCTAGGCGGGGTCATAGTGTGGAGATCACACCCGGCCAGCCAGGGCTTGTCAGCTTTTTGTGGGGCCAAAGGGTCCGGCTCGGTAGGCATGGGTCTGTCCTGGGGAGTTCCATAGGCAGGATGGCTGTTGTTGCACCTTCTCTCCCTGAGGAGATCCATTTCTGGGCGATGAAGGAGTTGGGGGTGGCGTGGGCTTGGGTGGATGTTTCATTGCTCTCCCCTGCCAATTTCTAGGGTGGCTAGGGCACAATTTAGGGCACAGTCGAGTGTTTCGGGCAGCAAAGCCCACATTAATGAACACGTAGTAGGCCAGCTGAGCCTCCCCTGAGAGAAAAGGGGCGAATATGTGTTCGTCCCATTCTTCGGGGAGGGCGACTCACTGAAAGGTTTGCAAGTAGGCTTTGATGTCGTCCTTGCTGCTTAGTTTGGTAAGGAGGCACTGGGCATCTCAGCAGGGGTTGGGGAGAGGGACGGCTGTGGCGGAGCAGGGCTTCTTGAGATCCAGCAGCCCTTGGATTGCGATAAGGAGGCTCTGGGTCAGCTCCTGGGTTACCACCTGCTGCTGGAGGCTTATCTGCAGCACAGGATCCATGACGGGGTTGTGTCAGTCACCAATGTAAAGTGCTGGCCTGCCAGGTAGTGACGTAGCTCCTCTACGGACCTCTTTATTGCAAGAGCTTCTCTTTCCATAGCCGCATACTTCTTCTTGGTGAGGGTTAGCTTTTGGCTGATGTATAAGTCCGAGTGCTCTTCTCCCTCGAAGGTCGGGGACAGGATGGCGCCCAGACTAGTCTTGGAGGCATCTGTGTGGACCGTAAAGGGAAGCATGAAGTCCGGGTTCCACAGTACAGGAGAGCTGGGGAGGGTCTGCTTGACCTGCTCCGTTTCATCAGTCCACTGCACCCGGTCCAGTTGTCCCTTTTTGGTGAGATCTGAGAGCGGGGAGGCTAGAGAGGAGAAATTAGGGACGAATCTTCTGTAATACCCTGCCAACCCCAGAAAGGCACATACCTGTATCTTTGAAGTTGGCCCGGGGTACTCCTTGGCTGCCTCCATGTTCTTTTCTTGTGGCTTCTGTAAGCCCCGGCCGATGTGGTAGCCCAGGTACTATGCCTGGGTCAGCCCCAGATGACATTTCTTTGGATAAGCCAACAGCCCAGCCTTCCAGATCTCCCCCAGCACCTCCCCGAAGTGATGCAAGTGATCGAGAGGTGGAGGAGGAGGAGTGAATGATGACATTGTCGAGGTAGGCGGCTGTGAACTGGTGGGGTGGCCTCAGGATGGTGTCCATCAAGCTTTGAAATGTTGCTGGTGCTTTCTTTTTTTTGCTGGAAAGCTCGTGTTGAATTGTGTTATATGGAATTATTTCGCTCAAAAGTGTTATTTCTATCTGTGACTGAGATTATACTACTGGATTTCTGGTGATGCCACTTATTTGGAAATAATTAATGTTGTTGAATGGTTGTTAATCCATGTGATCATGCTGATAATCTGTAATTGAAATTACGCAGAAGCGGGAAAAGAGGAAACATGAAAAAATCCTGAGTGAGGAGCTCTACCCAGCCATCATCAACCTCAATCAGTTCCTCCCTCCGGAGCACTGCATCGATTACATTGCCTGGGACATGGCTCGTTACACCAAGAGGTGTGTTGTTGCTTCATTTTATCTCTGCAACTGTGTTTTTAGATGAGAGAATATTCATGCAAGTACAGTCGAATTTGGATACCCTTAGGACGAAATAAAAATAAATAAATAAATAAATAGTGTTTGATCTAAGGTTCTGCAGATGTTGCTTTATCACAATAAAATCATGGTAAAAAGGTACTGTTTATTTTGCATTATGTTTTGGATTGCAGGACACGCCGATATTTCATTTTTAACGTCTTGGAAATTAATCGTATACAATTTAAAATGTCCACTGCTTGCCATTGTTTTATTGTAATGTTTGCTTACTGTGAATATTCCTTTGTCCTGTGGTTCTGTGAGTAACTTTCTCCTCTCCACATGCAGTAAACTTTGTAATGTGTTGGACCGGTTAAGTATGATTGCTGAGAATGTAGTGAAGAGGACTGGCTTCTTTGTCAACCGACCTGATTTTCACTGTCACATGCTACGGCCTGATGATAGGTAGGGGCATGAAGCGCTTAAATCCATGCACTATAGTTTTATTCCTCTGTATTATTGTGTTGTGGGTGAGGTTTTGGTCAAATTGCAGATGATGTAAAGTATCTGAAAGAAAGGTGTTATTTATTTATTTTCACCTTCTCTGACCATCTTATGGCTGGGGACAAGTCCTTTCTTGCGAATGCATAATCTGCTTCACAGCAACAAGGCCACGGGTCTCTAAGAGCTTTGAAAGTGACATATGAAAGAGAATGGAATATAAAAGAGCGTGCTAGGCTTTCACCATGCATGATATGACCTGCTTTCTGAATAGCACTGTTTAACTTAAGTCATTTTAACCCTTTCAGGGTCCACACTCATGGGCAGTCAATTTAAAGCTCTTTTTTTTATATTTTAGGAAAATATACGATGCAAATCACCTCCAAATCACTTGAGAGCATTATTGAAAATTAATGTAAACCTCAGTAGCTCTCTAGACTATTTGTCATTCTCAATCTTTAACTTTCTACGTAAAAAAATGTAAGTAAAGAATTTTTTTTTTTTGTCCAGACTCTACCGAAAACTCATAATTTTTGCTGTTGTTTTTGTTTATATCCTAAACTGTGTAAATTCCGTATGTTCAGAAGTGATATTTTCTAAACCTTTTGTCTTCAGCATTACATATTTTAGACCAGAATGTGAAAAATTTGGGGCATTGGAAGATTTATTTATTTTATGTTGTTTCCGCCCTACTCATGGAAAATCCATTTGCTTTTGAAATATTTGATATTTAGACCGAATCAAAATTAATATATCATGCAATTTTAAGTAATATGAATAATTTATACATGAAAGGGTTAACTGACGTAATAATGTATAATTATATTGTTTGTCATTTAATATAATATATGTAATATTATGTGTATATTTCGTTTAACAATTCCTGCATCTAATTTGTTGAGTGGATTAGCAAAATTTGTATTATTGAAAACCGATTATTTCCTGTGTGCACAGATGGGGTGATTTGGGAGGACTGGTTATTGCTCATGGCAGAATTCAGGTAAGTTAGTAAATTGAAGTTTACATACACACACCTCTTCACTGTGTGCCACGGATTGGAACAAGCATTTCTATATGATATCCATGAATAAAGCTAAAAACCTATCTAGTAGTTTTTTGTATGTTTTAGGTAAAATGTTTGCACAGTCAGATTCAGTTCCTTTTAAAGAACTTTTGCTTCCTTTGCAGACTGGAGTTTTGAGGACTAATTGTGTGGACTGCTTGGATCGCACTAACACCGCCCAGTTCATGGTGGGAAAATGTGCTCTGGCCTATCAGCTTTATGCTCTCGGGATGATTGACAAACCAAAGTTACAGTTTGACACTGACTGTGTCAGGTAAATCTTAGGCCAGGTCTTTTTTTTTTTTTTAGTTTAGTTTTAGTTTATTTGTTTTTTCACTATAGATATATTCATCAGCGGCATGTGACTGTAGACTTTGGTGGCGCACTAATGAAACAGATGTTCCAAGCATGTCATCGACTCACAAAATATGTTTTTTGAACTATTTTAATCATCATATTCATAGGTAAAGTTATAGTGCACATTGACATATTTGTACGTGTAATATCAGTGGGACATAAATGGCACCCCATATACATCGTAGAATCAACATATGTTGAGGTTCAGGTGATGACAATCCATAAAAGGTTTGTTGACTATGTAGATTATACTTCCATATTATACTGTTTATGATGTTGTGATGCATACACAGTGATAGAGGACAGTCTTAGCTTCCTAGACAACAGTTTTGGCATACGTCTGTCAAGTGCTTAAGTGCCATCAGCAGGGAAAGTTCGGATGTACATTTGTAATAAGAACTTCGCAAACAATGTTGTAGAGACATGGTTCCACTTATTCTTTGGGTCATGCAAAGTTTAAAATATACCACGGTGTTCTGCCCTATTGGACTTTTTTTTTTTTTTTTTTTTTAAACTACTTTCTTGGATGTTTGATATGTGGGATGCTTCAGACATTAAACACAAATGAGTTTGGGGATGAAGATGATAAACAGGCAACAGCTTGACGGTATTGCCATCAAATTTTGTATATTTTCTTTGGGAAAAGTGCCAAAGTCCCAGTGGCTTCTTGTCTTCCTCCGTCACTGAAGGGTTTGGCTAAAAGTGCTTGGCCCCTTAATCGCTGCTTGCAGCTATATTATAGAATCTGGAATCCAAACAAATGAAAAATAAAGGGCATAATTAGCATAATTAAAAATAGTTCTTGGGAATGAAGAGAACGGGCTGAGTGCATGCGGTAGGCTGAGATAAATTTACTTTGAATTTGGTGAACAGGTTGTTTGAGGAGCTGTATGAAGATCACGGGGACACGCTGTCGCTGCAGTATGGCGGCTCGCAACTAGTCCACAGGGTCAAGACCTACCGCAAGATTGCACCATGGACACAACATTCCAAAGACATCATGCAGACGTTGTCTCGTTACTACAGCAATGCGTTCTCAGGTACCACAAGAAAAGACTTGCACAATTCTACTGTCACACACCTAATGCATACATACTGTACATTAAAGCCTTGTCACAGAGCTTATGGATGATTTAGAAGCCATGTTGCACATAATGTTCACTCCATAAGCGTTTATAGATGGTTCTCTTTGTCAGGCACTCACTGATTATTATGAAAAAGGTATCAGAATTTATTACTAAACCCGAGGAGTGTTATCGTTTTACATGTAGCATGAGTAATCAGCTGATTGCTGTGGACTTACATTTTTCACTCTCATTAATTATTCATGAAAGAATATATTATTCATCCAGGCTACTTTGCAATATATGAGCTAATAAAATTAGGCATGAAAGCAGTGATACAGTTTTCCCCCATTTTTTAAAAAAAGGAATCTGTGGTTTTGATGAGAGAGGTTTCTGACAGATACTAAATGTGTTACGGCTTGGAAGAATTACCATGCTACTTGCACACTGAACAAAGCAGAGTGGAAATCTGCAGGACACTTTTAGTATGCTTTGGAAATGTTTGTTGACCTCTTTGATGTAATGTGATGCCATGCTACATGTTCCGATCTAAAGGTCCCTACACGTTCTTACGACGCCGAGTGATATTTACTGCAATTAAATTAAATTATATGATCAGGCCTGTCAAGCATGTAAGCATTTTGAGTGCAGTATAACATCGGAGTACGCTAGTAAGTTTTATCAGTGAGAATATGCCCAAAAAAATGGGAGATGAGCCAGTTGACGTGTGAATATGGAATGATTTGTGCAGGTGTTTTGAACTCCGCTCCGCTCCCTGCCACCATCTCACAGCTTAGAATATTATTACACCCTCCTCTACTCTCCTTAAACCTGAAATGATGGAAACACTTGTTTTCC
>CM041004.1:6429266-6460265 GCA_022985145.1 Pangasius djambal
CTTTCTTTCATCCTTGTGTCCTTTCCATGTTTTGTCAGAATGCTAAACATGAGGGATAAAGTGAGTTAAAAAGCCAGGTTCATGAAGTGTTTCAGGTCCAAAATAGAGCTTTGCTATTAAACTAATAGCACTGTGCTAAGTACAAGACATCTCTGTTTGAGGGAAGGATGATGTTTGTCTTGTTCATTCTGAATGATTCAGGTGGAATATTAATGGGTCTTACTAAACAAGCAGTACAGATTGACTGGTTATGCAGTTCACTGCATATCATTTTAATGAGCTTGTATACAAAGCTATCCATAGAAAATTTGATGGATGACTTGCTTTGTTAGGTTGTGTATACATTGCATCTTGCACGTCTTTTCCCTCCAGCATGTGGTATATCATATATGGACAGAAACACATGTCCGTTCACTTGCGTCAGTACACATCCATCTGACCAGCACTGGTGCCTGAGATAGTGTGCATGTTCATGTTCATGGCTATGGCTGTGCATGTACACACGTGGCCATGTATTTAGCGTTGATGATTATCTCAGCTTTATTGAATATACAAGATGCTGGAGTTGCCTTGAGGGATTAGAGCTATAAAGTGAGGGAGAGACGTGAAACAAGGAAATTATTTGCTGTCATGCACCCTGATTTAACTCTTAATTACAGCCTGAGGCAGTTAGCACTGCATGTGGCTGTACAGAGAAATGACAGAGATAGAAAGCATGAGAGATGTATACAATGATGGACTGTGACCCGTATCCACTGGTGCACATACTACTACTCCTAATACTAAAGCCTTAATCAATTGTTTTCCAGTCAAAAATGCTCAACTTAAGAGCTTCATTTTCTCACATCTTTATCATCATCATCATGTCTCTGTTTTTCTCTCCAACCCCCAACCCCCACACACATACTTCCTTCTGTCACTAAGATGCCGACAGACAGGATGCCATAAACCTTTTCCTCCAGGTGTACCAGCCTTCGGAGTCCAAGCCGCACTTGTGGGAACTGCCTACTGACTTTTACCTCCACCAGAGCAACACCATGGCTCTGCCCCAAGAGAGACGCAGGTGGGTGTGTGTGAGTTAATGTGAAACACGTTTAAGCAAGTGTATGCAGTCAACTCCAAAAATATTGGCACCCTTCTTGGAGTTGTTTTCTTAAGTAGTGCAGTTTTGGGACAGAGGGATCGATTTTCATTTTTTTTTCCATTACCTGACCTTTGCAGGTCAACAACAATTTGTTTCTATGTTTTAAAAAAGATACATTTGTTTGGTCATTTATTAATTTATTTTTGAGTAAGAGTTTTATTTATAGAAGAAACATCTTATTACAGATGTCCCTCTTGATGACTTCATGAGAGAACTGATCAGTGTTTTGGGTCAGGTCACTTTTTCTTTTTTTGGCTACACTTTCAAAAATCGGTAGGCTGTGGCCCAGGGTTATAGGCCCATTGGCTTAATGGACAGCCTTGCTTTAAGGGACAGATTTTTAAGTTGTCTTTCTGATTGATGGAGTGGCGTGTGAATCTTTGTGTGTAGGACTTGTTTCGTAAAACCACATTTCGGCCTATTCTCTAGATTGTGCCAATAATTCCTAGCGGATGATGGTGTAGAAAGTTTTACCACCAGCCAGCTATCCACTATCAGCTACCAGCTGCAAAAGGTGAAGGCTAACATGTACTTCCTCCGAGACACATAAAGCCAGCTGCTTATGCTGCGTCACAGGGTGCCATAACACACCGTGTGGAAAGTGCTATCTGCCTTCTTTCGCATACATGAGCTTGACGAGATTGGCTAGTGTTACTATGATTGGCAGGGGCGAGAGTATGCCATGGCTCCCACCCAGAGAGCACAGCCATGGATGGCTGTGGTGCCATCAGGATTCAAACTCGTAATCTCCCGATGATTCTGTTTTTTCTGATTATATAATTGAATTTTTCTTATTTCTTTGTTTTATTTCTGCCATTATTTTGGGTGCTCAGTAGTGGACAGTAGTAGAGAAGTAGTAGAATTCTAGGGCTTTCTAATGGCTGACCCATTTTTATTTCCCCAAACCTAAGCTGTGCTTGGCTGCGTGGGCCATGTTATTTAAGAGCTTGCTTAGTGGAGCCTAAGTGCACAGAGAATTTTACTGATTAAGCCTCAAATATATGTCAGTTCTTACTAAGTTAAAAAAAAAGGGAATGGAAGGAATGTAACCTATTTCTCAGGTAACATGTCACGTGCTGACATATTACTGCAAATTCAAATAAATTGAATAAAAGCCCGGTTGTTTTGTTCAGTTACAGCAGGGCCAGAGGGAAGGGTTTTATCCTGTTCTACAGAGTGGTGACAGTTTGAAGGAAACATTGGTGGCTCTGTTATGCTGTAGGAGGCATTTTTCTGGCAAGGTTTGGATCCACTTTTCTGCTAAGATGGAAGGGTCACTGCAAATCAGTATGTTTTTCTGACTGATGAAACAGTTCTCCCCCCGGTGGGTCTGGTCCCTTTCGGTGATCCTGCCCTCATCCACAGGGCATGTTGGCCCACTGAATGGCTTGATGAGTAGAAAATTAATGATGTAAATCTTATGCTATGGCCTTCACAGTCGCCAGATTTGAACTCAGCTGAACGTCGATGGGACATTTTGGAGCGATGTGCTCACTAGCATGATCATGAAAACACAAAACTGTGTGAATATCTTTTGGAAGAATGGTGTTCGTCGCTCCAGTACAGTTCCAGAAATTGTATTGAAGCTAGTCTGTGGCTCCTGGTGGCTTCACCACCATACTGAGTCACTTTATGTTGGCTTTTCTGTGGGGACTGTGTTACAATATTAATATTCACTGAAATGATCCAGCTTGTGAATTACATGCAAATTAGGAAAATGTTTTATTGTTTATTTGTTTTATTCATACAGTTACACCTACTGGTGGGCAGACGGTGTGTTGTCCTACCTTCCTGTACCTTATGATGAAGGTATTTGACTTTTTTTTTTTTTTATTTAGTTAAAAAAGTTACCTTGCTACATGTTACATTTGTTGTAGCTGCCCATCTGATGCACATAATGGCCTGGTAAAATAAAATCTTAAAAAAAAAAAGTCTATATGCTCTATAGACTTTAAAAAGTAAAAATAAAAAAGTCTCTATATATCGTACGTTAGATGCAATAATAGCAATAATGACAGTAAGAATGATATTGTATACAAGAAAAACAAGGAGCCAGACTTACTCACAAAGAATGGGAGTAGTAAAATTGAAAAAAAAAAAAAAAAAGTCTAATGTTTTAGGTGCAATAACAACAATTTAACCAAATGTTTTCATTTATAAATACATGAAATATCACTATAGCTGATTTATATGGTCTGTCTGTGGTGTTAAGCTCTTTTGCAAATTTGTTACAAGGAAGAATTTGTGAACCCGTTGGATTTATCTATATTTCTGATCTAATTGCTTATAAAATCGTGGCGCAAACTTCTCCCAAGTTATAATATCACAGTTCTGTTTGTGTTTTATTTGTGTGTTTCTAATGCCATTGTCTTGTTGCATCATCTGGCTTTTTTTTTTTTTTTTCCCAAAAAATATAGTGTATTGTAATGTAATATTTCTTCTGCGAAATATTTCTTCAGTCCCCTGTGAGGACAACAGGAAGAAGGTGGTGGTGAAACGAGTGAATCGGTACGATGAGCGCACAGACATGTACACAGAGTTTTTCAAACCTTATGAGCTCACCTCTTTTGACGATACATTCTGTATTGCCATGACCAACTCGGCAAGGTGAGTTCAGTTAACGAATGCTAGCTTTTATTTCCTTAAGTAAGGCACAAGGCTCATCCTTGTGTTACAACAATTTTGGTTTGGTTTGTCTTAGGGAGTTTATGCCAAAGAGTGTTGGCCTGGATCCTAGCCCTTTCACCGTGCGTAAACCGGAAGAAACCGGCAAATCAGTGCTGGGGTGAGTGTATACTTTACTTCAGTACTAATTTTTTCATTTCATTAAAATGAACCTTGCAGTGTTGCTCGCCCCTCGTAGGACGACTAAAGCTCCAGGCTTTGTTTCCACTGACTGTTGTTGTGTGTTTAAACAAGGCACCCAGTTCTAAAGTGCTCTGGGGTTATGACCTTTTCCAGAGCTTTGGAAGTTTTCAGTGGTTTAAAAAGTGATACATCAATGAAAGATGGTGAGGAAAGAAATCAGTATGAAAATAAAATGCAACTTGTACCTAAGTTCCTAAAGCTTGATGCCATTAATTGGTTCTAAGTGCCTTGGTCTCTAGATTATTTACTGATGAATTAAGACGCCGGAGTTGAAAAAGGATAATTAGTAATGCGCCTTCGCTAAAATGGTGACTGAAAGTTTATACAGCCAGCCAGGAATGAAAAGAACACCGACCAGGGTCAGAAAAATACATTGAAACCCTTCGGAGTCATTCCAAAATGCGATGACTCACAAAGATGATATTGAAATAAGCTTCAGTTCAGAATTAATGTCAGCGTTAAACATAATTTTGTGTTGCACGAACCTTAGACCTAAGAATACTAGAAATCGTCTTTTGCCCTTTATTTCTTCATCAGCATAGATGATTCATCTAAGAAATCCACAGAATCCTTCAAGTCACATGACTTTCTCCAGTGCTGATGTTGTTCATTTAAAAAAAAAAAAGGTTTGGAAATGTGCTATCTCTCTTCTTCATCGAGCTTTGCATTAAGCTTTATATTGGAGCGACCAGTCCTGCTCACGTGAGAATAACCGTCTGCTTCTACGTGATCCATGAGATTTTTGCGTTGAAGCTCCGCACGTACCTTCCGTGTATGCTGGTACACGTTATCACTCCAAAAATATGCCAAAAGGGTCTTTTTTTTATCCCCCTTAATAACGATGGGACCATCAGAATCTGGAATGGTTAACGGTTGTGTAGGTGTTTTGAACTCTCTGATATTAACCGACGCTCACTGGAAGCCCCGCTTCCTGTCTCCTATCTCACTTTAATAATCGCTCTCAACGACTCCATTTTCTCACTTGAAAGATGTGCTGACGCCCTCTCGCTTTCCGCCAAGGCAAATGGAGAAAGTTTTGAGTTCATTAATGTGAAATAAAATATATAAGCACTTAGTTAACTTTAGCCAAATACATAGTTAACATCGGTTAACTATATATTAATTCAGTTAGTGCTTTTAACAATAGACTTTCTCCTTCCTAAGACCACATGAAGAAGAAATCCAGACTCGAGAGAGTGACACCGGATAGTGGGATTATAAATCGGTACTTTTCCAAAATCATATGCTCTATAGTCAAACAGTGTGTTGAAAGGATGTTCAGTATGGGCTTCAGGGTATTTATGATTGATTGGGGGGGGGGGGAAACAGCACCTTTTTGTCTGAAAGACTTAAATAGACACTTCTTTGGCATTTGAAACAGAGAAAAGGCTGAGTATTTTGACTGAAGAAGGAAAAGATTTTATCTTGTTTATATCTTTAACAAGATGTGTTAAACAAGACATGTTCAAACAGTGCGGTCAAATCGTATAGTGCGCATATGAGGGGTTTTACGGTAACCACCAAGCGCGTCTTCTGCATGTAACTTCAGAGCGCGCTGATACGCTGACGTATTGTTCCCAACACATCTCACGAGTAAGCAGTACAATTTTAAACAGGAAAGTGTAAACAATAAAATTTCCCTCATCACATCTAGTACTCGTCTTCAATAATCCGAGGAAGTGCACATGCTTCTATTAAAAATCTTACACAGCTTTTATAAGCAGCCTGAGACAGAAACGAATGAAAAACGCTTTCTCAGACAGTGCAGACACTTTCTTAGGCTGGTGTCGTTAATAAGATGATAAAATGGATTATATTCTCGCATAAATGAACAGTGAGTGCAAGATCAGGTTATTGTGTAGATCACATTCTTTCCTGTGTTTATATTTGATTCATTTTGATTCATCTGTTTGAAGGGGGGAAAAAAACATCCATCTTGACTTGATATGAAAACTTACTGGTTTTGTTTCGATGGTCACTTAACACCTGTTAGTGTCATTTATTATCGGCGCTAACCCACTTATTGTGTCACACAAACACATACACACAAAACAGTCATTAACCTTCAGTGCCAGTTAACCAAGAAAACAATACTACACACACAAACACACACACACACACACACACAAACACACACACACACACACACACACACAGGAGGTGCTTTACTCATGTTTTGAAGTGTGTGAATATTTAACCTGACTGTTGTTTTTCAGGCGTGAAACAGTAGCACATGGTCTCTGCTCATTAGCAGCTCTAGGATCACTGACTCATGCACTAAGTGGGGCAGATGATCTAACCCTAGCACTAATAGTCAAATGTTCATTTGTTAAATTAATGACCGTGATTCACAAACTCGAGTACTTTTGAGAGCACTTTAGCTATGTATCCTTTCTTTTTCATTAGTCTTTCAGCATTGATTGACCTTCAGCGTTGCACGTTTCTTCCCCTCCATAGTAATAAGTCTAGTAAGGAGGAGGCCGTGCTGCAGCGCAAGACGGCAGCTAGCGCTCCTCCTCCACCCAGCGAAGAGCAGATCTCCAGCAGCTCTGAGGATGACTCAGAGGAAGATCGAGAGGACGAGGCCACCGCTTCTCAGCGCTACACACCAATCAAGCTCGCCGAGTCCAGAGACAACGTCCATGCTCAAGAGGTAGAGGCCTTCCCCTTGTTCGCCTGTTACTTCATATGAACGAGTGTCACTCGGTGAGCGACTACACGCCTCCTCGGAGAGTGTCAGTGAACCAGCCCTAGTTTCTCCCTGAGCTACATCTCTGTTTCCATGGAAGCCAGTTCACTTACACCTCCTGCATTCCCTTTATATTATCACTCTCTATCTCTCTCTCTCTCTCTCTCTCTCTCTCTCTCTCTCTCTGTGGTGTTTTTATGCACTGAAGTTCTGCACTTAATTGCAGATTTAAATCTCTGAGTAAATCAATGCCATTTGATAGGTATCTAGTGGATCGCTCTCTCTCTCTCTCTCTCTCTCTCTCTCTCTCTCTCTCTCTCTCTCTCTCTCTTAATTCTACTAAAACCCGCTATTCAGCATACAACCCCCAACTAATCTTTACTAACCTCCTGAGAATGGTATTACAGTAACAATACCATATATGCTGCTATAATATGCTGACACACTGTATTTTTTATTCTATTAAAATTATTTGTCTAATGGTTTTAACAGTAGACATTAAAGATTAAGTTTCACAGCCAGACCAACAAAAATGTATTCGCACATACACTCCTAGCCACTTTAATAGGAACACTTGTACATCTGTTGATTCATGCAATTATCCAGTCAGAGAGAGGAGAGAGGTCAGAGCTGACAGGAAGCGTCCGTCACTCGAATAAGCGCTCTTTACAAGCGTGATGAGCAGAAAAGCATCTCGGGACATGTCAAATCCTGAGCACATCAGGTTCCATTCCTGTCAGCCGACAGCAGATATCTGAGGCTACGGCGGGCGCAGAACCGCCAGATCTGAATTTTGTTTGTAAGAGCGATGCAGTGAAGGTTTGCTTTTCAGTATGGCACATTTTCCACCTCATCAGTAACACACAATGTCATTTGTGGTCTGCATGTCATGTTTTTTCATGTTGTGACTGCAGTTGCAGTTCTTGGGAAAACACTTCACTTTGTTAACACTTCATTAAACATAGTATAGCGCTCTGAACGCTCGAGTGCTGAATTAACACGTGTTAGTGGTCGAAAGAATGGACAGCATTTTTTTTTTTTATTTACAATGTTACCATCATGGAAAGACACCGACACATGCACATGCCTTCTCTTTCTCCCTGTCTTTCTCTTTTTCACGTTCTCTCTGCGAGCACACATCCCACACGGGTGACTCAAGCTTTTTTTTGTCATGTTGCCATACCAACAAGGTTGTCTGGCTGTATATTTGTTTTCATGGAAGGACAGAGAGGAGGGGAATAGAGAGAAAGTATGAGGATTTCTTCATCAGATTCCAATTAATGATCGTTTGCTCTTTCTGTACCTCTCCGCTTGCGTTCCTCCTGTCGTCGTGCTAAATTCTTTTTTGCGGTTATCACTAATCACAGAAATCTTAGTTTGACTGATTTGTAGCTCGGCTTGTGTTTAATCGATGTAAGAAGATATCTTTTTTCCACCAGCACACCAGCTTTAGAGTGCACCCAGTGTGTGGGCACATGTCTGTTTTTTTTTTTTTTTTTTTTTTTTTTTTTTTTTTTTTTTTTTTTTTTTTTTTTTTTTTTTTTTTTTTTTTTTTTTTTTTTTTTTTTTTTTTTTTTTTTTTTTTTTTTGGTCAGCCTTCCGGCATGTGAGTGTTCTGTTGGATCCGCAGTCTCGGGGCTTTGTTCCTACAGCTCACGGACTTGGAATTGATGACACACTCATTAGAGTCTCCACGCTGCAGATGAACCCACTCAACCTCCTTCTCTGCCTTTCATTACGACACATTTATATCAAGTACAATTACTGCAGCTGATACAGCTCATCTACAAGGCTTCATTTACAAAATGCCTCATGTACATGATTTAGTGGAAAGGTCTTGAGGGAGTGCAGTGGCAGGCACGTTCTCAGACTCATATAACACTCAGTCTCTTGTTTCAGTGGACCATCTCATCTCAGTACTGTAGATTTGTACCTAGGAACTGCTGCTGTACTCATAAAGACTGGGTTCCATTTTGATTCTCGAGTCTTCCTTCCTCATGTCCTCTCAGGGAGTTTTTCCTTGCCACTGTCGCCCGGCTTGCTCATTATGGATCTAGATCTGCATCCGAATTTCTGTAAAGCCGTGACAAAGTTCGCACATGAAAAATAAACTTGACTTGAACTCTTTGGTAATTTATAAATAAATTTGAGGTCATGGCACTTGTGTAGTGTTACTGCACACTAATGAAGCGAATAGGATTTCTGTTTTAGTGTATCACCGTGGATGTGTAGGAATTGTCTGAGTTTGTTTATCTGTTTTAATCCGTCTTCCTGATTATCTCCCCCTGCATGGATTTTGCACATGCAGCCGAGAAAGAGGGCAGGATTTTATATTCCGCGTTATTTGCTTTGCTCAAATCCTGTTAGGGATCTGGTTGAAGTTGTTATTGCTTAAATCACTTAATTTTTCATCAAATTTACAGTTATGTTTCAGTTTGAGTGCAAAAATTAGCAAAATGCTGCAATCCATTGTACTCTGAACTATGACCTCTGACATGGAAAAGTGCAACGAAACCGTCATTCAACGCAAAATTCCAAATTGGTAACTTAGGCAACATCCACCTCTTTACACAGTCAACAGTAAACAGAATTCTCTTTGCACGATTTTCTACTTGATAAAGCTGAATTTTACTTGGAGTGTAGCTTTCCTGCTGTGAAAAGATGTTTTAACAGCTTCGCGAGTTTAGATTTGTGACGTAATCCTGCTGATATCAGTACAGTTTTACATTTCTGTTCATTAATCTCGCAGACATCATTCATGTAGATATTATGAATATGTTTATCAAATTCAGAGACTATGCATACAAACATGAGCTTGCTCAGGGCCTCCATGTTTTTCCAAGCCAAAGCCTGGAACTCTGGAATATCAGTTTGGAACTTTCCTAGCCAATAAGATATTTACTCTGTTCAGTTTTAGAGCTTTGTTTTGATTCGCACAAGTAACACACATGGTGTATATTAAAGTATTAATGTTGAAAGAAACATCAAAATGGTATCAGTTTGCATCTCCCTTCCCCTCTAAAAGTTTGCATCTCTCTTTCTGGCTGTGATATACTTCTTCTCTAGGAACCCTAGACATGTACGCTGACATGCCCGCCTGCCGCTGTTCTCCAGACCATTTTTTTTTTTCTTTTCTTTTTTTTTTCTTCTCCTCTTGTTTTTCATTTTCTACACCTTTGGGCATTATATACTGTTTATCCCTTTCCCCATTTTAATCTTTAATCTTTTATTTTTCCCTCTTATTCATGCATTTTTTAAAAAATTTTATTTTATTGTCTTTTAAAATGTTGGTAAGTCCTTCGACTTTATGCTGCATCTTTACACCACTCTGGTCAACGAAAGCCCCTGATTTCAGACAGAGCTCCATATCCTGATCACATTTTTGCTGATAGCATGGCACCCTATTTGTGTTCGTATCTTTCGTATTTTTCTGCTGAGTGTGCTCAAGAGAAAGCATCCACACTCGATACTAGTTCGTACTAGTTCCCGGGAGGTGCATCTTGTGTGTGTACAGGCCCGGGACATATTAAAATATCAAGGACTTATGATGTAGCAGCTGAACCTCAGGCTCTCTGACACTGGAGCCGACGCAGAGCAAATTCAGTAAAAGCTTCAGCTACAATCTGTCTCTAAAAAAGGCAGATTTTATTTATTTATTTATTTATTTAGTGGCTCTGAGACGTTTCCATGGAGAGGGGGAGTGTGTGTCACAGTCACTGGTGCCTTGGTGGTTATCAAAGATACGGTGACTTATTTGGCATTACTTATATCCACACAGTCAGAAAATGCCTTTTTCTGTGTTTTGTTTCCGCAGCTAGAGAATATTATCAAGTGCTTATCTCAGCTAAATGAGACACACCAACTAACACAAGGAGACGGTATTCTGTACATTTCTAACGCACACGTTTCTGTACGAAATTCATTTTCTCTTCTGTGTGTGCATGCACGAGGAATCATGTACAACGTGTAGCATAGAATCCAAAGCTTTGGGGCTGAATCTTAGTTTTCGATGCCCGGAGGCAGTGAATTGACTCTTTTTGGGATCGTCATTGATGTGAACCGAAAGCAGGAATGGCGACTTGATGACTTGACACTCAAGATATATTGAAAAAGAACATTATGCAGTGAAGCATAATTCATGTGAAGCTACATGCTTCATGCTACATGCTTCATGACTTTGTTTTGAAGTTCGTTCATTTCAGCACATTTTGGCCGATGTTTTCCAATTTGTTTTTTTGGGAAGAATAATAAATATGACAATAACTGTGTGATATAGCTAGAAATAAAGTAGGACAGCTCAATGCATGGTGGATAATAAGCATCGTTGAACCAGGGACACGTTTCTCACATTCCAACAAAATAATGAGTATAAATCAAAAATAATACGCCCATAAAACCACATTATATGTAACGTGTAAAAAGACTGTACTGTTTTTACAGTAACAAGTTTGTATCGTTTTCTCTGTATATTACTGCACAACATCCAGTCAAATTTCCATCAAATGCCAAAGCGTGCATTATCAGTTTGGCTGGTTAGTCATTTTAGCCCAATTCAGTTATGAACACTTTATTACATTCACTGCTACGTACTGACGAAACAAACATTTTTTTCAGCTCATGTGTTATGAGACATAAAATCTAGACGTCTAGCTTGTTCTTTTTCGCTTTTGATTTTTTTTAATCTATGTACCCATCTTCCTGTACTTATCAGTCATTGTGAATGTCTATAACAGCTTATCATGAAGGAGAATTTTCCCCAATATCCTGTTCTTCACTGCTGTTTCAAATTGAGAAACAATTCTTTTTCTTCTCCTCCCAAAAACCTTCTTCCATGCAGGTCCATAAGAGTAATATCTTCCTCTCAATCGCTGTGCATCAGATTAGTGCATTTATCTTTTTTTCTCTTCTGTGTGAAACAAGGCATGGCCTAATTTTTCGTGGTTGCGATTTTGGAGAGCGCATCGGCTCATATGCTTCATCTGGAAGCCATAGAAAATGGATCACCTCAGCATGAGTTACAGGAAGAAATTCAGAATTGATAAAATATTTAAACCTCAGAATCATTAGCTGACTTCTACACTGACTTCATATGTACATCTTTTCAGCTGCTGGATAGAGTATGATTGCCTGCGCTAGGGATCAGAACATTTTAGGCATATAGTATAGAAATGTGCAGTTAAATAATAATAAATATGTGTTTGTATAGTTAACAATTAACAAATTAGTATAAAAAAAGCATATAAAAATATTAAAACAGTGAATATCATATTTAATTGTTATACAAGGGAAAAGAGCTGTTTTTTTTAAATTTATATTTTGCATGTTGTAATGAGGATTTTACGAGTCATTGTGTTTAAAAGCTCACAACTGCAGGCGCTTTGCGCTCTCTGTGTGTAATGAGGGGACTGGGATTGTGCGTCACACTGCAGCTTGTATAAGTCAGGAGATGTAATTGAAACACATTCCTGTGTTCAAGCAAACGGTTTTGTCGGTTTGTTGGTTTAGTCGAGTTTTGGTATTGCATTTGCATGTAATGGTTGTAAAGCCCATCTTAAACCAAACGCAGCTCGTACATCGGGACGTGGAGGTGGTTTAGTAAATATAATGTTAAATATAATCAAATCATATTGTAAATAGGTGAAGAAAGGTCAGGTCATGCATTACCGCTCTATTTGAAGTTTGTTAATCCAATGAGATTTTTACTGTGGCAGTATTTTATTCAAACCAGAGTGCATATGCTGCTACAGTGCCGCAGAACTGAAATATCGCCCATGTGCTGTTTAGATTGTGGAGACACATTGCAAAATATAGCATAGGTCTTGTATTTTCTATTGTTTCTAGCTAGAAGCCACAAAAAAATGTTCTTTTTTTAATATCCACTGTAAAGGCCACTGTAATTAACATGACACCATGTTGTGCTACAGTCTGGTATAAAATGTGCTTAATAAGAGGAGCGCCATATTAACGGAATATACAATAATCAGAATCACAGACACGTTTTTCCCTTTACTATTTTAGACAAGGACCAGACAAGGACCAGTTTTCTGCCTAGTGTGTTGACCTGTGAATATTAATGTCCATTTTTGAGTCTTACTTTTGAATCTAAAGCTCTTAACTTCACCCTTAGTAAACTCTGCTGTTTGTCTTTTTTTTTTTTTTTCCTTCAGGAGCAACAACAGCAGCCTGCAAGGGAGCCATATGGGTTGAACCTGTCCGCTTTGCCCAGGGAGGAGGACCTTTGCATATATCACAGGTCAGATTTGCTAGAAGTGAATTATGGGTGAATTAGGGGTGGGGCAGTGTACCAGTGCAGGGGTGTGCCATTATGGTATATCCTTTGAAATATGCTACAGAGATTCTGAAATCAGTCCAATTATGTGTATCTATGTACGTGGCACTCTTGTGGGTTTGGAGGGGAATGAGGAAACAGGAGGCAGGATTGGGACAAAGCAGCAGGGTTCTTTATTCTTTTCCTTTCTAGTGAGCACTATTCAGCGCTATGGTAGCGCACACACACACACACACACACACACACACACACACACACGCATACAGTTCAGCTGACCTCATGCTGCTCGGCTTCTGTGCCACTCAGAAACCCCGGCGTTCTCTCATCTCCTCCTTTATCCTGAAAAACAAAACACTTGTTCATTAATCACAAACAGACACATGCACGTCCCTTAGCACACATTCTCCCGACTCCGCCCTCCATTCCCAAACCGGCACTCGACCACGCCCCCTCAGCCATTGTTTTATGAAGGGTGCCAATACTTCTGGAGGGCACTACTTCAGTATGTGTATTAGCAGGTAGCTTTAAGGTAGCTTAAAGTAGATATTTGTACTGCAAAACTGTTGGTCACGCATTGTCCAACACACACACACACACACACACACACACACACCAGCAGTGTTATTGCACTGTTAGCTGCTCTCTTTTAAAATGCAGAAGAGAGTACCTTTTTGACAGGCCCTAATTTACATCATGACCTCATTTTAAAGTACACACTCTAAAGGCATTTAAATACAAAATAATTTTTGGAAGGAAAAAAAAAAAACGAAAAACACACACTTACACGCCTTTATTTTTCCCTTGCACAACTGAATCTCAGAAAAATCTGTTGCTATACTCTGACAGTCTGCTCATCATAACTAACTTTATTTTTACACCAGAATTTCTAGCTGTTGTTTACAGTACACCAATAAATGTTTCTTCAGAAGATGCTTCTTGTGCGTTTATTTTGATATACACTCATCGGCCACTTTAATAGGAACACCTGTATACCTGCCCATTCATGCAATTATCCAGTTGTCCATGAATGGCCAGACTGTTTTGGGATTGACACAAACAACCACTTTTACAACCATCGTGAGCAGAAAAGCATCTCGGAACACACACACAGCACATCAATGCTTGAGGGGGATGTGCTACAACGGCAGAAGACCACATCAAGCTCACAAACAGGTTCACTGAACCTGGACAGTTGAAGATATTGCCTGGTCTGATGAATCTCTGCAACATGCAAGATGGTAGGCTCGGAATTTGGCGTCAACAGCATGACTCCATGGGCCCAGCCTCCCAACCTGCCTTTGCAGGTGCAGTTAGCTCAAGCCGGTGGAGGAGGTATAATGGTGTAGGGAATGTTTTCTTGGCACACATCGATAATACCAATCAAGCATCATTTGAATGCCATAGCCTATCAGAGATTGGATCCCGACCACGTGCATCCCTTTATGGTTACAGTTTACCCATTTTATAATGGTTACTTCCAGCATGATAATGCGCCATGTCACAGCACACACATCATCTCAAACTGGTTTCATGAACATGGCCGTGGGTTCAGTGTATTTCAGTGGCCTCCACAGTCGCCAGACCTGATTCAAATCTGGTAGAAGGGGAGATTCACAGGATGAATGTGCAGCTGAAACATTTGCAGCAATTATGTGGCGCAATCATGTAAACATGGACAGAACATCATGGCTTGTGGAAACCATGCCATTAAGAATTGCTGCTGAAGCAATACATCCAGAGATGTAGAATACAGAGCACCTCTATTTCCCTATCCTCACCTACTTTCCTCAGAAGAGACCACATCTCTGACTTGCTGATTAATGCATGTTATCATCTATATTCTTTACATATGAGCCCATGTGCACCTCTTCTGTGCGCAGTGTATTTGTGAGGTTAGGATATCTCTCCATTCCTGTTATGTGCATTACGTCAATTGACAATATTTGCTTCAGTCACACATCTCATATGTGTGAAATGTATTGAATGTGTACGTATTGAAATGAGTCATTGTGGATGATTAGGCAGGTTCTTAATTACGCAACTTTCATTATACACCCTGTGTGCATAAAGCTTATTATGCGTCCAGTGTGTGTGGTGCATGTGTTAAATATAATGCAGTGACGTGATGGTGGTTTACTGTTTGTCCAGATTTTCTCACCTCGGCCGAAACCAACACAAAGTGGAAAGGAATGAGCAGTTGATGGACACCAAAAAATTTCTGGAAAATGTCATCAATCTGTAAGTCTCACACACATGCTCTTTACGTTTACATACACTTTACGCTATACGTTTGTAAAATAGCACTTGATCCAGCACATCCTATTAAATGGCATTTTAGTTTGTATATCATGTTAAATAGAGATGCTAAATCAAGGTCATGAAGTCATAATGCATGCATGGAATGTGGGCTATTTTATCATGTTTTTAATATTTGCTTTGCTTAATTCGCTGCACTTGCCTGTAAAGAAAACGTGCCAGCATTTGAAGGATCAGCTGACCAAGCACTCCTCTGCAATGCTTACTGCTCACTTGAAGTTAATTCATAATTTTATTCATAAACATTTTGCTGTTTGTCTCCTCTGACGTCCTCGGTGCTGAAATGTTTTGAAAAAACCTTTGATTGACTTTAAAAAGACCATTGGTATTTCATTATGTCATATAGTGTATATGAATATAATATTGGCCTCAAATTCCATTCCATAATTTTTAATTCTATTTACAGCCTAAAACATGAATTTCAGTGTGACATTGAAGTTAATATACAGGCCAATAACCCTCAAGAAAATTGGGTGTAGGTTCATGGTCAGAATTGTGAGTAACTGAGGCATGCCTCTGTTTTAAACTAACTCCTCTCCATGCATCTGTCTCAAGCACTTAAGGCTGTAGTTATATCAGAAGTTACGTACAATTTGCTACGTACAATTAAATCCTCAATACTCACATGTAGCTCAACACCTATTGCCCTTTGAGACCAAGGTCTATTCATTAAAGGATTAAAGTATTTGAGGTACTGAGCATTTAGGCACTGTTAGATCGATTGCAGAAGAGTTGTCACTTTGTGAGGGATCGACCGATCACAACATAGCTGCAATTGCTTGTGTGTGTTACATGATTTAACAATTGTTTTACATGCGTTTTAAATCTAATATTTCCTTATATTAATGGTGCTTTAGGTAAGATTAGCCTATTTTTTCAAAATCAGGTCTCTAATGGTTAGGTGGGTTGTACATTTGAATGATTCCCACCCATGATCAATCACGAAACTCCGCCCCTAGGAGATTAGGTGACCCGTAGAGCGTCTATAAAATGACTGACAGGAGGCACATCCAAACACAGACAAGCAATTCGGACCGGATGTTCGTTTTCCCAACGGGTTTTCTCGGTGACTTAATACACTTTTGCTAATCCATTTTTTTAATCAGGTGCTACATATCTTCCAGGTTATTTATACAAGTACGGAATTTAAAAAAATCGACTACTGCACCTTTAACATCGCTGGCAAAAAACCTATAGGGATCAAATACAAAAGGTCTTTTACATATGGATATAACATGCATGAATCATAAAGGCACCACAGTGTTATTTTTCCATATTCCCCCATTTTAGAGTACTGAAATTAATTACATTGGTTTAGCGTCATGTCAATTGTCCTGCTATAAGCTAGTGAGTTGTGAGTTTTGAGGCAATTAATTGTTCACCTTGAAATCTGCTTTTGGTAACTTCTCATTTTTTTTCTAGTATTTCATACTATTTTATGTTGATTTGATTGTTTTCCCATTTTGATACACGCGTCTCGAGATGTTCTTCATGCCCTTGTACATAAAAGATACAGTACGCACTCCGGCCAATTAACAAGTAAGCAATGTATTGTCCAGATAATTTTGGTCTCTCTCACGTGCCATTGAAGTTCTGTACTTTAAACTTATAGTAATCTTTTTTTTTTTTTTTTTTTTAATCACAGTGGTTTTATTTTTCACTCCTATGCTGTAAATGCCGTAATTGCTGTAATGACAGGTCTGACCCATAACAGCAGCTCAGGAGTGGAAGACTATAGAGCAATATGTAATACCTTATTACACCCACTGCACCCGATAACCTAGTTCAGAGATGAGCATGTGTTTGCCAACGTAACACCTCATTTTGCATGTCAGGGAACTGTTTGTTTGGTAAAAGTGAAAAAGTGATTTTCAGAATTTTGGATATGGATGGCCATGACAGTGCCAGACTGTGAAATACAGTGTACATATGACCTTGCTTTTCAGTATTGAGTATGTCTCTTTACTTCAATTTTTTTTGCTCCGTTGTGTGCAGGAGACATTTGGTTGGACATTAATGGCATTTCATGTTGGAATGTATGCTGCACTGTGTTGACTGAAATACTTAGCATTTAGTTCTGCAATGTTTGAAACATTGCGCAGAACTAGACATGATTTAGTCTCCGTAGTTGGGTGTTTAGAAGGGAAAAGAGTCGAGAAAAATAACAAGGATCAAACTTGCAGTTGCAGTGAAGGTACAAGGTATATGTCTTGTCAGTTACTGACACCAAATGTTTCTTGCATCCACTCAGAATGAATTTGAGTCTATATTGATTTGAAGAGGTCATCACTCTTCATGTTGTGGCCCCATACGGACGGCCTGAAGAACCGTTTGGTTTGCTGGGGATGGTGCCACCTGGGGGCTGTGGAGATGGTTTGGGGATCACATATGGGGAGCTGTACTGTAATGGCTTGGGACTGCGATTGCTGTAGTGGCTTTGGGGCTGCGGTTGCCACGAGCAGCTTCATACTCAGGACTCCATCAGTGGACAGTGGATAGATTTTAACCAACCGGACTTCTTACGGAAACTGTGATGAATTTGTTGGTTGCACAATTGCACTATTTGTCCATATAGTACACAATAATAGAAGGGATTTATTTATAATCGCACTATCCGTTGCACCCAGATGAGGATGGGTTCCCTTTTGAGCCTGGTTCCTCTCAAGGTTTCTTCCTCATATCATCTCAGGGAGTTTTTCCTCGCCACCGTCGCCACTGGCTTGCTCATTAGGGATAAATTCACAGTGATAAATTCAAATATTTACAATATATTTTTTGTGAATCCTTTTATTTCTGTAAAGCTGCTTTGTGACAATGTCCATTGCTAAAAGCGCTATACAAATAAAATTGAATTGAATTGAATTGAATCACTAATGAGTTGTGTTAGGGATAGCATTGATAGTCCTGCCATTTACTTAAAAGAAATAAAGCCAACTGAAAATTGAAGCTCCTCTCTTGAGCTCTGACCAGAGTTTGACTTATTTCTAGCTGTAGGTGGAGTGAATATGCATTAGAATTGACCGTTCTCCATTTTTCCAACCACATACACTATTAAACACAGAGGTTAATGTTTTTTTGCCTGCCTACACTGAAAAAGATGGAATATCTGGTCAGTTAGATTTAAGAGAACATATCATGCATAGTTTGCATAGAAATATCAAGTGCCTCATCAAAACATATTGCTTATGCTAAAGATAATTTTTTGTGGAGAGGCAAACTATTCCAAAGACAAGGAGCCGTGACAAAGAAGGCCCTGTCTCCTTTCAATATTAAGCGAGACTTGGGAATAATTAAATAAAGACTCTGCGATGACCTTAAAGGTCTAGAAGACGTATAATGCTGAAGGAGTTCCATAGTGTAGGGAGTTAAGCTATTTAAGCCCTTAAAAACAAATAATACAGTCTTATATTGAATTCTGAATTACCTGGGAGCCAGTGGAGAGATGCTAGCACAGGTGATGTACTAACACGTTTCCAAGTCCCAGTAAAAGCCTAGCCACAGCATTTTGCACTAAGGCATAATAATGAGGCATGAGGAATACAATGAGTGACAGTAATCCAGTCTAGAAGAAATAAAAGCATGTATAACAACCTCTAAATCCTTAAAAGACAAAAACAGGTTTCAATTTCGCAATAGCCCTTGGCTGAAAGAAGCCACCTCTTACCACAGAATTTATCTGCCTATCAAACTTTCAATCGGTATCAGAGGTCACACCAAGATTCCTTGCTTGAGTGTGTAATTTAGATGCACTAATTTAGTTGATTAAATATATATTTAGTAGGCCTCACATCTTGTTGGGCGACTTTGCGTCAAATTCATTCGCGCGTTACGGACATGTTTAAGTGCTCTAGCATCACCAACAGGGCAAAATTGCACGTATGTTCACAATAACTACTAGTCAACGCACTATCACAGAATTTTTTTATTCTTTAGATCATGCTGAGTTCAACATATACCAACATATATGCCATTTTGAATTTTTCGAAAAAACATTTTTAGCACGAATTTTGGATCGCAGAATTTTGGATCACAGCTTAGTGAGACCAACTCGAACAAAACCTTTTTCTCTGATTTTGTTATGCACTACATTTCGCCTGTAATGCACAAACAAATTTGACAGCGACGTCACCAAACAGGAAGTGGTGAGGGTATACACTACCGGTCAAAAGTTTTAGAACACTTCCATTTTTCAAGTTTTTATTGAAATTTACGCAGTTTAATGTCTCAGTATACTCTGAAATTAAAGCATAGAACAAATAACCAATCGGACTTAAAAAAGAAATCATGGAATCGTTTTGTTTAAGCTACATTTTTGTCTCATCAAAGTACCCACCTTTTGCAGATATAACAGCCGAACACACTCAACGGAAGTCAAATATTGTTCGGAAAGTTCTTCCTAACACTGTTGCAAAAGTTCCCACAAATGTGTTGCACTTGTAGGTTGCTTTGCTTTCACCCTTCTCTCCAGTTCTTCCCAAACCAGCTCTATGGGGTTTAAGTCTGGAGACTGTGCTGGCCATTCCAGGATTTGAAACCTACTATCTTTTTCTTTTCTTCTAAGGTAGTTCTGACACAGCATGGAGGTATGTTTTGGGTCATTATCTTGCTGTAGGATGAACCCCTGATCAACTAGGCGTATATCAGAGGGTATTGCATGGCGCTGCAAAATGCTGTGGTAGTAGTTTTGGTTCAGGGTGCCACTAACTCTGTGCAAGTCACCGACTATGGATCCAGCAAAAGAGCCCCAGACCATCACGTTTCCTCCTCCATGTTTGACAGTTGGGGTCACACACCGAGGAACCATCCGTTTGTTTACTCGACGGTGTACAAAAACCCTGCGTGATGAACATAAGATTTCAAATTTGGATTCATCAGTCCATAAGACCTTCTTCCAGTCTTCAGTAGTCCACTGGCGGTGCTCCATGGCCCAGGCAAGCCTCTTTTTCTTATTTTGCCATCTTAGCAATGGCTTTCTACCTGCCACTCGACCTGTCAAACCTGCAGCTCGAAGTCTTCTCTTCACAGTTGAAACTGAGACTTGCTTACTTCGACCAGTGTTAAGCTGTGCTTGAAGATGTCCTGTGAGCCGCCTATCACGCGAGCTGTTGACTTGTCTTCTGATTCTGTTGTGGCTTTGGGTCTGCCAGACCTCTTCCTGTCAGTGTTTCCTCCAGTTTCCGAGTGCCTTTTGATAGTGTAGGAGACTGTACTCACTGACACCTTGGCTTTTTTTTTGCAATTTCCCTAAAGGAAAGACCTATACTTTTACGGGTTATTATGGTCTGTCTGTCTTCCTTTGTTAATTGCCTTTTTCTCACCATTATGAGAGCAATTTACTACTTCCTGCAGTACAAAACTGTCCAAATATTGCTTAAGAGGGTGCAGTAACACAGTCTGTACACTGCTTTTATATAGACAGAGGGTTTGTAAGTAATCAACAAAAGTTGGGACACCTGTAGGAATTGTTAGCATCAACTTTCAAGGTTTAATTTACTTCCATTGCTGCAGAACAGCTCTAAGGTGTTAACCCATTACTTCTTCTTTGTAAAAGGCCTTTTTGTATAACTTTGATATCTACATTATTTTTCAGTTTTTGGTAACCTAAAAGGCTTTTTTTCCCCCACCTCTGGCAGTTTACCACTTACCTTTGTACCATTTCAGGTTATTCACTAGACTTGAAATGCTTAAATTTCAATAAAAGCTGGAAAAATGGGGGTGTTCTATAACTTTTGACCGGTAGTGTATATCGGCGGAGGTGTGACGTATCAAATCGTGATTCTTCTTCCTCTTGATTCCCTGATGGTGCTGAGTGAAGTAAACCATTTTGACACAAAAGGTTTCTACACTTCTTCTACACATTTTATCTCATTTTTATGAAATTTGGACCACCAACCAGAACAAAACTCACAATAACAAAACAATAACATACAAACGGATTTGATGGCAAAGTCACCAAACAGGAAGTGAGGTCATCTCTCAACAATGCTTTTCCATATTTCGACACCAAACTTTGCAAAAACTTTAGCAAAATGACGATGTGATTTCACATGTGCATTGCATTCCTGAAATGCTGTATCTTTACAAGACTGAGCTTTCACATTGCGTGCTTCTTGTCCAGTTCTAATTCATAAGATCCTTATTCGCTCACAGTCACTTTTAAAACAGAGGGAAATGACCTTCCCTGAGACAATGTCTGACTGTTTGTGCAGAAATTCATTAATTGTGCAAACCGAATGTCTGTGTGGCTGGTCAGAAGATTGTGTAGCTGAAGTAGCCTGTTATGGGGGTCCTGGGCTGGCATGGTAACACGTGTGTTGGTCGTACAGCTTTGAAAAGCTTTGGAAGGCATTGGAGGTGGTTTGCGGCGGTAGATAAATTGGCATCCATGACTCAGGCAGCTGCTCTAGTGGATATCCCTGGCAGCAAGCATGCCAGTGGAACAGTTCCACAAAACTACTGAACAAAACTGCACAATTTCGAGAGGTCCCAAATAGTACTGAACACCTGTGTAGTGATCATGCTGCTCAGTCACCTGTGTGCTGAGGTAGAAAAAATATTGCATTCATATTTTATTCAGTATACTGTAGAATAATTAAGCATCAAATATCACAGAGCAAGAGTGCTATAAAAGCAATATCCCATGCTGTTGTACTGAATATCAGCACAGCTGTGGTTACCTGCAGCCGAATCAGTATGATATTCAGTATAACAGCACGACTGTGAAGATGATTTTTTATTTTAATACTACAGTTCTATAAACAAGAAATTAATATCAGGTAACTGACATTTCAAAGAAATTGAAAAAGACAATATCAAAGAAATCAAACGTCAAAGAAAATAGCTTCCAGCGACACCACAGCTGGAGGGAGCATTGCATGTTGCCATGCCAATGCACAGACTGACTGACAGTCCACGTAGTCAGTGTAGGATTGGTTTCAGTGTAACACACTATTCCTACAGTTTTCCAACTCTATGTAGAGACAGGTGGAGTAATAAAAACAGTGACATGCACCAGTGCTGTTAATATTAAGTATCAGCCCGTTTGGAATGGAAAACCTCAAGTTTCATCCTTGCTTCAGTGGATAATTACACCTGGACTGTTGATTTGTCCCTGCTGTAATCATAAAGACGTTCCTGTTTGACTTGACTTTTCAACACCTGTATATCGTAACGATTTATAATCGCACTATTCACCCAGAAGCGGTTACCTTTCACGTCTGGTTCTTCTCAAGGTTTCTTCCTCAGGTCTTCTCAGGGACTTTCAGGACTTTTTTTGTGACAGCATCTCTTGTTAAAAGTGCTATACAAATAACAGTGAATTGAACTGAATTAATCTTTTAATTAATTATCTTTTTCAGAGTTCCAATGTCCTTGTTCAGTGGCGACAGTATTTATGAGGTGTCGGCTCCGCGGGTTGACTTGGAGACCCAGAACATTTTCCGTGCACACATCCAAGCAGGCCTGGGTCTGGTCAAAACAATGTGCAGAGAAGACATACTCATTTACCGCGAATATGTGAAAAACAGATACATGTGACATGCTAGTCACATGTTCCGTCACTTAGAAAGGCATTTCAGTAAGCCTGAAAGAAGACCTTCCAGCAACTAAACTTTGGAAGGTCTTGTTAAAAAAAAAAAAAGAGCAATTTCTTCAACTGACCTTCCTCATAAAAAAAAAATCATTTCAGATCTTACACAATTCATCAGAAGGTCTTCTCTCTGATCCCTTGGACTCCTTTTCACACCACCGCATTTTGGAATTATACGTTTTGAGATTGTAAGAATGTGACTGAGAATTTTATTTCACTTGATCTTATTTTATTTGCAGTTATACCACAACAACTGGATATTCCACTGATCCTTTAGGTTTTATTTGCAGCACTTTGGAATATCCTCTGTATATTCCTTGCTTTTATCAGAGTATTGATTTCACAGATTCTACAAGCTGTACAAGCTGGACTGCTATTGTGCCTTGTGCCTCTTACTTCTTGTTGTTGTTTTTTTTTTGCCTTTTTAATTGACCTTAATTATTTATATTGTGCTATGATTGTGTTTGTGTATGTGAGTGAGCTTCTGTAAATCATTTAAAAATGTTATGTTTGTGTATTTATTAAACTTCTGTCTGCCTACTCGTTATTACTTTGTTTCTCACAACATTGTGCACTATTTTCATTTGTTTTGGTCGGTCCATTGGCTCTCCTTGTTTCTCTCTGTCCTTGCTCAGCCGTCTCTCCCTAAGTCTGTTCTGCCCGTGAGCCTCGTGACTCCAGAGCAGCCGGCAAGCCATAGAAACGGCAGCATGGGAGGGTCACATGGCTCGGTGTACAAATGACATGGCAATCTCACAAAAATACACGGGTGGACACATGCACGCACATTCAGACGAACACACACACGCACACACTTTCAAACCCCGTTTCAACATTTACACACACAAACACACAAACACACACACACACTTTACCGCTTTGGGCTCATCACATATGGATGAGGTGCAGCTATTAGCACTTGTTAAAAAATATATTAGGTAATAATAATCCTGACAAGAAGAAAAACATGATTCAAACTGATTTTTTCAGCTGATATTTTCACAAAAGTAATAGTGATGATAATTGTCTACTTTTTGTAATCCATGAAAATGAGTTCATTGTTTTAAAGGAACAGGAATAGGAGGCAGAGAAGGCATGACCAGCACTGATCTGACTGAGAGTTTAGTCCAACTGTGTGTTTCAGTGCCTGTTAAAGGTGTAGTCAGAGATTGTGGTGAAAGCTGGCTGAAGATTTTGAAACCGAAAATCGAGTTTATGTATAAAATAAATAAATTGGCACTGATATGAACATGATCCACCTATAGTATAAAAGTATTTGGACACCTGACCATCATACCCATATCTGGAAACTTAGTAATAAATATAATAACTTTGATAATGGTGGGTTATGTGAAGGAGTAAACGAACCTCAGCTTGCTAGTTTGTTATTATTTTTCATTTCTTACATTATATTGTCACCCTGTTTTGATTAAAAAAGAATCAATTATTCTAGCAAGTTTAAACTGCGGATAAAGCTAGGCAACACTAGAAAATGTTAGCTGTATAAAAGTAGATAGATAATATTTACTAGCTGATATTTTACATAGTAGACATAAGGAACACCTGTACACTTAACCATTCATGCACTTAGCATATTCACATCAAACGTGAGAATGGGGGAAAATGTGATCTTGGAGACTTTGACCGTGGCCTGGTTGTTGGTGCCAGATGGGTTGGTTTGAGTATTTCAGAATCTGCTGATCTCCTTGGATTTTCACTCACAACAGTTTCTCGAGTTTATACAGAATAGTGAGGGAAAAAAAAATCCAGTGAGCAGCACTTGTGTGGGCAGAAACAAATTGTTGATGTGAGAGGTCAGAGGACAATGGCCAGCTTCTGACAGGAAGGCTACTCTAACTCAAATAACCACTCGTTACAACCGTGGTGAGAAGAAAAGCATCTCATAACACATGGCATGACCAATTTTGAGGAGGACAGTCTACAGCAGGTTCCACTTCTGTCAGCCAGGAACAGGAACCTAAGGCACAGGCTCACTAAAATTGGACAGAAGCTTGGACAGTCTCCTGGTCTTTTTCCAAACTTCACCTTTTCAATTTTGGTGAGTCTGGACATAAAGATTCACACTTAATTCATTATCTATTGTCATTAACATGTTTTTTTATATTATTGTTAGATCAATTTCAGCTTGGCTTTAGGGATATTAATGAATTGACATGGCTGACAGGCAACTAGAGATGCCTCTTTTTCCTGACTTTTGAATATTACTGCTTCACATCATTATTTTTTTTCTCTTGTTTACAGAGCCTTCCTCCTCTTGGTTTGTGTTTTTCCCCCTTGTATTTGCCTTCATGCACCTCTGTCCATTTTGTATCTCATGTAATTGCTACATGTGTTTTTATTTCATTCAAGCTGCTTTTCTGTGCTGTCTAGGTTCAGCAATTTTCTACATCTCTGCATTTCTTTCTTTCAGTTCCTGTCTCTGTTTCATCCTCCTGTGGTGTGCTACTCAGTACAGAGATCTGTCGCGTCATGTGCATGTGTGTGTTCATGCAGAATAAGGACACCCTATATATAGGTTTATGCACTTTTGCACTTTTCTCTTGTTGTTTTGTCTTCTTTCACCTGGTGTCATCAAAGGAAGAATGTAGAACTTGCAGGCATCAGGCATTATTGATATCCATGGTTTGCGTTTGTTGTTTTATGCAATAAAGATTTTGTGGTATATATTTGATCATGTGCATATTTGCAACGTGTGAATACTCGGATATTTCTTTCTTTCTTTCTTTCTTTCACCCACACCCATCCACCCACTTGAACTTGTTCTACATTTTCATGTTTTATTCTATCTCTCTCACTCTCTCTCTGTGTCTCTTTCTCATCTGCTGTTTACTCAGATCACTCTTTTTTTGCACCCTGCTTAAGTGCATGAAGCTCATGTGGTTGCCAGGATACACAGAGATACAGTTCACAGAACAGGTAGCAAGGCTTTGTGTCAAAGCTTCTAAAGAAAAAAAAAATCTTCATTTTTATCTAAAAATTTCTACCACATTTAACCACGTAAACTTCCAGGATCATCACTGGGTTAAAAAAATATATATTCTGCACCCTCATGTGGGTCCTGCTGGCAATGTCACAGGCATACAGACTGCAGTTACCCCAGCTTTTTGGGACTAAAGGCCTCCTTTTTTATTCTAAGTGTAACAAATGTTGTCCAAGTCACGTAACCAGTGCAGTGGACTGGTGCAATACATATTTTCAAGTTCCACTTGCCCCATAACAGACGTCATGGCGCCCCCCAAGGCAGACGTGTTTGCTCACTCCCCACTCGAATGCCGTTTTTTTTTTCTTCTTTTTTGTTTGTTTCTTGTTTTCACCGCAGTGCACAAATGCAATGCACTGCTAACATACAACAGACAGGCATTGCTGGACATCGCCAGTTCAGCCAACCATTTTGAATTTACCTGTTTTATACCTCCAGAACTACAACTCATTACTCGCTCCTGCAGCCACCGTCACCATCCCCAGGAAGGCCTTGAAGCACCGAGCTCGAGCGAGGTAGCTGACCCGAGGAGAGTGCTCCGGAAATGGCGACGCAAGCGAGGCAAGAGATGAGGGCTTCATGCTAGGAATCCTCTGTTCAGCTACAGTCTCACTCACGAAGAGACTGGACCGCAGCCTCTGGTAAGGCTAAAGGGGGAGGTGTGTGTATGTTTATCAACAACTCATGGTGTGGAGACATGCAGACTGTTTATAAGCACTGCTCGCCAGATATTTTTATTGCTGAAATGCCGTCCCTATTATCTACCAAGGGAATTCAATGCTGTGTTTATAGCCGCTGTTTACATCCCTCCGCGAGCCAACTCCACAGCCGCGCTCGGCAAGCTCCACGAAGTTTTCAGCGCGCTAGAGATGGCTAACCCTGATGCTGTTTCTATCGCTGCTGGCGACTTTAATCAGTGCAATTTATGGACTGTACTTCCTGCGACAATAACACAATGAACAATGTTTACAGCAACATTCGCAGTGCGTATAGGGCTGCACCACTTTGGTCAGTCAGACCACATCTCTTTGTTCTTGTACCCAGCCTACAGACAAAGACTCAAACGAACAAACCCAGTCACCAAACGGGTTAAGCTCTGGACCCCAGAGACTGAGGGCATCTTGCAGGACTGCTTTGCCCTGACAGACTGGGATGTGTTTAAAGCTGCAGCCACTCTGGAGGACTCTTCTGTCAGCGTACAGGATTATGCTGAGTATGTGACTGGGTACATTAGCACTTGTGTTGATAACATCGTACCCACCATACAAGTCAGGAAGTTCCCCAATCAGAAGCTCTGGATAAACAGTCAGGTACGCCACATGCTGCGTGCTCGATCTCTTGCATTTACATCAGGCAATGAGACAGAGTACAAAGCTGCAAAGTACGGACTGAGAAGAGCCATTACAGTGGCTAAAAGACAGTACAGAGAGAAGCTGGACAGTTTCTACTCTACTGCCGACACCGGAAGGATGTGGCAAGGCCTGCAGCACATCACAGACTACGAGACCACCACGAACACTACTATCAGCCTTTCAGACAGCCTGCCAGATGATCTCAACACTTTCTACGCCCGCTTTGAGACCTCCAGCGTCGACACAGAGAGGACACACACACACTCGGACCACCCAATCCCCCCTCCTACTACTGTCTCATCAGCTGTGGTACACAAAGCACTGAGGAAGATCAACCCCTGCAAGGCAGCAGGGCCAGACAACATCCCTGGGCGGGCCCTCAGAGCTTGTGCTACAGAACTGGCTGATGTACTCACTTCCATCTTTAACCTCTCCCTCAGTCAAAGCACTGTCCCAACCTGCTTCAAAACCACAACCAAACCATCATCCCCCTTCCCAAGAAGAGCCCCCCAACCTGTCTGAACGACTACAGGCCAGTAGCACTCACTTCAATCATTATGAAGTGTTTTGAAAGAGTGGTGCTGACCCACATTCAGAGCAGCATGCCAGACACTTTGGACCCCCTGCAGTATGCATACCGGACCAACAGGTCCACCTCAGATGCCATTGCTGCTGCCCTCCATATTTCCTTCTCTCACCTGGAAGATAAGGACACCGACATCAGGATGCTCTTTATTGACTACAGTTCCGCCTTCAACAAGGTCATCCCCCATAAGCTCACCCACAAACTGTTTGCACTTGGACTACACCCCACACTCTGCGACTGGCTCCTAGATTTCCTGACTGGTAGACTGCAGTCTGTCAGGATTCGAAAAAGGACCTCAGACACCATCATAACAAACACTGGCACCCCACAGGGGTGTGTTCTTAGTCCCATCCTCTATACATTGTTCACACATGACTGTGCCGCCTCCCACAAGGACAATATCATCGTGAAGTTCGCTGACGACACATTCTATATTTCTATATACATAATCTATATTTCTACCTCTGAAATTTTATTTTTACAGTTTGCATTTGTCTTGGCATTCAATGTGGACAGCAAAGAAAGAATTTCATTGTACAGGGAAACTTGCTTTCCTCACTGTGCACATGACAATAAATGCTTTGAACTCTTGAACTTCTTAAGTTTACCTTTCAGGGACAGGCATTCCAATTCAGTTCTGCCTTTGGGTTTGCCTGCCTAGCACCACAGGTGTTTGAGACGTATGTAGGTGACCTTGTCCCCCCAATAGCCACTGGAAACAGGATATTTGCTGTATTTGGAAAACTGCCTGCTGTGTGCCCCGAAAGAAACACTTCCTCTCATGCTCAGTATCGTGGTGAACTTGCTCGCTGCTGGACCCATCCTGAAGCCCTACTTCTGGTTGGAGTTCTCATTGGTTGAGTTCGCTCGCTGCTGCTGGGGGTGGCCCCATATGGACGGCCTGAAGAACTGTTTGGTTTGCTGGGGATGGTTCCACCTGGGGGCTGTGGAGATGGCTTGGGGATCACATATGTGGAGCTGTACTGTAGTGGCTTGGGGCTGCGATTGCTGTAGTGGCTTTGGGGCTGCGGTTGCCACGAGCGGCTTCGTACTCAGGACTCCATCATTGGGCAGTGGATAGATTTTAACCAACCGGACTTCTTGCGAAAACTGTGATGAATTTATTGGTTGCACAATTGCACTATTTGTCCATATAGTACACAATAATAGACGGGATTTATTTATAATTGCACTATCCATTGCACCCAGATGAGGATGGGACATAAGGCAGCCAGCCACTCCACCGTCGACAAACCTGAGTGAACGTGTGAGAGTGGGGGGGCGACAGCATCCAAACATCCCAGTTCACCACAACACTCTATGCCTGTGAACCCTCCAGACCTGCCCCTGTACCTAAGAAAAAACTATTCACAAAAGGCTTGACGAAACAAATATGTTTTCAGCCTAGACTTATACACTGAGACTGTGTCTGAGCCCCGAACACTAAGTGGAAGGCTGTTCCATAACTGTGGGGCTTTGTAAGAGAAAGCTCTACCCCCAGTTGTAGCACGCACTATTCGAGGTACCAATAAAAGACCATCATAAAAGACCAAAAGTTCGCTCAGGTACTGTGGCGCGAGACCATTTAGTGCTTTATAGGTCAATAGTAGTATTTAATAATCAATACGAGATTTGACTGGGAGCCAATGAAGTGTGGATAAGATAGTTCCATGCCTTGGAACCATTTTTACGGATCCAAGAGAAAATCCAGAAGATTTTCTATATAGGAAACTAATCATACATATATAAACCTTGATAGAGAAATGTTGCTGTCTTAGCAAAATGCAAGTGGCAAAATAAAATGGCTAAATACATTCTATTCAAAGTAGGATAATATAACGGCCTTTGCAGATTGTTGTGCAAAGCTGGCCAAAAGGGTCATATTCTTTAAATCATTTATAATTAATTCACGATAAAGCTTAATTATTACCAGATATTAACACCTGTCTTAGATGTTTCTTTGCAAGTCATAATCATTGCTCTGAGTTTTAATGCCATGTTTAAGAGACTGAAGCATCTAATGAGGTACAAATTGTGGTCGATGCGCATGCATTTAAACCCTGCTTGAATGTCATCTGATGCAAATGCCTTGTGAATTAACTGACCAGATAATTGGTCCCACATTCTGGGCCCAAGAATAAAAGAGAGCTGGAGAGTGTGTGTGGAGAGAGAAGGATGGCCTTAGATGGAGTGCTCTGTTATCACACCTACACAGATTCAATGTTAAAGGGAAAAAAAAGTGTCTTTTTGCACGTTATGCAGGACCATGACATTGGCAGCAGCATTTAGGCTCTTTTTACTGAGAAACCCTAACATGCCTTGGAACCATTACTAGAAAAAGAAGAAAAACTTATAGTTTTAAGTTGCATTTTGTATTTTAACTTTCTCTTAAACAAATGCAGTGAAGTATATAGTGAACCCAAACCTGATTATTATACTATGAACAGCACAATCACTTGCATGTTAAACGAGAATGTAAGAGAATAATATTGCATATAAAAATTCTTTTCTTGCATTTCTTCTGATCCCTGATGAGGAAAAATACCACTTTTTTCATAGGCCTTTTGTTCACACAAGAGCAGTGTCTGTGTGTCACCTTATGTAATAAGCTGTTCATCTGGTTTGTAATATAAGATGTTCACCAGTTAAATAGGCTTATCACACTGGTGCGATCAGCATGGTCTGGTGTTACATGTGAATGGCCAAGTGAAAAAAAAAACAACAAAAAAAAACAGGCTGCTATCTCACCAGTCTTTTATACAGGATAAAAAAAATTGTGCATATTGTGGGTCTTTGCATAACTATGATTGTTCACAAGTAGTATAGAAGACGGTCTGTTTCTGTAACAGGTGATTGGGAGGAACCGATCCAATTCATAATGTGCAGTACATGCCTGTGTGATAATTAGCTGAATTTGTTATATTGGGAACAGGCAAATCCAGAAAATGTACAGGGTGGACTGGTTGCACTGAAATTGCAAAAAAAAACAAAACAAAACGTGTTGTTTTTGTTTTTACTCGCAATGGACAGGTCACATTACTTACACACAGCTCCCTCGGTTGACTCATATCCTACTGATTAACATTAATTTACAGCCAATATGTGCTACAAAGTGATCCAGGAATCCGGTTGTGTAATATATTCATATTTAGGCGTGTTTTTCTTT
>CM041004.1:6460365-6477065 GCA_022985145.1 Pangasius djambal
GGGGGGGGGGGGGGGGGGGGGGGGGGGGGGGTCTTGACGTCATTCCTGTTTTTAGTGATCTACACGGTTTCCACAAACACACTCTTCTCGAGCTGTCTTCAGATCTGTATGGTCAATGTTTTGTCTCAAACCTTCATGTTGATGGAAAGCCTCTGTTTTCCCCAAGATAAGAAGCTTTTACAGGACGTTTCACACGGAGGACGAGGATCTCAGTTTTCCTTAATGTGAAGAAAAAAGGTACGTGGGGCAGACTGGCTGATTTTCTCTCTTGCGTTCTTCACTCTTTAATTTCTCTCTGTTGCGTTTGGTTTTCAGAGATGCGCAACTTTGCTGTAGTAGGGAAGAGTTTCGTTTCAGCACCATGGATAGCACCATGGTTCATGAGCCGATACAATGTTTCAACTGTTTTTTGTTTCATTTGTTCTGGTCCAATATATCGTTTTAACAGTTTCGTAAAACGCACTAGTCAGCCCTGGTTTATGGAGTGGAAATCCTCCACGTCTAAAACCTTTGGCTTCATGTTGCATTCAAAGTTTTGGACTTTCTCTTGATCTGATAATTAATATGCAGCTGTCTCTCTTCAGGGCGATCACTGTAAAGATGAACGAGAGCGCAAACGAGAGCGTGGCGGGATTTCCCGTGGCCTCGTGGGTGGAAGCCGGAGCCTTCCGCGGAAACAGCAGCCTGGCGCTCTCCTCATCCTCCTTGCTTCTCGACTTTCCCATAAACCCGTGGGACATTATGCTGTGCCTCTCTGGCACTGTGATCGCATGTGAGAACGCCATCGTGGTGGCGATCATCTTTTACACGCCGACTCTGCGCAGCCCGATGTTCGTGCTGATCGGTAGCCTTGCGACTGCCGACCTGCTCGCGGGAGTGGGACTGATCTTGAACTTTGCGTTCCAGTACTTGATCTCGTCGGAGACGGTCAGCCTGATCACGGTCGGTTTCCTCGTGGCCTCGTTCACAGCCTCGATCAGCAGCCTGCTGGCCATCACCGTGGACCGCTACTTCTCCCTGTACAACGCGCTCACGTACCTTTCGGAGAGAACGTTGCACTGCGTGCACTTGATGCTGCTGGGCGCGTGGGGAGCGTCGCTGGGTCTCGGCATGCTGCCCGTGCTCGGCTGGAACTGCGTGCATGACACGGCCTCCTGCAGCGTCGTGCCGCCGCTCACGCGCACCAACGTGGCACTGCTCGCCGTGGCCTTCTTCACCATTTTCGTCCTCATGCTCGGCCTCTACTGCAAGATCTGCAAGATCGTGTGCCGCCACGCGCACCAGATAGCGCTTCAGCGCCACTTCCTCGCGCCGTCGCACTACGCCGCCACCAAGAAAGGTGTCTCCACGCTCGCCATCGTCCTGGGCACGTTTGGCGCGAGCTGGCTGCCCTTCGCCATCTACTGCTTGGTGGGCGAGCGCGAGGACCCGGCCGTGTACACGTACGCCACGTTACTTCCGGCCACCTACAACTCCATGATCAACCCGATCATCTACGCGTACCGCAACACCGAGATCCAGCGCTCGCTCTACGTGCTTTTTTGCGGCAGCGCGCGCACCGACGTGTCCTATCGTTCCAGATCACCGAGTGAGGTCTAGATCCGACACTTTTCCTCCTTAAAACTCACTTCGCCTTGACCGCATTTGCTAAAACAAAAGTATGAAATCAAAGTTACTCAGTCACGCAATTGCACTTTACTAAGACTCGAGCCAGCCATGAGACGGTCTTAATGCTGTGAACAACGGACTTTGGTGACAAAAGCAACAACCTCACGTTAAGAATGTATCTGAACTATTTAAAGTAAAAAAATACAACAAAAACAGCACTTTATATGAAGATTTTAAATGCCAAAGCAGTATTGTATAGCCCTGTGAGTTCTGTGATTTATGTGATGGAATTTTTTTTTTTCTGTCTCTGAATATGTTTTTATATGGAAAAGAAAATGAATTAAATATGTGTATCTGCAATTTTGTCTCGGGTAAATTGCACACTTAACACTATTATAGGCTGATACATCTTTTGTCCCATAATGCCAGACACAAAAAAGCTCAAAAAAAAAAAAAGACACATTCCCTAAATATTAGTTTTCTTTCACAGCTGACAGGAAAACAGTTACAAAGCCAACTATACACACAGAATATTCTAGAAGTGGCTGACCTGACCGCTCACCACATTCACTTTTAATTAAAAAAAATTATTCAGACAAAGTAATGTGGTGCAGAGTAAACACTACAAAAAATGTGTAGCAGTGTGTAACAAATCTCATACAGTGACATGGTCTAAAAGTCTGTTCAAGGAGTTGTGCATTCTGAGATGCTTTTCTGCTCACCATGCTTGTGAAGAGTGGTTATTTATTTAGTTAGCTCAATTAGCTGGGAACACTGAATTGTTTTAACAATGTGTTCTGAAATTAACAGCACCGAGTTTCTTTCTGTAATGTCTAATGAGTCTGGCGAACGTTTGTAGAGGAATCTTGGACACTCCTCCATGCAGTAAGCTCATGGCTCATGTGACCGCTCTCTGTGATCTCTATCTGTTAAAACTATTTCACTAAAGATAGTGAATCTCAGTTTTTAAGCTCCTCACATTTCCTGTTACCATACACTTCTTTTGGCAAGTCAATTAGGGTATCTACTTTTAATTTTAAAACAATCAGTTAGAGACAGATTTATTTCAGCTTTAATTCACTATATCAGAATTCCAGTGGGTCAAAAGTTTACATACACCGAATTTACCTTCACTTTAAACAGTCTGGAAAATTCCAAAAATGAATGTAATGACTTTTAGAAGCTTCTGATTGACCCATTGTCATAATTAGGAGTTAATTGGGAATGCACCCGAGGCTGTATTTTAGAGCCAGTACCCTTTACACCCTTGATACCATGAGAAAATCCAAGAAACTCAGCTAAGATCTCCGGGGAAAAAAATTGTGTGAAGCATGGGGGTGGCAGCATCGTGTTGTGGGGGTGTTTTGCTGGAAAAGGGATTGGTGCACATTAGACATGCTGAAGCAAAACCTCAAAACATCAGCCAGAAAATTCAAACTTAGTCACAACTGGATCTTCCAGCAGGACAATGATCCTAAGCATACCTCCAAAGCTGCAACAATTTGATTAAAGGCAACAGAGTGAAGGTACTGGAGTGGTCATCACAAAGCCCAGACCTGATTCCAATGCAAAATGTGCAGACTGAACTGAAAAAGCATGTCTGAGCAACAAGGCCCACAAACCTGACTAAGTTACAACAGTTCTGTCAGGAGGAATGAGCAAAAAATTCCAGTAAAGTATTGTGAAAAGCTTGCGGAAGGTTACGCCCAAGATTTTAATACATATAAAAAATGAAAAGAGAATGTCAGCAAATACAAACGAAGTGTATGTACATATTTTTAACCCACTGAATAGTAAATAAAAGCTGAAATAAATCTGTCTCTTTGTTAACATTTTAAAAATGACCTCTTATGGAAATAAAGTAAATACCCTAACTGACTTAACACAGGAAATGTATGATAACATGAAGTTGTGAAAAATTGAGTTTGAATGTCTTTAGCATAGGTGTATGTAAACTTCTGGATTCAACTGTAGATCTTGTGGATTTCAGAAGGTCCTGAAAGGACAGTGAATATGAATCTAATTAAAATTGCACAGATTTTAATATATGAATCCAGTGCCCCTGTGTTTCACAGGATTCCAAGGAGTGAAATCAAAAAATTTAAATGGGTCAGTTGGCAAAACTTGTAAATTTGACCCAGTAGTAAGATAATAATTGCCCTGTGTTTTAGCACAAAATGCAGATGTGTTAGAGATTCTTAAGGACATCTGTTTCAGACAGGGAAGGCCAGGTTCAGCTGCATTATAAATGCTTGTGGCTACAATCCCTTGACGTTCCTAGTAACACAGATTTGATTTACAGTCATATTTTTATTTATCCCTGTCGCTCCAGTTAGCTGTGAGAGAGTTGTGGGTGCAGGGACGCACATCACACATTTTTACAAGCAAGCTTGAGTGACAGCCTGTACTGGGAGTGTGTGGTGACAGTGTGTTCTGGTTCATGAGAGCTGAATGACGTGTGGTCTAGCGTTTGTATGTAGTCAGTGTTGTCACTCTGACTGAAGAGACAGGATTCTTACAGATGCTTGAGTTTTACTGACTTCCATAAAAGTGACATCACCAAACATTCACGAAGGCCCGATGGGCCTAAAAGTAGAGGCTCATTTTAAAATGCATCTGCTGTGGTTGCTATGGCTCCATGGTCATTTGTGAAAAAGGTAGACTGTGGCATATTAATTCATAATCACACAGAGAAAACTTTTATTTTTTTAATTAACAGCAGTGATAGTAGCTGGGTTGCATATTGAAGTGAAACATTCAAACATGACAAAATGATTATTATACATGTAATAAGTCACTTTCAGAAATGCGTAGATTTATACAGACACAATAGGAGGTTGTGTTTGTTGTGTTTATTGAGCACATGGCATTATAATGAATAAAGACACTTTCATTACCACATGATTATGTTATTAAAGAATTACTTATAGCACATTAGAGCTTGATGAGGCATTATTTAAGTTTATAAAGATGCTTATAAGAAATTATTAGCATAGTAAATAGCGTAGTACAGTTATATAATGCTATAAAGTGTTACTGTGGGTTTCTTCAAACTATTTCTTCAGCACTGTAAGTTTTCATTGGCTTGGCTGGCTGTCATTGCATGTCTTGCTCCTTTTCCCTTTCTCTTTATTTATTTGATGCTTTATTCATTGATGCTGAACCCATACATCCTGCTCCATCTCTCATCCAGAGTGAGCAGGAGAGGGATCGTGGCTGTCAGTCTCACTGGGAAACATTACACACAGGCCTGGCATCAGTCAGGATCTTCACTGTTCTCCTTATCATCATACAGCTTCAGCAACATTTTTTATTACTATAATCACAACCGGAAATATTTATACCTCAACAGAAATGTCAGAACCACTTTTCAACCAGCCAGCCCGTTTATATGACAACTTGAAATGGAAGACATTACCAAAAGATTGATCCTTTTACTCAATTGGCCCAAATATAATCCAACATGTGCTGATTTTTATGATTACATGAGGATAATGTTGCTAGCAAGTATGGAAGGACACCAGAATGGTAGATTACGGTTAGATTAAGCTTAGAGTAATGGGCATGGCTTTTCTTTTGACATCATGTATCAAATCCTTCGAACCTTTTAATTGTTGGTATATCAAGGTGCAAATACAGTCACTGAACACTAAATTAGCAGACACTAAAGACTGGCCAATACTGTCTTGATATAAATACTCCCATTACAGGTGCTTTCCGCCACTGCCTTAAACACCTAGTTATGGTACCAGTGGTAGCAACCATCTCCCAGGGCTTTTGGGTAGTTGCTAAAGATATGTTCTAGAGACCCCTCTTCCAGGGCAAAGAGGGCATGATGGTGCCTTACTCCTTCCCCAAATATGGAGATTGTAGATGACCTAGATCAAGAACTTTGTGCACTGGGGGTCTGCCTGCCAGATGTCTGTTCAGGTGCTCATCCATTACAGTGTGCTGTCCCATCTTGTCCAGGCTCCCTGCTGCTGTAATCCTACTGCCTTGCAGGCACATGCTTCTCCACACCCGCTTGCACCTCTTTCTGTACTTGTCTCCATCTGTCCTTGTCCTGGGTCTTGTCCCATTGGGTCTTGGTGAGCTTCAACCACTAGCCAAAACCCCCACTATTCCCCTTTGCCTTAGCCCTACCTCCTCCAACTCATTGCGGTCCCTCTACCTCTTTCCTGTCTGAATCTTGATGCTTGTCATCAAGACCTTAGGGTCTCTGGAGTCTTCTCTGGAGTCTGCACTTCTCTTGTAAGTGACAACAAGAACTCCTCAGTGGTACTGTTAAATGGAAGCTGCAGTTTGTTATAGAGCTTCTCTGCTTAGGCTTCATAGCAGTCCCAGCCACCTGCAGAGATAGCTAGATGTCTTCCTCACCAAGGCCTCAAACATTGTCATAGGTATTGCATACACCAGTAGCAGCCAGAGGATTGGACAGAGGACACCATGTTGGTAAGCCTTGAACATTCCGAGTAAACCACTCTTCTTTCCCTCTTGTACTTCTCTGACCAGCTGTCTGAAGCCAGCCATGTGCTCCAAGCTGCCTGTCATGCCTGGAATTCTCCCTTTCTGCACTGCTGTGTCAATATAGGTATACTGGAGGAGAAACATTTTTAGTCATTGAGACAAAATGCTGAAAAATATCTTGCTGTCAGCTATTTCCCCCTTGCGCTGAGCGCCAAGTGCAAAAGTGCTCAGCACACTTAAGGACCCTCTGTCACGTAAAGTGAGTGCAGATGAATGCAACTGCAGTATAAAGCAGTTACTGAGAGGCAGGCAGACAAATCCAAAAATGTAGAGCAAACACATAGTGAAAAACAGGCATAAACAAAAACAAGGGGGAAATACCTGACAGACCCCCCCAAGGGTGCTTCTCCTGAAGCACCTACAAAAGCTCTCCCATGGTGGTACTTCCCCTTTGGGCAAAATGCCCACCAAAGACGCAAGGTCCCGAGGCAGGCATTGCCTCTCTTGTTGGACTCTCCCAGAGGATCCGGGAAGCAGAAATGGGGAATATTGGCAGGAAGCAGGCAATGGGTCAACGACAGGCTGGCCGGAGTCAGGTGGCCACGCCGTTGGCCTCAGGCGAAAACAGAACTTGGGAGGCCGTGCCATCAGCCTCGAGTGTAAGCACGTCATGGGAGGCTGCACCGTCGGCCTCAGGCATGAGCATGGCAGGGGAGACCACCTCATTGGTCTCAGGCTGGAGCTCTGGAGCTGAGGCCACCACTTCAGCCTCTGGCTGGAGCTCGGCAGGGGAGACCACCTTGTTAGTCTCTTCATAGTAGCTGGTGAATGGCCGAATGGGTTTGTTTGTAGGCTCTTGCCAAAACTGTGGTGAATTTACTGGTTGCACATTTGCACTATTTGTCCATATAGTTCACAATAATAGAAGGGATTTATTTATAATTGCACTATTCATTGCAGCCAGATGAGGATGGGTTCCCTTTTGAGCCTGGTTCCTCTCAAGGTTTCTTCCTCATATTGTCTCAGGGAGTTTTTCCTTGCAACCGTCACCTCTGCCTTGCTCATTAGGGATAAATTCACATATTTACAATATACTTTTTTGAATCCATTTATTTCTGTAAAGCTGCTTTGTGACAATGTGCATTGTTAAAAGCGCTATACAAATTGAATTGAGAGGCTGGCCCTCCCCAGAAAATTTTCAAGATCAAAGCAAAAGTCCCCCTTCCCATAAATCACCCTCATTAAACAAACAAACTCAGCCATGCTTCCTAGGCCCATGGTTCCCATGACGACCAGAAGCTCGACGGGGCCCCACCGGTGAACCAGGACAGCAAGAATATGAGCCACTGTTTCTCTTCGGGCTTGGGGTTCAACAGGCTGGCAAAATATAATTGGTTGTGCAGCAGGAATCCTTTAAAAAGGTCTTCAGAGCTGTCAAAGGGGTCTGAGGGATACATGAAAGTCCACTGGGAGAACATGCATCCATGTTGTAGGTGCAGTATTCTGTCATGTAATACGAGTGTAGATGGATACAATTGCAGTATAAGGCATTTATTGAGAGGCAGGCAGACAAATTGCCTGACCCTGTGGCTGTTTTTCACTACATGCACAGTGTCAGGCAATCAGCAAACAGGCATAACTAGGGAAAACAAACGCGAGAATCAAGAAACAGGCGAGTCAAAAACCGGAATGAACACACAGAATAAAACGGCTAGGTAAAGTCAAATGGCGAAACACTGAACAATTCTGCGCAAAGAACAAAGACACATGGGGGTATAAGTATACAAACTAATCAAGGGCAAATTGGGAACAGGTAAGCTTGATCATGACATGTGAGGGGAAACATCCAATAACAATACGGGGTCAGAGACAGAACAGAAAACAAAACAAAAACACAAATGACAACACAAAGACATAACCTGGAAGCGTGTGCTCTTGGTTGCCTCAGCCGGGTGCTTAAGCGTGCTGAGTGCTTTTGCACTTGGCTCTAGGCGTGAGGGGGAAATACCTGACACTTGCCCTCCTCTCTGAGCACTGAGATGGCTCTAAACCTCTAAACTGCTCATTAATCTTAGAGTTCTCCTTCTTGGGATCCATACGCCCTCTGCATATATACACTCATTGGCACCTCTCCCCCTGTGTCAGATGACTCTCAAGAACATCCAGAGCAATTGGAGGACCCCTGGTCATTGTTTATAACCCAGCTACCTAACAAACTTAGATATGTGAAGAAAAGAATTTCAATATACTATAATGTATATGTGACAAATAAAGGCATCTTCATCATCATCCTCTTAAACCTTATAAACTACTATGCTGGGTTCTAAGGCAGAATTAGCTCTGGCTGTTTTAACCACCTCTTGAACCTTCTTCCAGTAGGCTTATGAGGGTCTTTTGATGTCTTAACTCATGCTGCCTTGCTGAGACACTCAAGGAATCAGTCAATTTCTTCTTTACCGCTTGTAAGGCATCTGCTATGCTTCTACCCAGGCAGCTTTTTGCTAAAACTAAACAGGTTTGCTATAAACCTTTCTATAAAGACATTTCTCTCTTCTGCTTCGCCAAACCTCTTGGAAGAGTGGCTGCTGGTGATTTCTGATATAACATGGAGTCAGATTTCAGAGTCACACCAAGCTGTTGCTTCTATAATTCAGACTGCATCTTTCTCAAAGTGGTGCAAATCACTGTGAAGGCCACTTGACCAGTTGGAATCCATGTGCAATAATGAAGCAGCCTTTGGCCTGGTGGATCCTGAGGCCATATGGGTTTTGCAGTCCTTCATACATCTTGAGCTTCTAATTGATTATCCCTTTGTGTGGGTTATCTTTTTTTAGGCCTGCCCTAGTGGGGACAGTGGGGCGCTCATTTTCCCTCCTTCTTGGGCCCCCCTGGGGGTATAATTTGATAGGTACATCGATAAAGAGTGTGGGTTCTTCCTCACAGAAGATGCAGTTTGAGCTGCTACCACTTCCTGCCCCAATTAGTCACCTGACTCCCCACTTTTTTTGGTTGTCATTGAGCGCCACTGGCTAAGCCAGATCTGCTGATGAGAAGGTACATCCTAGAATGCACTGGGACACATCATCAATGATGCTTCTGACCCAGTACTGAAAATGAACCAAATACTACTGTCTGATACGAGAGCTCCAAAAAAACCCTACGACTTATTATATAATAAAACCAATTGTTCCTTTCACTACACTCAATACAACTAGCATATATTTTGTTCCTTGTAGATTTTTTGTGAAGGACCGCTACATCTTTATTAATTTTTAACCCTAAAGCTCCATGGCTTCTAAGAAACTGACAGGACAAAAAGATTTTAGTGGAGGTATTTTCTGTGAACCTTCCAGTCATGAGAGCTTATTTCATCCCACGCTCTTCTTGACTTAGAAAACTGCAGATTTGAAGAAGAGAGGCATTTATTTCTGCAGAACACTGAATACAGTGACCACTGTCACACACACACACACACACACACACACACGCACACACACATATATATATATATATATATTACTGTCTATAAAATATAAGATCTATTATGCACGTTTGAACAACCTAAATCAGTGGGCAAGCACAAACAAAAGGCAGTGATTAGGTATATCTGCATTTTTTCCCTTTTTTAGCACCACTCACTTAATGTATCCATAGTGCCTAGTGCCGTTTATAGTGCATGCACAGATGTGTGTGTGCGCATGTGTGTATGATGATTAACCACCCCTCTTCCTGGAAACATAGGCAGGCCTGGATGCAAGTGCTCAGTAAAACACTTTATTCTTCTCCTCTCACACAGAGTTGAGAGAGAGTACATTGTGAAAACATAGAAAATGGCCTGTTGTGAAATTTTTTTTCTGCACAGCGCTGCACTATCGTGGGTATGTGCAGCTGGTGAACATTTTAAGCTAATTGAAAATGTGCATATGAATAGATTCAAAAGTATGCTGTCCTCAGATGAGGCTATTAATTTGTTCTCATTCATCGGTGATATCATGCTGTGATATTAAATATCTTTACAAACTAATTGATCTCTATCCAAGTTATCACATGCACAGTTGAGCCCATAAGATTACATACACTTACTAAAGACATTCAAACTCAATTTTTTACAACTCCATACATTTCCTGTGTTATGTGGGTTTACATACACATTGTTAGTATTTGGCAGCATTGCTTTCAATTGTTTGAACTTGAATAGCTTTTTCAGTTCAGTCCACAAATTTTCTGAGATTCAGGTCAGAGCTTTGTGTTAGCCACTCCAATACTTTCACTTTCTTGTCTTTAAGTCATTTTGTTACAGCTTTGGTATGCTTAGGATCATTGTCCTGACCCATTTGCAACCAAATTTTAACTTTAACAACATGATGCTGCCACTCCCATGCTTCACAGTTGGGATGGTGTTCTTTGGATTAAAAACCTCACACTTTTCCCTCCATTTTTTCCACTTTTTCCTGATCATTATGGCCAAACAGTTCAAGCTCTGTTTCATCACAAGAACACTCCTCCAAACAGCTGGTCATCACCTACAATCTTCAGGCTTTTTTATTCTGGTCTTGGAGTAGGGGTTTCTTGTTTCCACGACACTGGCTGCTGAAACACTCATCAAGTATGTGAGCCCCTGGCTCTTCTGTCACAGGTGCAGATCCTTAATCCCAGCTACAATGGATACTGGAATATTATTGCATTACAAGTAGCATTAATGTTAGTTCATGTTACTTAATATATTATGCTATCAATAATTATGACGTTATAATTTTGCTTAATTTAATTTACACATGCAACTAGAACCACCTTACAAACAAATATATGATCTGCTCCATAGACCAATATACTGGAAAGAAAAGAAAAAAAAACATGAAATGAACATGTATAAATGAGAAACCACATAAACACAGATACTTTGAGCCAAAATGTGTCAAGATGCTTTTTTTTTTTTTTTTTTTTTAACCAAAGAATATGCCTTTTAAATGAGCTTTATTTAATTACTTTTACATACTTATTTAAGAGACAGCCTGGTGACGCAGCAGGTAGCATTGCTGCCTTCACAGCTCCAAGGTCCCCTGTTCCTGAGCTTAAGCTGATCTAATGTTCTCCCCTTGGATGCATGGATTTCCTCCAGGTTCTCCGGTTTCCAACCACCTCCCTAAAACATGCCCCGAAATAGAAACTCTTCTTGTTCAAGAATTAAACACATGATCGAATTTATCCGTCAGAACAAATATCTGATATTAGCTACATTTTGTTTTTACTTAGCCAATAAGTACAGCTAGCTATTAGCATGTAAGCTATTTTATATCATCAGAGCAACTAGCAACCAATAATTTGCACTAGTTAATATCTGCTCACCTTCCATAGCGAGAAGCTCACTAATTTACATTTATTAACTAAAATCAATATGCTCTGATGGTCAGACTTCTTTTTTTTTTTCCATTTGTGATTCTTTCTTGTACTTCTTGCAGTACATTCTTGTACTATCACAATTTAAACTGATTAAAAGTAATCGTAGGAGTACTTCTCAAAAGTAGGGTTGCATATTAGTATGATGCTAATTATCTTAAATCTGAGGGGGAGGGGCTAAATGGTCCAAAATACCAACTTTTGGGCAACTATTCTAGAAGAAAAAAACTAATTTTGACTGTACACAATATTTTCCAAGCAATATGCCTTTTTTTTTATTTAGAAAACACGAGTAGTGCCCTCCAGTGGCCAATTTGTGTAAGGTTGCATGGTATTAGATGGTGCCTAGATGGACACAAGTTTTATGATAGATGATTAACCCTGGCAAAGGTTGATGGTGTCCATGTTTTTTTTTTGTTGTTTTTTTTTAATTAATCAAGTAATTATTAGAAGTTCATTTACAGATTAGCAAAATCTGTACAAAAAACATTTATAGATTATGCACATTAGGTCAAGCTCAAATGGGCTGCATCTCATGGGTTCTTAAAGGTTTTTTGCTGTTGTTTTTGTTGAGCCAAGGAATCTGCAGAACCATTTTACTTTCTAGTCCTCATGGGCCAAAATCTTTTATGGGCCAAAATCTAAACTGCTATGCTGTAGCGTCCACTTTTATCTGATTGGCAAGATGGAGTACTACCTGCTGACCATGTTTAGAGGAGAATAGGGTTTCAGCTAGGGGTGTAACGATAGTCACGATTCGATTCACGATACTGGCTTCACAATTCTATTTAATTTGATTCTTAGAATATTTTGAACAAAATTTGAATGAGGAAAAATGACTGAAAATATTCCTTTTTTATTTCTCAGTCAAAAACAATGCAAAACAGTGATCTTTTTTTGTCATTATAAAACTAAATAATTTGCTATGAACAGAGGTTTAATATTGTAAACAAAATGTACTACAGGTTCACCATATCTTAAAAATAAATAAATAAATGTATAAATTCTCCCAAAGATTTGATTGAAACAAAGTCTCTGACCCAGGTAAAATTATCAACTGAAACATAATGAGCTCTGTAGCAGCACCTGAGGTAACTTTTTAATTGGAAATAGAGCTCCAAAGTCGGCTAAAATGCCCAGGACCTCTGGTGTTCAAAAAGTACAATTGCACCGGATGCATAATTAATAGAATGCTCATTCCCACAATGTGAATTACAAATTCCCATGATGAACATCGTCACATTTTTTGCATTGTGATGCATCGTTACACCCCTAGTTTCAGCACTATATGCTTGGACCGCTACTATTACTACTACTAGTAACAATAATAATAATAATAATAATAATAATAATCCTAATATCCTAAATCGATACACATCAATACACATTTATGGTCATGGAACACAGTAACAGAGTGGATACATTTGTCAGTAACTATTTTTCGAGCTGAAATTGTTGATTCATGGCTGGATTCATCGAATAATTGGCTGAAATGTTTCACATTGAAACTAAGAAGCTTAAAAAACAACACAGCTGAGAACCTGCAGCATTAGGCTGATTTTGTGGCGCCATCATCTGGCGAAGTGCAACATTTACACTCTCCACTGTGAACAGCAGACAGCACTGCTATTCCTCCATCATGTAAGCAGGACTGGCAAAAACATATCCTACAAAACATTATTATGTCAAACATGCATACATCTGAAGACATATGACTGTCATGGAACATTTAACATAACATTAGCTTTTATTAATTCAAGCGAACTGTTACATTAAACAGTTACATAAGTTACAAGGTGTACACCTTAAAATTATATTCGTTTTTTTTTGTTTGTTTGTTTGTTTGTTTCTTTCTTCTTCTTTTATTTTCCTGTCTGGAACATAGAAACAGCTAATGTTTAGAAATGCAGGCAAAAAGTAGTAACGGCACAATACATTCATCAACTTAACAACACGTCTATACAAACCATAAGGCAGGAGAAGGAGAAATGTATGGCCAGGTCTTTTCTGTCAGAAGACAGTCAGTTGATACTGTAGTGGTCTGATTCCTTACTGATTTAAACACACCATGTAGAGCCGTCTGAATGCTAGAACCTGATAAAACATAACACCTTGCCTTAATCTCTCGGCATCATTTAAACCCCTTACGTTGGTTTTTTTTTGTTGTTTTTTTTTAAAGAATTTTCACATCTTTACAGAAAACGAGCATCTTAACCACATTTTTTCTTTCTTATTAAAAATCATACAATGACAGTACATATTGCTCAGAGATATGTAAAATTATTGTAATGAGATCTTTTTTTTTTTTTAATGGACCATGCCCTCATTTCACATAGGCATTTACTGGCCTATTTAAAATGTGAAATGTCTTCCTTATACATGTAAAATAAAATGAAGTTCAAAAAATAATAATAAACCAGATGGTGGCAGCATTGCCTTAGAATTGAATAAGATGCTAAAGACGCATCGCCCCTTTACATAACACTAAACAGGGGATCTTTGTGGTCCCTCCTTGAAATGAGCTACAACACAGAGTTACTTCTATTAATTGTAAAATAGAAGTGTTACAAAACCTTGAGAACATCAACATAAGTTGAATTATGTTGTATAAAAAACATGAGAGCAAACATCCTGAAAAAGACAACTGGAGACACAAAGTTTCCTGAAACATACCACATGGAGAACCGTGGAAGCGGGACAGAGAGAAAACGGACACAATATTTTTCTTAAAATGGTAATTTCTTAATCATTCCCTCCTAAATATTCAGCTTGTCTCTCCCTTCTTCTTTTCTCTCACTCCATCCAGTCAACCTCATCAAACTCCGAGTCATCTTCTGAGTCGCTGTACTCCACAGCAATGCGTCGGGACAAGATAGTGGCTACGTCATTGCCCACACGCTCGTGCTTAGCCTCCTGTTCCCTTTGCTCCTCGACCTTCCTCAGCTGGATACCTGAGAGACAAAGACGGCGAGATAGAAAAACAAAATCAATCTACGTTTTGACTAATCTATTTATTAAGTATTCTTACAAGTTCTACACAATTTATAAATATGCCCAAAACAGACTAAACGGTTCTCTTGCATATTCCTTAAACAGACTAAACAAGCTGCTGAGAATGTGCAAAAATAATAAACAATCTACTAAATATGCCCAAAAAGACTAAACAGCCTACTTAATATGCTTAAAAATGCACTAAATATGCCTGAAAAAAAGCCTGAACATTTTGAATATTACCAAAACAGACTAAATAATCTACTGAGTTTGCAAAAAAAAAAAAAAAAAAAGAAAGATAAAATGGATATGTTCGAAATTTCCTATTACCTTTACGAATGGCTTCTAATAGGACGCTGCGTGCGTCGCTGATTGGCGGCAGGTTTGATGGATGTCTCTTGACTTCGTGACCCAAGTGAGTGGGTGGAGACGAAACCGGGAATGAAGGCACAGGGGGTGGACCTGGAGGCTGACAAGGGGGGGAGCTTCGGGCCCCTGGGTGGGGCAGAGGAGGAGGCGGGGGAGGAGGAGGTAAGACAGTGCCGTCTCCCATGCCAGGGAGCAAGACTTTGTCCTGCTGTAGTCGGGCTGGAGAAGAATGAAGAGGTGGAGCCACAGGAGGAGGGGCGGGGTGTAATACACCAGGGGCAATCTGAAGGGGTGCAGGAGGAGGGGGGATAGCAAGGGGTTGCTGGGAAGGTAATGGTGGGATTGGGGGTGGCGGTGTGCTGCGCATGCTTGAACCTGATGGGGCGGATGGGAGAGGAGGAGGGGGTGGGGGAAGTGGGGGAGGAGGAGGGGGTGGAGCATTGGGGTTCAAGAAGACAGGAGTGCGGGCCGGAGACTGAGGACGACTGTCGGAGAAACCTGAACTGGAGCTGAAAGAGAAATAAAAACCATTAAATCTCATGCTCTTTTGAGAGAGAAGTAGGGCTACAACTAGTGGTTATTTTGATGATTGATTATGTTCAGCTGGATTTTTATTTATTTATTTATTTATTTTTTTTTTACATATACTAAATACCAAAAATATTCAGTTGATAGCATTTCAAACAACCAATACTACTACAGAACTCTTACCTAAGATTAATGAAATAAGTCACTAACTGTAATACTGACATTTATCAGATAATCTGTCAGAGCATGAAAATATTATCAAAAATGATCATACTGGCTGGGATCTGAAGATTAACACTGAATTTTCACCAAGCTGTGGTTCCTTTTTCACAACATTTAGTGTTCTTGAAGCTTCTATGTGTTAAAGCAAAGCGGATCACCATGGGAGCGGTGAAACAGTGTGAGAGATGAAGGAAACCCAATGTCTCAGCTTGTCTTGCTCTGAGAGTTTTGTTCCCATTTTATTGTCTTAAATAAAACAAAAATACACCCAGCGAGAGAACGAGAAAGAGAGCAAGACTGCAAGAGGGAGGAGAGTTGAAGGTATAATTCAGGTTTTAAACTGGGTCACACCTTGCTACAAAGCCAAGATAGAAAATCGTGTGAAGAGAAAGGTGCAGACGAGTTACAGTGCATAGACAAACTACCAACTTTAAAAATAAATACGTCTGTGTTTTGATCATTATTAGGGTTTTTCTATTACACCACGGCTGAATTCTCAAATCGGTTTGTTCAAAGTTATTGATTCATCTTCTGTAACAGCAGCTCTGACAGTAGTACTGGCTATATTTAAAAGCACAGGTTAAACCGCTCGTTCTAATACATTATCTTTACTGTAGTAAAAACTAATCCACAGGGACTTGTATGCCGGATGTTCCACATAATCTACGCCTAAAAATAAACATTTTAAAAATCTGTTATTTAAAAAGAAAGAGCTATAATTGTTGAGATGGTGATGTAGGCTTGTGCAATTCTGATTTTACCCTGTTTGCAACCTTCTATTTTAAACAAAATCGTGATAAACAATTTAAATCGTCCAGAACAGATAGCCTTAAAAGAGACAGGAAAACGAGCAATTTCCAGCACTTCAGGTTTAAGGAAAAAAGGGGAGGGTGTAAAATTAGCAACTGTGCAGTTGGGAACTGCTTGCTAGCAGGGCGCCAATAGAAAAAAAACTCAGCTGGATGGTGGATTTTTAAGTGTTTTGGCAGTAATGCACGGTAAATAGCAAATAACTGGTTACAAATTGGTTGTCTAATGTCCTCATGGCTGACATTTTCTCATATTCAATCTGCTGCTCAAAGTGTCTAAATGAGTCTGCAGTCTTTTTTTTTTTTTTT
>CM041004.1:6479200-6495961 GCA_022985145.1 Pangasius djambal
TTTTTTTTTTTTTTTTTTTTTTTTTCTTCATTTACATTGCACTCATTTCCAACCCAGGACATTTTTACTTACACTATATGGCCAAAAGTTTGCAGACACCTGACCATAACATTCATACAGCATGTGCTTTTTGAACATCCCATTTCAGATTTAGTCCCAATTTGCTGTTATCCTCCACTCCTCTGAGAAGGCTTTCCACTACATTTTGGAGCGTGGCTGTGGGGATTTGCCCTCAAGAACATTAGTGAGGTCAGGTACTGATGGTGGGCGAGGAGGCCTGGGGGGCAGTCACCATTCCAGTTCATCCCAAAGGTGTTCAGAGGTCAGGGTTCTGTACAGGCCACTCGAGTTCTACCACTCCAACCTTGGCAAAAGATGTCTTCATGTGATAATGACAATGTGCACAGGGGCATTATCATGCTGGAACAGGTTTGTGCCCCTTAGCTCTAGTGAAGGGAAATTGTAATGTTAGAGCCCACAAAGACATTCTATACAATTGTGTGCTTCCAAATTTGTGGCATCAATTTGGGGAAGAACCACATATGGGTGTGATGGTCGTGTGGCCACAAACCTTTGGCCATATAGTGTATATGCATCAACCACTGCATATAACTATGATACCTTGTTATTTGTACAATCAGCAAGTTCAGTATTTTGCACACCTATGCCAGCTAGTTGATCCCTCCCTACAGTGCAGCTAGTATGCAATAGTGCTGTGTAAGTACCGGAGAAGAACCCTAGCCTTCCAGTCCTCCTTGGTAAGCTTTCTGCTAGTTTAAGTGGAATCAGCAGTTTGGGGGAAAGTACACAAGAATCACAGGCTATTTTATTGGTTTTGACGAAGCACCGTTTCTTCACTTCCAAAGTAAGTTGAGTAATTCTAACCACCTTTCACCTCTAGTTACGTTCTTGTTGTGCAGTGAAGCCAGAAATTCGGTCCCAAAACAGAAATATCACGTGACTGAAATGCTAAGATAGGTGATTTCCAATAGGTGGGGAAATTTTTTGGGAAGAAAAGTCACCGTCATTGAATATTGTATATATAAATACTTGTGGGAGGTAGCAGCTGGAAATGTGACAGAAAAGACTAAGGTGTGAGGGAGTGTGTGTGTGTGTGTTTGCTGAGATAAGACTTGTTTATTTCGTGATGTGTGTGTCTGATGTGTTTGTACCTGATGGCGGAGGCAGGCTTGATGTCTGCAGGGTGTGAAGGTGGAGGGGGTGGAGGCTCGTGAGGTCGGCCATACATGCGTTCTCCTGTGCGGTTGAGCAGCTCACTCATCTGAGAATACGGCAAAGCAGCCAGAGAGAACGAACCATCCAAATGATCCACATACATTTGCCTGAAATTGGTGAAAAAAGGCAGGGTCACCAGTTGGTCATTTTATTAAAGTATTCAAGTTCACACACAAACCACTTGTATCATATACGAATACATGGTTAAATATTGTTTCTCTCTCTCTCTCTCTCTCTCTCTCTCTCACACACACACACACACACACACACACACAGACAAACACACACACACACACCTGGGGTCATGGTAGGGTGCCAAGCCATTGCTGGTGTCTTTGTGTTTATCGTCAGCGTCATCTTCTGCCAGCTCTGCCCCCAAAGCCAGTTTCTGCCACTCCTTTTTGCGATCATGAGGAGCTCGTGGTACCTTCTCTGGTTCTGCAGGACGATCGATGTTCTTCAGCTGGGTGAAGAGACACAGAGTGTGAATTTTATTATCACAAAATGGACAAAAAGACATATAATACTGCAAATGAGGGGGAGTTGCGGTGGGGGTGGGGTGGGGTTGGGCATTTAGTCTTAAATGTAGACAGCAAAGAAAGGAGAATTCGGAGGGAACAAATAAAAAGCGCATCTAGCTAAAGAAAGAAGAAGGAATGGGACATTCATATCCACAGTTTATCTGCATGTGCAATGTCAAATTAAACCTGCACTTCTGCACTCCTAACCTTTCACATCAATGTGTGTATAATTAAAATACACTTCCCCTAGTGGATGTGTAAAATTTATGCAAACACACACACACACACACACACACACACACACACATCAAATTGTGTATAACTAAAATTACATTTCTTCTTGTGAATTTGTAAGTATATGTGCATACACACATACACACACACTTGTTACTCAGTGTTCTGATACTCTCAGCTGTCCTCTCAGCTCAAATGCAGAATACTGAAAGACCGATGCACACACATGCAAAGTAAGAGCAAAGTCCCCCATACATTAGGAGATAAAGCAGTGTCAGTTGTGCAGCCATCACCGCAGAGAAACACACACTCACACACTGCAGAATATGCCACAGCTTAATAATGACACACACAGAAGAACACACAGGAAACAAATAAATCTATATGGCTTATATGAGTCTGTTTAGGACATTCGGGAAGAAAACAGAATGTGATCCTAACTCAGCTGTTCGATTTTTTTTCCCTCTCTTCACTGTTAAATGGTCATATCCTGACTGCTTAAATTATTATAATTCACTCGGGATGATTTTTTGGCACTTACAATCCATAATAAGGACCTATTAAAATCACTGATGCAATGCCTGACACAATGCTTTATGCATAGCAGCAGTCTCATTTTCTCGTGCAGAAAAAAGACTTCAAATATATCACCCTAATCTGGTAATTAATTTACCTGAAAATATGGATAGAATCCTACGTAAAGGGGAGAAAACAGCCATAGATTCCTTTGTTCCCTGTAATGAGACGCCTTACTGGCTAGTTATAAAAGTCTACACATATATTGTACGTTCTCTAATTCACATACCTGCCCTGGGAGGTCTAAATACTTATAGACCTGATCATACAAGCGAGGATCCTGTAACTACAAGAACAAATTAAAAAGGAAAGCACCACATGCATAATTGTAACGTTTAACAATGTGCCATGGGGCCAAGCACAAAATAAACGCTAAAACACTGTTTATAAAAGCATCATGCTTAAACACATGTGCACAAAATGTCTAGCATGAATATTATAGAAAACTGAAAAGAAAAAAAAAAAAAAACGGATAAAAGATGAGTGATAGTGCTCCAAAACATAAACAGTGAAACAAAGGGACAGAACTTAAATTTTACATTTTTGGGTGAAACAAAAAACAATTCTAAATAACTCCAGAGATTGGAAGTAAAGTAAGAAAGAATGGCAAAAATGCTTAACACGACAAAATGCAAAGTAGTTTACACAATACAGTAATAATGAAAAGTGAACGCATGTGTGTATGGGATTATGATACAGATGACACGAATGCACAAATGTATACCTGCTCATTCGTGTGGCAGCATCTGCATATAATCATGAAGATACAGGACAAGAGTTTCAGTTAATGTTCAAATCAAACATCAGAATGGGGGAGGAGTTATCTCAGTGACTCCGACTGTGGCATGGTCGTTGGTGCCAGCTGGTTTGAGTATTTCAGAAACTGCTGATCTCTTGAGGTTTTCACACACAACAGTCTCTATAGTTTACACAGAACTGTTAGAAAAAGCAAAAAAAAAAAAAAAACATCCAGTAAGCAGCAGTTCTGTGGGTGGAAATGCTTTGTTAATGAGAAAGGTTGGAGGAGAATGGGCAGACTGTTTGGAGCTGACAGGAAGTCTACAGTAATTAAAATAGCCACTCTTTACTGCTGTGGTGAGCAGACAAGCATCTCAGATCACAACAAGTCAAACCTTCAGATGGATGCTACAAACCACATCAGGGTCCATTTGTGCCTCAAGATTCCGCATGATGTGTGCTCTGAATTGCTTTTCTGCTCACCATGGCTGTAAAGAGTGGCTATTTGAGTTACCGTAGCCTTACTCTCAGCTTGAACCAGTCTGGCCATTCTCCTTTGACCTCTCTCATCACTGCAGAACTGCTGCTCACTATAGGTGTTTTCTTTTTCACACCATTCTGTGTAAACCCTGTGTGTGAAAATCCAAAGAGATCATTATTTCTGGAAATACTCAAACCAGGCCATCTGGCACCAACAACCAACAATCATGCCATGGTTCAAGTCACCGAGATCACATTTTCTCTCCATGCTGATGTTTGATGTGAACATTAACTGACGCTCATGACCTATATGTGCACTGTGTGTTGATTTTCTTAATTGCGCTGCTGCCACATGATTGGCCGATTGGATAACAGCATGAAACACAGGCATACAGGTTCCTAATAAACTGTTTGGTGACAGTATGTTGCATGCATGGAATAAAATTAAAACAACTGTGAACGGGCATTTGACTAATCCACCATCTAGCAGAATTTTTTTTGGTTGATTACTTTAATAAGGGCTCATTCATGTAATTAAACTGATTTGGAGTAGTTGAAAGGCTACATGCTGCAATATTTCTGCACATTTACAAAATGCTTTTAAGTGTATATTAGCTGGTATTTTAGTACATTAGTAACGTGGCATGCATATAACAGTTTGGAGGGAAGAGCATTGCGCCAGAGATGAGCGATAAATTATAGTGACACTCTCGCACACGCTTGTGCTCGTTGTTAAGTGCTAACGCACCGTGTTCCTCATTTCTTCTATTTGTACGTAGATCACAAATGGTGTAGTATGTTTGGTGTGTCTGTTGCTGCACTTTCTGTCCATCGTACATATGTCATCAAGGGAATATAAATGAAACAAAAAGTTAATAAGATTGTTTAAACACATTCACACACACACACACACACACACACACACACACACACACACACACACACACACACACACAGATCGGCACTTCGATGGCTCTACACTCGCATAAATAATGGGGAAAATACAGTACGCAGAAACAATTAGTGAGGAATATTTATCTTGTCTTGCGATAAAATTTAAAAGATTAAGATACCCAGGAATTACTAGCTAGTCCTGAATCGTTTATCGATCTAGCTGCGTGGCCCGAGATGTTTTTTATGCTGCTGTTATGTGATATAACTCCTAGTCATTAAACTTTAGACCGTAGCCTACAGCAGATCAATGTTTTCACTCCTTCTTATCGCGTAACCTGTTCTCTGCTGTGTTCTGTTATGTAACGTCAGTAATGCTGACTGACATGTAAGTAGCATCTTTCATTCCAGTTAAGATTTCCAATGGCATGAATCTAACTTCAGAATCCTATGTGTGTTGCTATAGCTACCACAGATGTGTTTAAGTTCTCCATCATCTCCACCGTCATGGTAACACCTCAGTTCATGTTTGAGACGAGTTATGTAAAATATCGAAGCTTCACAAATTATGTTTATTTTTTAGTTGATTATTTATTTCCTCTGTGTATGAACATTAGTATATTTAGCTTATCTAGCTAAAAAAAGACTATTTGGCATTAAAAGCACTAGAAAGTTAATACAGATTGGTATCAAAGCCATTAAAAACAGCCTAATACATGCAGAATTGACTTATGTTATGACTATGTGGTAGTTGTTTTCTGGTATGACTAAATCCAGGTACAGTGACTGTGGATCACAAAGGCTACATTCACACAGTGGCCCAAATCTGATCTTTTTTCTTTAAATGTGACCCAGATCTGGCACTTCAATGGCTGTGTGAACAGCAAAAAACACACTGAATTCCTATTTGGGCCACTTTCGTATGTGGTCCAGTGCGCGGCAGTGTGACCTCTGTCTGAGCAGTCAGATCGGAACTCATGCGACTTTTATGTCAATCAAAATCGGCATTTGTCATAATTTTGTGCTACCAGGAAGGAAAGATGGGAGATAACAGTGAAGGAGGATTTCGGTGTTGTGATAGCGAGGTAACAGACCTCATAAACATTTGGGGTCATGTTGCTCTACAAGCAAAATTAGAAGGCACATATCGCAACTGCTCCGTGTTTGAGGAGAAAGCTCAAAAGAAACGGCCAAACGTGGCCATGGGAGAACCTGGCTGCAGTGTCAGAGAAAAGTTTAAAAGCAAAATTTAAATAAACCAAAAACACGAACCAAAGAAGTGGCCGAATAACATGCCCCTTTTTACAGCAAGCTTGAACGCATCACGTGACTGTTCTTTTGCACATGCAGGTCAGTTTAGGAGCGTGATCTGTTCAGACTAATGTCAGACATTGAAAACACTGAAAACATAGTGTGAACAGCCGAAGAAAAAAATCGGGTTAGGTCAAGAAATCGGATTTGGGCCACTTTTGCCTGCTGTGTGAACGAAGCAATTCACAGTTCCAGCCAGTGCATTTTTTTTCTTTACATCTACAGTACACTGATAAAGTGGAATACAGTGTTTTGGGATCATATGCAACAAGAGAAAGTAATAAGACTGCGTTGTTTTGTGTTTACTGTCATACAACAATAATGTTCCTTTGGCCGAATCCCAAATGTTTTCCACTGAAGTGCACTACATGGCTATGGTAGACACACTACATACATTTGATGTTTGTCAATTTGTTACAAAGTCTTTTATCATTAACAGAAAGTGTGAAAGGTCTTGAGGCCCTGATTTACTAACACTTTGCGTGTGTGGAAATACTTGTAAACCTGATTTCTAAGATGAGCAAAATAGGAAGTCTTGCCTGTTTTGCTCGTTTGCCTTAATGAATATGCAAATTTTTTTTTATCTAAAAGAACAAACTGCAGGATGTTATCAATGCAAATACTTCATACAGCAAAAACAGTTTTGCTATATGACTCACTGCCTTAAATCAGCATTACACTTGACACATAATTATGCATGTGAATCATGTTTCAGCTTCCTCTTTTAGGAGTCTCTTTAAAATCAAAACAGTTACAGTAAGCACATGCAAACACCTCATTAGATATTGGGTTGTGACACCATTAGACCAGTATTATGAGCCAACCCATTTAGAATCACTTCACAGGCACGTCTTCTTCCAAATAAACCCATGCTCTTTTAAAAAATTTTTTTTTTTTTAACCAGCCATTCCCACTTGGCCCGGGCTAATGCAGTCCTTGCCAAATTTACTAGCTCACATCACGTCTGTAAAATCCAGAAGAAAAGAGCATAAACATTTTGACTATTATCCTTCTCTGGGTTTTGAGTTACACTACACAACAGCACGAACATGAAATAGCACTTAGTTGCATAGCCTTTGCTACATCTGGATAGATAACAAACATGTAGGGGTGTAACAATACAGTGTATCGTTTCATGCGATACGAGACTCTTGATTCAATACATTTGACACGCTGCTTATGCTTATTTAAATTTAATCAAGCCTGATCAAGACTCCTGCCTTTGAAATAGGTAACTGCCTCTTTGCCTTAAATCAAAAGGTTTATACAAAAAACACATTTCTGTTAAACAAGCTGTTTTCCCAAGCCAATACACTAGCATACCAATGTACTAGCATATTAGCTAGCAATGGTTACATTCTTCAGCAAGCAGGAACTGGAAGACTCATTCAAATCTTTAAGGTCTGGTGTATGGGAAGACTTCGGCTTCCTGGTAAGTTATGGCGCTGGAGGCCATTGAGTGGTGGACTGAAATGTTACCGTGTGCCAAATCCACCAAATACATGTATACACCAGTGTGAATACACACAAACACACTACATTCAGGAAGTCTTTCCTCACTGATTCATTCCGGGCTATAAAATGATCAGCACAGCGATTGGGAAGTTCATATTCAGTAGTGAAGAACGCAGGATTCAAAAACATGTCTAGGGCTACAGAGAGCTACGTGACTCTGACAGCACAGCTAGCTAAAACAAGACAACCCAAGTCGCACTAATGAAAGCTAGCCATGTTTAATTTTCTTACATTTGAATGCACGGCTTTTGTTTCGTTTTTTTACTACTCGGAGTTTCAACAGATCACGCAAACGCTGTGCCATTATTTCATTTAAATTCTTGCCCATTTATAATGTTGAATGTTTTAATCAACTGAAAAGGGAAATGTATTGAAAATATATCGTGTCATGACACCACTATATTTGAATTTGAATTCATTTGAATTCTGTGTATCGTTACACCCCTACAAATAAGATATGCCTGCGACATTCCTAACTGGACAGAATGAGTGAAGAAGCGCATGTTGCAGTGGGTGGTTGCTATAGTGCAGGTTAATAGGTTCAGGGATTAGGATTTTAGTGGGAGCTGGGCAGCAGGCTTACAGAATCTGTTGTTCCTTGTGTCCAAGCTGTTTGTTTACGGTCTTACCTCAGGCATGAAAGGAAGGGGCTCATGGGGGCTACCCATAAAACCCTGCAGAAAAGTTAGATAAGGCACCTCAAGCTGTTCAGACTCGGAGAGAGAGAGAACACAGAGAAGAAGACACAGAGAGAGATCAGATGTACAGAAGCAGAAATCGAGAGAGAGCCGGACAGTAGAGAGGAAAAAGAATATTAGGGTATTTCATTTGTGCTGTAGAGATCTTTTCATACTAACCCTATGCTACAATAACAGAGACAGCTTCAATACAGGAGTTTAGTCACACTGGAGTTAAATGAAAATGAAATGAAAATAAAATGAAATAAAATTATAGGTGGCTGTTTCCAGGCTCTCAGCACCACATACACACACATACACACACACACACCTAAAACATCTATACTGGGACTGTACTGAATCAGCAATAGTGTTGATCCCAAGTGACGCCAACAGAAAAGTGTTTGTCCTATTGTCCGGAGATAGCGCTCTCCTCCGAGTGTGTTATGCCTCAACACAAGCAGCAGTCCGAAAAAGATGCAGTTAGTTGGCGTCACGTGTCTCAGAGGAAGCACATGCTAGCCTTCTCCCTCCTGAATTGGTAGCTGTTGTATTATAGGGGAGAGTTTGCTGGTGCGTGGGAAATAGCCAAGATTAAATTAGGGGGAAAAAACTCACTTGTGTTGATTCTCTCACGCACACACACACACACACACAAAATCCTAACTTCACACTACCATTCATTTTCTATGTACGTGCCTGACACAGAGCCACGATTACAGCACCACCAGCAAACATCAAAGTGACAGCGCTGTCTGAATCGAGATTTCCTCAATTCTATGCAAATTAGGTACGAGGCTGTAAAGCGACAAATCCAAAAGATTCCTCAGATCAATCCTACGGTGTGTGTGGAAATGAAGAAACTTACAACCCGTGATTTCGTCTTATCCTGTCACACACAATCTCTTATTAAATGTGTATAGAGACATTTTGCAGGAAAATAAAGCTTGGAAGGAAGTAGCAGGCATCACTGGTGTCTCTGTTTGCTAATCTGCCAACAGAGCTAGTACAAAGCCTAGCATGCAGCATGTAAATCAAACTTAAATACATTTTATATAAAAGGTGGGGTGTAGGCTATGCATTTTGGTTGCTACCGTTTCTCACTGGAGCTAAATAAAATAATGCTAGACAGAGCCAAAAAGCAACAGCAATAATAGTCTCTACACATAAAGAGCGCCTTGCCACTTGCTAGTGTGAGGATAATGCAATGTTTTGAATGTTTTCAATGAACAAACAGAATATCCAGACAACTGATTATTACTGGACAATTTCTAATCACATGTCTCAGCTAATCTCCACAGTTAGCAACATCCAAATACAACTACAGCCATGTGAAACTACAATGTTCAATTCCACTCTTGTGTTCAATGTACTCTAATGTCTAACAGACATTATTAACTGCATTAGTTAAAATGAGAAAACAAAACGTTAACAAAGTAGCTAAAGGTTGTTTTAACTGTAATTTTATGTTCAACCCACATATTTAATCCAAATAAGAGCCGATTTCAATACATTATCAACATTCCTTTCTATCAACTTGCAGTAGTTTCATTTTTGTGAATTTATTTGGACTGTATTTTTCAGTCATGGATTGAATACACATTAGTCAATACAGGTGCATTTAGTCCACTTTTAAACAAGCATCAGTTAATTCATGTTACTTTACTGTGACTAGCATTACTCCGCATAAATTCATGTTGAAGGATGTTTTTCGTGTGTGAATGGGAGTGTGTGTGTGTGAGATTATGCCCTGCGATGGGTTGGTACCCCGTCCAGGGTGTCCCCTGCCTTGTGCCCCGAGTCCCCTGGGATAGGCTTAATGTAACACGTTACCAGAATCATGTAATATCATCTAATTATATGAAGTTATACAAATCCTTATTTGAATATTTGTAAAAATATTGCTGATCATCTCCATTGCCATCTGCAAACATTTCCAAAATAATAAAATAGAAAAATGTTTCAGATGAAAATCTGTCTGCTTTTGTTTTCTTTATGAAAGACTTGCAAAAATTATTGGTTTGGATTAAAATAATCCAAATAATAAATCTAATAAATCTAAATCTAAATAATAGTAACTATATTTAGGGATTCTAGGTGAGGATATGGTTTTGAACTCATGAGTCTGATCATGAATCCACAATGAAATGTAGATATAGAGCTTCGATTAGACTGTAATAGGCTCAGACGTTGATACGACCCTTAAATGAAATCTAACTGAATTAGAGGTGAAATCGCCATGGTAACTGCGGGTGGGGAGTGGGCCGGGGCTGTTAGTCATGCAGTGTAACTGGTGCACGATGGCAGGGGCACAGACTTGCTAAGTGTTAATGGCTGATTTCAGGCTGGGGGTGAGTTGATCATGTGATTCTTGGAATATATGTATGTGTGACACACTTGCGGTGTGTGCGAGGACGGATAAGGGTTGAACATATTATTGAGGAAAAAGAATCGTTTTTGTTCCCACCTTGATGATGCCCTAAACAATACATAATTGAGGTAAAAGAATAGACTGGTGTGTGTGTGTGTGTGTGTGTGTGAGCAATTCTAGCAATTCAAGAGTAGCAGGGACAATAAAACATAGACACACACACACAAAATGCCCTGTTGTCAGTTTCATCAATGTAACAGTCAGTAGATACTCATTCTAGCGAGAAATAAGTAAAATCAGCGTGATCTATCATTCAGGGTTTCACCAGGAAATACAAAGGCAATTAAGCTTTAGGGCTCCTACTGCCATGCATGCGCGCACACAAACACAAACACACAGAATACAGACTTTAGAAAAATATAAGCAGTAGTTTGAAACATAGTCAAATTAACGATGGTCCATATAAAAAGTTGTGCAATCTTTTCTCTCAAAATTATTGGTGCTCCATAAGAATTACAGTCGGAGACACTTCCAGTGAGATCTTGGTCTACTTCTTAATGAGGAGCATTTTAAAATCCTTTTTTCTTCTTAGGTTTCGCGCATGTGGAGACATGTAATTGCCTTTGATAAAAAATGATTTTGTGTTTCTCCGTTCTACATTGGGCCTCACTGATCAAGCTGGATGTCAAGCTGAATTCCTCGCGTAAACGCTTGTGATCAAATCATATCATTTGCACCTTTCTATGTGTAATATACTGTCGAGATTAAATGGCTTATTTTTATTATATTTACAGCATTTAGCAGACGCCCTTTTCTAGACTTACAGAAGGGCTTTGGAGTCTCAATCAAAGACACATCCTCATGCTCGTTCACTAGGTCAGGGACTAAGAACATCATTGAGAACATTTTGTGAAAACCAGTCATTTTATGTTATTGGCATTTATTAAAGAATATTAAAAAATAAAGCGAGCCAACACAAATCCATAAATTAAGACAAATTAAACAAATCATTCAGCTAAAAGAAATGGCGCTGTATAAACGGAGGCTGGTCCGGTCGGTCTGCGCAGAGCCGTAAGCCGTAAACAAACACCTCAGCTGACAGAAGATTTAGCGCTTGCTTATTATTAATGCTTATTATTAAACTGGCATAGAAGTGAGTCAAAATAACTTCCACTTCTGTCTTTGTAAATCCGGTAGAAACTTTTTTAGGCCCGTTTTTTTAGAGATCATGATGTTGAAAGCTTTGAGCTGAAACATCCAATGCATGATACTATTAATCTTTCAAAATAATTACAGAAGAGCCACCAGCAGCGAATGCATCAGTATTATAGTAGATATGGAGTTTCCTTGTATTCGTTCGACTTCCTACCAAACTTGGTGGTGTTCATGGAAAAAAAAAATAAAAAATCGCTTCTGCTCACATTTTACCATAACAACATTTCTAGTGCCAATTGTGAAGTCTCAGCAAAGGCTTCTTTCAGCAACCCTTCCGTCTTCTGCTCTTATAGCCCACCCACCTCAAGATTCGACATTTTGTGTGTCCTGAAATATTTTTCTGCTCACCATGTTTGTAAAGAGTGGTTACTTGGGTCAAAAATTTATTTACTGATAGCGAATTCAAAGCACTTCTGTAAGTCGCTCTGGATAAGAGCGTCCGCCAAATGCCATAAATGTAAATGCTTTTCGCACCATTCTGTATGAACTCTAGAGACTGTTGTGTGTGATGAACACAACTTCGGCATGATTTTGTGCATTGTGCAATAATTGGGTAATTGAAAAATCAGGTGTAAAGGTGAGTGTATATCCCATAGTAGGTTCTCTTCAAACATGCTTCTTCTTTGATAATAGCACAGATGCAAAATTGAATTATTTGGATTTATACTCATAGCCATTTTACTCAAAAGTGTAACTATGTGTTTTTGTGTGTGGGAGAGAAGAATAAAAACCCCCAGACAGTGTGTCAGCATTAATATATGCGAGGATGAGGAGTGAGGACAGAGTGGATGTGACCGCTGCTCCAGCACTTTCACCAGCACTGCGTCCCATTACTCATGTGCTAACCTAATCTACTCCACTCTAATGTAATGCTGTCTAATACAAGGCCTGCTTCTCCCACACACACAGCTAATCTAATGAGAACGAATAGCTTTCCTCTGCTTTTCCCTCTGCACAGAGATTGACTGAATGTTGCTGGCTGCCGTCATGTCAAGCTCTATGAAAGATGTAGGCTAGTTTATGTGAAAATGACTAGCGCATTAGGGGTAAGGTGAGAGCACCAGTGCTATTATAACACACCTGCCTTCAGTACTGCTACAAAGTGAGTAAGCTTTGTAAGAAGGTTTGCCAGGTTGCCTAAATGTTAGCTAGACATATTCTAATGTAACACTACACGGAGCAAATTACTGTAGAAAAGACAAAAAAATGAAATATGAACTTAACAGGAAACACAAGTTTATCGTTCTTTTATTCTTAGCTCGATGGCTAAATTGCAGTTGGCTAGTTAGCTAATGTAAAAGTTTCTAGAGACGTCTGTTATGAAAAATTCTTAAAATGCCCATCAGTGTATAAATTTAGGATATTATTTTATTAGACCAGCGTGACACCAGGGAGCAGCGGAGTTGGTTTGGGGGAACATGAAAGTCGTGTTTATGTTCTCATCGCAGGAGCAATTTGTCTCACAGGATTTACATCACAGTGAAAAAAGCAGTAGATTACTGGTGTGTTTTGTACAACATCGAGTTCCCCATCAACAAAAGAGACCGTTAGTACTAATAATCTGGTGCTGAAATGCCAGACTTTCTTTCTTTGTGAAGCATTTCTTTATTTTTGTCGCTCTCACGTGCACCATTCTCTCATAGTATTATAGCTTTATTCTCAAAATATTGCGATTTTTTTTCTTTATATATTACAACTTTATTCTCAATATATTACGACTTTTTTCTCAATATATTATGACTTTATTCATGAAATATTACGACTTTATTCTCAGTAGAGATTATGAATTTATTCTCAAAGTAGACTACGAGTTTATTCTCAAAATATTATGACTTTATTCTAAATATAGATTAAGACTCTTTTCTCAATATATTATGACTTTATTCTCTATATATCCATCCATCCATCCGTTTTCTGTACCGCTTATCCTACACAGGGTCATGGGGAGCCTGGAGCCTATCCCAGGGGACTCGGCGGGGTGGACGGGGACGGGGTGCCAACCCATCGCAGAGCACAATTGCACACATTCCCACAGGACAACTTAGAGATGCCAATCAGCCTACAGTGCATGTCTTTGGACTGGGGGAGGAACCTGGAGTACCAGGAGGAAACCCCTGACGCACAGGGAGAACAGACTCGGCGCACACAGAGCGGAGGCGGGAATTGAACCCCCAGCCCCAGAGGTACACGGAAAAGATGCTCACCACCAAGTCAATATATTATAACTTTATTCTCAATATATTATGACTTTATTCTCGTAATATCAGAAGTTATGACTTTATTCTCAGTATATTACTTTTTTCTCAAAAGAACATATTTTATCTTTTTTTTTCTTGTAATAGTACAACTTTATTCTCAAAATCTTATATTTTTTAAACAGCAGCCCTAAAATGCCGTCGTAGTTTTTAATTTTGCTGTTAGTTTTGGTGGGTAATCATTAAAACACCAATTAACCGCTCATTAAACACTCTTTATTATATTGTCGATGACTATCTGAGCAAATTCTGTTATTTCTTTATGTTGGCCACTCTTTCATTTTTGATTGACCTATTTCCTTAACTGAACTGCTTTCTTAGATCACTGAACACCTCAATTTTTATATGACTCTTGTTTGTTTAGTGGAATTTGTATTTGTATGCCAGAAGATTGATTGACAGGAGCCATTTATATTCGGAATGAAGGGCTTAGCCTCTACTGTTACGGGCAATCACGGGAGCACTTGATGTTAGGGTATTATTATGTGCCGCAGGAATGTCATCCACTGCAAAAGGATGCATTACACGCGTCGCACACACTTCTCACCCGTGTCACATTGTTCCCTTCAATTATCGAGTGGTGGGGTCATGGCAGCCCATCGTTATCCAGGGGATCTCCTGCCTGTCCTTTTATTATAATACCCATAAATGATAAAACACACACACACACACTCTTTTCTTTGAACTGCTGCTGCAGGGGCCAGTATGAGGGGGGGGGGAACAATGGTGGTGATGGATGAGGAGGAGGAGAGAAAGAGAGAAAGAAACTGCCTTCATGCATAGAAACACAATCTGCTTCTGATTAGCTACTGATTAGCCTCTGGTGGTGGTGTGAGGGAGGTCTACATTGTGTGTGTGTGTGTGTGTGTGTGTGTGTGTGAGAGAGAGAAAGAGAGAGAGAGAGAGAGAGAGTCTGTAATTTAGAAGCAGTCAACGTGAGGGCTTCCAATCTGTGTTAGCTGGGGTGGTCTCTAACGATGGGGATGGTGGGGGCGGGTCAGACCAAACTGTTAATCACGGAAAACATCCACCCATGTATACACACCACCGACACTGCATCTCTCTCTCTCTCTCTCTCTCTCTCTCACACACACACACACACACACACACACACACACACACACTCTGGCCCAATCTTTTATGTGCCCCGCAGTCATACATCCAGACACATTTCCACGGCTCCGTAGAGAAGAGTGATTCACAGCATGCCCTCACAGTGCTTTTCCATCAACAAGCCGCCAGTGCTTGTGTCTAATTGTCTAATAGATCTATCGTTCCAACCATTTCCACCTCAAAAGAGCCTCTTCTTGGGTTAAACACCGAAAATGCTGCTGGTCGTCATCATTTTGTCTCCATGGTAACAGCTCAAGTAATTTACATAACTGTCAATAAAATAAATTTCCTTCTTGGAATCCTGTTGTCCAAGAAGGAAACAATGTTAATACTGGCTATTGCAACAAACTAAACAGGAGCTACACTGCTAACGCTAAAGCTAATGAAGCAGCTACACACACAAAATTAACAGCTAAAAAGCTTGTGGGTCTCTGTGCTTTGCAAAAATGCTGCATAATGTGACTTTAATCAAGAAAAGTATATTTATGTATGATAAAAGTCCCGAGATAGCCATGTCAACCTATAGAGCTGGCATTCACAATGTTTTCTGGCAATGAAAAAGAAAAAAAAAAACATTCTCCATTGGCAGAGTATAACCTGATCTCTAGCGGTTCTTAGACACTGATTCAGCACGAAGCCTTGCCAATCACTACACCCTGCAACCCTAAGCTCTGGGCCGTGTCCTTCATGAACCTTGACCCTTGCTGGCTCTTTGTTTACTTTGGCCTTGAAACTTATGAAATATTGATGACCTCTGCCCAGTTTTGACGCTGATTTCTGGACTTGTTTTCTCTCTGTACTATTATATCGTTATCCGTGTGTGTGATTCTGCCACATTACACTGAGCTGGGAGTGAACCTGTGGGCTTCACTGCTACAGGAGTTCAGGAAGAAATGCCAGTGCTATACCAAGGGATTTAAACATCATAAGCAATAAACGTTACAAAATGTGCACTGGAAAACAAGCAATGTATGAAATAAGTAAACAAGTGTGCAAACGCGAGTGTGCACGATGTCCTGCAATGCCGGGACTCCAAGACACATGCCAGGATAAAGGGGTTACTGAAGTTAACTGAATGAATGAATGAATTTATGAAATGATCCTTAATTGCGCAGAGCACACATTCTGCCCTCTGATCATTATACATACGCAGCAGATAGTAGCGCTTTCTTTAAATGCCACACTTCATCCTTTTCCTCCCTCTCAGTACCTTTTGCTTCCTCTTTTCCTTCCTCTTGTCCTCTGTGTCCTGCAGCATCTTCTCCCTCCACAGGTCAAAGAAGTAGGACGGGTTAGTGTAGAACTTCAGAGCCTGCTTCCCGTCGTCCCTACAGAAAATAACACACGCTGATATTTAACTCTTTTTCTATCAGAATGGTAGGACAGGTAGCAACCTGTTACAACTCATGGCATGGTTTAGCACCTTTTCTTTCCTAAAGGTGCATCTCTGGTCATCTATACAAGCCTGTTTTCAACAGATCTATTATTCTGACTACTGTTTTATGCAGGAATATATTTATTCTGCCAGTTACGACAGACAGCACAAATGAACTGTTCACAAGATTTCTAAGTTCATTAATGTGAAACAAAGTCCACTGATGTGTATCCGAATTAATCATCAGTAAATA
>CM041004.1:6499118-6538007 GCA_022985145.1 Pangasius djambal
TGAAAATCCTTTGCAGTCAGTGACTGCCTGAAGTCTGGAGCCCATGTTCTCAAAACTCAAATTCTGAGTTTCCTCCCTGGAGATGCTTTGCCAGGCCTCACTGCAGCCACCTTCAGTTGCTGCTTGTTTGTGGGTCTTTCTGCCTTCAGTCTTGTCTTCAGTAAGTGAAAAGCAGCTCTATTGGGTTGAGATCAGGCGAACCCAATAGAGTCTCAACCCAATAGAGCTGCTTTTCACTCACTGAAGACAAGACTGAATGTTCGGCATGATAAGCCAAAAAAAAAACAACCTTTGTCGTTGGTTTCCACAATCCTTTTCAGGTCAGGATTGTATTCAGTTGTGGCTACTTGAAATAACTCTTTCACATGTGTGTCAGTAAGAACAGAGCGATGCTTTGATTTCACTTGTTTCAGTGTACATAAGTTGATGTTTCACAAACGCAAGTTGACCCAAACATTGACAATAGTTTGAGTGCAGCCCATTTGACATGGGATATCTCTCCATCAGCACAATCTTCCAAAACTCCACAGTTCCTTGCCTCAGAATACATATTAATCTGTCGTCTTCCGAAAGTTCAATCATTTCCAGCTAAGATGCTGCTTCATCTTCCACTAAAGGGGCTTTTAAACAGTCTGATTCAGCAGTGAAAGGTTTGATGAGAAATGTAATCTGTTGCCTTTTTTGCTGTAGGTTGTAGAATCTGTCCTCAAGATTCTGCTGGAGATTTTCAAGCAGTGTTGCATACTGTGGAGTTCTCCCTTTTACAACCTCTGCTGCTGTCCTCTTGCCTTCAACACGGAGGGAAAATGTGTGAGCTCTCTTTTTTGTAGATGTGTCTTGAACAGATTGAGTCTGCTGACAAATGTGAAAACACTCTGCACCAGGTGAGGCAGCTTCTTTAACTTCCCTTGCAGATCCACATTTAGTCCGTTCAGATAATGCAACGTCAACCAAAAATGCCAAAGCCACTGGGGGTCATGTAGCTGAGGATAATCCTTATGTTTTCTCTGCGAGGAACAGTTTCACCGGATTCAAAAGCTCAAAAAAAAAAAAAAAAAACAGGAAAGCACATTACCTCTTGAAAGCCATCTCACAGTGCAGATCAGTGGAGATCTTCATCAAGTTCAGCTATGAGGTTTTTGAATTGTCTGTGATTGAGAGCATGTGTGTGTATAAAATTGACAATTTCCAGCACAGGTTTCATGATGTGGTCCAAGTTCAGCCTTTTAGACACCAAGTGCTCTTGATGGATAATACAGTGAAATGTCCAATAATCTGGAAAATGGTGGTCAGCTTTATACTGCCCTAAAAGCTCATTCGCAGATCCCAACATGGCTGGCGCTCTGTCTGTGGCTATTGCTGTTAGCTTTGATAATCGCAGATTTGCTTTCTCAACATCAGTCATCAGTGTCTCGTTGAGCTCGATGCCACAGGTCCTATCTTTCAACGTAACAATGTCAAGGAGCTCTTCCTTAATTGTGCAATCTTCTGACACAGACCGTACAAATATTGCCAACTGTGGCTCATCTTGAACGTCACAATACTCATCCAAAGCAATGCTGAAATACCGGCACTTCTCAAGATCTGAAGATCTCATCTAATGTCTGATATTCTCTGTTCAACGGTGTGCCATGACAGTTGAAGGTCTGACACCGAACGTCTCAAATTTTTGTTTTTGGGACAGGACAGCAACATCGTCACTGAAGCACTTTAACAAATTCCCCTTTACTGTATGACGTTTTAGCACGAGCAATGTTCCATGCCAACTGATATGATACTAATGTTACTGTCTCTGAATGCTTGGTAAATCTTTCCAAAAAGCTGAGTTTACCTTGTGCTTGCGAAGTTCAGTGCCTTTGGGAAATTCCCAGGCCACGTTAGGATGGAGTGAGGCGAAATGGCGCTCAAGATTTGAAGCCTTAAAATGCGACAGTGAAGTCTGGCGTATCAAGCAGAATGGTTTTCCATTCCTTTCAACAAAAATATACAAATCCTCTCATTCAGATAAAAATGTTCTATGTTCATCTTCATATTTGCCCATAGGTGTACACTTTCCCTGACTCTGCCATGATGATTCACACTAACGAACTTCACAAGTCAACCAGGTAGCCTTAGCTCTTGTTAGCCAATAGGCTAGCTTACATTGACACGTGAGGAAAAAAAAAAAATTTTAATGATCAAAATTAGATTTGGCAAATGCATTTAAATGCTTTTCTATTTATTTCAAAATTAGTTTAATAATAATGTTTTAATAATAAAATAAATAAATCATGATCGTAAATACAGAACACGTGGATAGATTTAAGAGCCACATGAGGCTCGTCAGCTGCGGGTTCGTCATCCCTGCTATAGAGTATGTATAATGGCATTTAAAGGAACAACGTGCCTCTTGACCTGTGTTCAAGCATGCCTGTACAATCACTTCATTTAGCCAATGGGCTAACCTTTCTTTACACAGCAGAGCCTCTCTATGGTGCTCTGCAATACACATAGGCAACTGGTCACAAACAGATCAATTTCTACTTTGTCACAAGTGTTCCAAATCACCTGTAGCCCATTACTATTGTTCAGTGGCCCATTGTTTTTTCCCCCTTAACATTGTTTGAGATGTTGTGCTTCCTTCATGGTTGATGTCAAACAATGCCACTGCGTTCCTGCAAATGTTGCAGCACTAGCCACAGCTCTCATTTCGAGGATGTTGATAGGTTGAGATCAAGCCTTGTTTTTCCATCCTCTTTTCACTGTCAAGTTTTTCCACATGGCCCTCAGCCTTGCTGTGATCCATCTGTCATTACTACTTCCTTTTTCCCCCATGAAGAACACCTCTAAGGGCAGGTGTTACATGCAGGGGCACATATTTTTCTCTGAAAAACCTTTTTAGAAATTGTGAAGACTACTCATTGGATGGTGTGTTCATCCATCACCTCCTACCCACCTACAAACCTAGCTAGGTAATTCCTTTTCACATTTGTAAACCACCCATTTCTGTTCCTGAGTCACCCCCGGGCTCATCTCAGGGTCATAACACAGAGCATCGAAGGAGAAAACATGCCCTGGACCAACACCTTAAAGCATTCACACAAGCTTCTATCAGTACTATTGACATAAGCCGTTGTAATTTAGTTGGCAAGCATTAAGCTTTCAGCCAACACTGAAACAGGTGCAGCATTCCCAGTTTTACTACTGGGGTTTCTGCCACCAACATCCCAGGCAGCCATAGAAAGTCTGCATATGGGCGGTGTGTGTGGTCATTTGCAATTTCCTGACTGTCCATCAGACATGGCTCTGTCTTCTATCAGGAAGGCTCGCTTGATACACGAGTCAAGCTTCGTGCCAGTGAACTGCACAGTCTCTGCAGGAATCAAATGAGATTCTTGGGATTGACTTTTAGTTGCAGAGTTTCCACATGTGAGATCAGGAGCTTGGTCTTTCTCTGCACCTGCTGTTGTGACTGTCCACATAGCAGCCAATCAGCCAGATAAGGGAGTACACACAGTGCATGGCATTGCAAGGCAGTTTGCACACACTTTGTGAACACTCTGAGTACTAGAGCTAACCTAAATGGTAGCAATCTGACCTGGTACATCACCCAGTTTATGTGAAAGCGTAGGGGTCACTGGAGTGGGAAAATATGCATCTTTCAGATCTATGGACACAAGCCAATCATGTTTGTCTACTCCTCCATCACATGCATGCAAAGTATATGAAACAGCAGTCATTTTAAGACTCTTGTACACAAAACTAGGTATATTCCCTTTTTTGCAATCAGACAATATCTTGAAAGGGACCGAGTCAGGAACTCTGGTCCATGTACTATCACTATTTCCATATTTTCCCAGCAACGGCTGCACTTCTGCAATCAAGACAGCCAACTGGCTTGGGTTTCTCACCTCTGTGGAGTGGATCTTTGTGTTTGGTGGTGGTGGCCAATGATGAAACTGTAAACAATATTCTGGGGACAGTGCAATCAACAGTCACTGATCTAATGTTATCAGACCCAAATGCTTCAGTTGAAGAGGTGAAAACCAGCCCATTACCAACTGCATTTTTTAAGAATTGCTTGATCCCTCAGGACTTTCAGCAAATCATGCCTTCGATGTTTAGTCATGCTCTGCTCTGGCACAAAACCACCTTTGTCTTCTGGGCTGTCATTGTGAACAAATGTGGCCCGTGTTGTACTCTGGTGTAACTCCTTCCATCCGCTGTTGTGTTTTTCTGAAGCCCAAATTCATGAGAATAATGTGAAAGCAGACAAGGGCTCTTAAAGGTATCCTGCTGTCTTTAGTCTTTAGTTGACATTTCAGAAGTGGGTGATCATCTCGCACTTCCTGGGTCTAATGGCAGGTGGTGCAGAGTGTTTTTTCCGCGCTCTGGCAGTGATTTTTTTAAGGCAACCAAATTTGCCATTTCATTTGCATTAACAGACCCAGAGAGATCCATAAAGCTTGGAGTGCTGCAAGGATCCATGTCCATGTCCTGTTGTGGGCATCATCTCATTAAGGACCAAGAGTAAATGTGCTGCTTTGGTAAAATAATATAAGTGATAACTGAAAACCAAAAGAATATTCCTTGCACTGACTTACCAGTTAGTGAGTAAGGCAGTGTCAGTCTGTGTGTTCGAAACGGTGCAACTCATTTCAAACTATACTTTTTAATGCAGGCAATAGTGCTGAATCCAGCACTGTAAAGGGGGCCATTATTTTCAGTTTATGGAGAAATCGGGGTACTTTTTTCAGTGTACCAAAACTTCTCCACACAAGACATTTTGGTTTTTCCTTGTTATTTACACATTTCAGCACATTTTCATGTTTGTTCTTGACTTCTGTTGTTTCACTGAGCCAGAGCTACTAGACTTCATGTGAAAACTGCAACCAATTTCCTGGTTACACAAGTGCACTTTTTGACCATGAACGCAGTTATAGAAGGGAATCATTTATAATTGCACTATCTGGTGTCAGCCAGATGAGGATGGGTTCCGTTTTGAGTCTGGTTCCTCTCAAGTTTTCTTCCTCAAATCTTCTCGGGGAGTTTTTTCTTGCCACAGTTGCCTCTGGCTTGCTCATTAGGGATATATTTATAAATTTAATAACCATATCCTGAATTTATATATTTCTGTAAAGCTGCTTTGTGACAATGTCCATTGTTAAACGCACTACACAAATAAAATTGGCCCAACGTGGGGCTGCAACCTCTACTTAGGAACCTCTGACTTATAGCAAGGTATCCTGCCCTCACTGGCGAGGTAGACCTCAAAAGCTCCTCCAAGCTCTGCCTTTCATTACAGTGTTGCACTGCTATTAAAAGATCAGCATTGCTAAAACAAAACGGACCTTTCGTTTAGATGGAAAAATAATTTATCTATCAGCTCTCTGCCTTATTTACATTTTCATTTTTAGCAAACCATTTAAGTTTTTAGGGAAAAACCAGTTAGAGACCAGGATCCAAAAATACTGACCTATAGGACGTAAGAATGTTGAGGGGTGGAGGCTGTTCACAGAGGTCGAACGTCTCCTGCATCGGGATGGGTAGAGACTCACGATCAAATAGCTGCTGGTCTTGAATGGTGGAGCTGCGAAATGCTTTCCTCATGGTGATGTCCTGCAGAGATACTGAGAGACAGAAAAACAAAAGAATAAAAAATGGGTCACTCTTTTATGCTGTGAATTTGCGGAGTGTATTTATTGGACTGCTTTAAACCATAGTGATTCATCCATAAACTGTTTCTATAAATTACGTGTGTTTGTTTATGTCACGGATTCCGAGGCAGGGAGGATGCAAGTGTGAGTAAAATCTTACTAATCTTAATAATCCAAATTATTATGTGTTCAAATTAATTTAAATAATTACATCTAATCATTTTTAAATGAAATGATTAAATCTTACACAATCTTTGTCAAAAACGAGCAAACAGAACCATGCAAAGCCGAGTCAAAATACAGAAAAGAAAAACAAACAGAGGTCAAAATCCAAGAAAAACCATCAGAAAAAAATGCTCAGAACTGCAGTTGAAACCAAAGTCAAACCCTGGCAATGAGCATGAGTGAATGAACCGTGCAAGTACACTGAGTAATACAGTACAAACAGGAACCAGGTGCACACCAATGAGGGACAAGGGCGGAGACATAAAAGTACATGTCACGAATTCAACACAAATTAGAGCAGTGCTCGCTGTGCTGGGAATGCCATGCACTGAGCAGATTTGTGACAAAATAAAAGGGATAGGGGAGTTTGTAAGAACTAAATATACCCCAATGTCATACACAGACACTGCCTTAAATGGTGTAGTTTGTCCTTTACCTGACAGGACTCCAGCCAGGGTCGGTTGAACTAAATCCATCCATCCATTCTCTATATCACGTATCCTACACAGGGTCACGGGAAGCCTGGAGCCTAGCCCAGGAGACCCATCGCAGGGCACAATCACACACAGTCACACACTACGGACTACTTGGAAATGCCAATCAGCCTACAACACATCTCTTTGGAATGGGGAGGAAACCAGAGGACTCAGAAGAAACCGCCAGAACATGGAGAGAACACGTAAACTCCCCGCACACACCCCCAACCCTGGAGATGCAAGGAAAAAGTGCCACCCCTTGAACTACAGCTGTGCTCAAAAGTTTGCATACCCTGGCAGAAATTGTGAAACCTTGGCACTGATTTTGAAAATATGACTGATCATGCAAAAAACTGTCTTTTAATTAAGGATAGTGATCATATGAAGCCATTTATTATAACATAGTTGTTTGGCGCCTTTTTAAATCATAATGATAACGGAAATCACCCAAATGGCCCTGAACAAAAGTTTACACGCCCTTGAAAGTTTGGCCTTGTTACAGACACACAAGGTGACACAGTTTTAAAGGGGAATTAAAGGTTAATTTCCCACATCTATGGCTTTTTAAATTGCAATTAGTGTCTGTGTATAAAATGTCAATGAGTTTGTTAGCTCTCACATGGATGTACTGAGCAGGCTAGATACTGAGCCATGGGGAGCAGAAAAGAACTGTCAAAATGCCTGTGAACAATGTAGTGGAACTTTATAAAGATGGAAATGGATATAAAAAGATATCCAAAACCTTGAAAAGGCCAGTCAGTACTGTTCAATCACTTATTAAGAAGTGGAAATTTCGGGGATCTCTTGGATACCAAGCCAAGGTCAGGTAGACCAAGAAAGATTTCAGCCACAACTGCCAGAAGAATTGTTCGGGATACAAAGAAAAACCCGCAGGTAACCTCAGGAGAAATACAGGCTGCTCTGGAAAAAGACGGCGTGGCTGTTTCAAGGAGCACAATACGACGATACTTGAACAAAAATGAGCTGCACGGTCGAGTTGCCAGAAAGAAGCCTTGACTGTGCCAATGCCACAAAAAAGCCCGGTTACAGTATGCCCGACAACACCTTGACACGCCTCACGGCTTCTGGCGCACTGTAATTTGGAGTGATGAGACCAAAATAAAGCTTTATGGTCACAACCATAATCGCTATGTTTGGAGAGGGGTCAACATGGCCTATAGTGAAAAGAATTCCATCCCCACTGTGAAGCATGGTGGTGGCTCACTGATGTTTTGGGGGTGTGTGAGCTCTAAAGGCACGGGGAATCTTGTGAAAATTGATGGCAAGATGAATGCAGCATGTTATCACAAAATACTGGCAGACAATTTGCATTCTTCTGCACGAAAGCTGCGCATGGGACGCTCTTGGACTTTCCAGCACGACACTGACCCACTCTGGGGAGATCTCAAAACGTGCGGTTCATGCAAGACGACCAAAGACTTTGCATGACCTGGAGGCATTTTGCCAAGACGAATGGGCAGCTATACCACCTCATAGACAACTATTACAAAAGACTGCACGCGGTCATTGATGCTAAAGGGGGCAATACACAGTATTAAGAACTAAGGGTATGCAGACTTTTGAACAGTAGTCATTTAATTTTTTTCTTTGTTGCCATGTTTTGTTTTATGATGTGCCATTCCCTAAGGGTATGCAAACTTTTGAGCACAACTGTAAATCTTTTCTTTAATTCTTTCATTTCATCCTTTTGCCAGAAAAAAACTTCATACTAAGTTCTCTCTTGTTTAATCTGAGTTCCTTGACATTTACACAATCTCCCACTCTCATTCTTTTCCTCTCTCTCTCTCTCTCTCTCTCTCTCTCTCTCTGTTTGATGGACAGCTAATGACAATGGATTTGACAGGATAGAAACAGAGAGCTACAATTAATCACTTGTTTGGCCCGGGACAGAATAGAAACAAGGATTCAAGCCAATCAGCATCAACTTAGTACTTGTTATTATCCTAATTATCATCACACTTGTCATATTCATGATTAGTATCTAAAAATGTTCTGCTCTTAATATTGTTACTGTTCAATCTGGGCAGTTTTTTTGCAGTGTATACTATGTACGTTATAATTGTGGATAGAATGCCTTGGAATTTCAGGAAATATATGATGAATTTAAAATAAATTAAATAATAATAATAATAATAATCATGGATGAAGAATCTTTTAAAAACATAACTATTGTTGCCCAGAAAATGTATTACAACATACAGCAGTATCATAGTCTCACATCTTATTGTCATCATTGATTTTTTCACTCAAAAAGCCTTCAGAGAATAAACGCAGTGACAAATATGCCAGATCCGCTTGTACTTTTCATTTGCCCAAACGCGTCAGGCAGTATGTGTACTTGGAGGTCCCTTTGGAGAGTCACCAGGGGCACTAAGAGCTTTTTACTGTCACCTGAGGGATTGAGGGAAACGCCACAGCAAACAAGGACACTACACAAGGACACTGTAGGTCTAGTATGAGTACCTCAGAGCTCAGTAAATGCACTGTGAACAGACCAGTGTTGAGCAGACAACATTTAAATATAATACAATATCTTCTGATTCCCAGGCAGGGAACCAACCCAGCCACTGGGAGTGTACTTCCAGTGCCGGTCCCAAGCTCAGATGAAATGGGACGGTTGCTCCATTGAGAACTCGGACATGAGCTTTAAAATAGAGGCGTGTCTTAGTTACAAAAGATTCGGACCTTAGACGGCAAGGAGATGTATTAAATCCAGCGCCACTGTCTGATATTTTGATTTAACCACCTTATGTCCAATTTATGTTTTGGGCTGTAAATAAACTCAAAAACTATGAAATAGCATTCAACTACATAAACATAGCACTATTACTTAATAATTACATCCTGTGCACACAGTTTCATGACTTATCCCAGGGACAGGCATGAATACACCCTGGATGGGCTGCCAGTCTAACACAGGGCTCGAAGCGCACACATTCATAGCTAGCAGCAATTTAGAGCAGCCAATCCAGCTACGTAACTCCTCACAGACAGTAACCCGAGCTCAGGATTGAACTAGGGATGTTGGAGCTATAAGGCAGCTAAGCATATTCTTGTTAAGCAAAAAGCACAGAAGTATGGGATACTCTAATCCTATATCGCTGTTTAACTAAGTGAAAAAAAAAATCTATTTAGACCTACAGACATGAAGTAGGAAGAGAAGGATTAAATAACACACACACACACACACACATACACCATAAAAGCATAAAGTCTAATAGTCCGGTCCGTCTGCTATACAAATACGGATGGAGACAGAGACTGATAGCAACTTGAAAAGAATATAAGAAAGAAAGAATATATCCAGCACAAACATAAATAAAAGTCTGAGAACTACTGAGCATGACAGTGCTGTTCTTTTATGGCAGTAAAAGTGTTGCAGCTCTTTAAAAATAGTTTGTGTGTGTATGTGTGTTTGTGTGTGTGAATGCGAGAGAGAGACAGAGAGAGAGAGAGAGACAGAGAGAGAGAGAGAGAGAGAAATTCAAAGGACCAAACTATGTAAAATCTAAACCAAGCAGAACTCTGCAGCTTCATCTATTTGGTAAATACACTGATAAGACATCAATCACATCGAAACGTCCTTTCACTCAGTGCCACATGGATAAGCAGCACATCACCCACATCACAAATCAGCGTGTTTCCCCACGCTATTATTTTCTCTGCAGTGTGTTGTCCTCTTGACTACAATACGGTATACTGGGCTTCACTAGTTATAACCTTGCCCAAGTTCTTTATACCTCTCTTGGCTCGTTGATACCAAAATATAAGGGAAAATCAGACACACTTTACTCTAGTATACAGGAAATCTTGTTTTACTGGCAGCTAATATGACAAACATATGCAAATGCGACTATAACAAAACTTTAGCAATAACAGACTATATCTGATATATTGCATATTATTAGTGATTTTTTTTTTTTTTAATAAAATCATTTTAAAAAATGAAATGATTTCCTGATCTACAGCTATTCTGCCATAACCAATTGAAAGAAAGAAAAAAAGAAAGAAAGAAAGAAAGAAAGAAAGAAACCCAATGGTTATTTATTGCTTTGTGTCTATGCACTATCACCATCTCACAATAGTCCTGCACCCTCCTGCAAATGAACTCCAAAATGAAACAAATCAGTCCCGGTTCATAACAGCAGATTTAATACAAACCGAAAAGATGAGAGAATGTTTCTTTATAAAAGAGAGAGAGAGAGAGTAAGAGTGAGAACGAGAAGAAAACAGGCCTTGGGGGAGTTGGTGGTGTTGTGTGTTATTATGAGGCCAAGACATTGCAGTGATATAATGTGGTCATAAAAAGAAGGACATGGGCCATTAGTTTAGTCCTGTGAGTGATACACACACACGCACGCACACGCACACACACGAGCACGCACACACACGCACACACACATGCACGCAGACACACACAGACCGCATAGAGATGTGTTTTTTGAGTATGAGACAGAGAAGAAGAGGCTTCACTACAGAAGAGAAAATGAAAAATGAATGAAGTTAAACCATCTGCGGAGAGTTTAATCTGATAAAGCTACGCATAAATGAAGAAGTTCCGTATTAAAGAAGTAAAGTTAAAAAAGGACCATTTTCAGATGATTCCCAAACCCTATCACCAATGAAACATCAGTCATTAAAACTGTTACTGTTACCACCCTGACATTAATTACTTTCCTATAACATTCGATTCAATTCCATTTTTCTTTCTATAGTGCGTTTAACAACGGGCATTGTCACAAAGCAGCTTTACAGAAACAAATACATTCAGGATATACATTTTAAATTCATAAATTTATCCCTAATGCGCAAGCAAGAGGCAACTGTGGCAAGGAAAAACTCCCTGAGACCATATGAGGAAGAAACCTTGAAACCTCAATCTTCACGGCTTCAATTGAGAAGAACCAGACTCAAAAGAGAACCCATCCTCATCTGGGTGACAAAGGACAGTGCAATTATAAATAATTACCTTCTATAACTGTGTGCTATATGGTCAAAAAGTGCAGCTGTGTAACCAGGAAATTCATTATAGTTTTCACATGAAGTCTATTTTGCTCTCAAATTGCTATTGCTAGCTTACAGTCTGTGGTGTCCAAGATAGCTAGGCTGTTTTTCAAATCTTACCAGTGGCTCGCTACGACTCATGCTCTGGGCTATCAGTGCTAATAAGGCCAAAGGCTATGATGTGGAAGCCTCCCTCACCATTTAGCGAGCAGTGAGGTGTAACAGAGGTGCAGGGGCAGTGTGGAACTACAATGTGAGATCAGAACACATCAGCCTACTAGAACTCTGGGCAGGCCTCATGTTCTTCCTACTGGTCCTGATCTGCTTTGGACAACATAGTGAAGGTCAGGTATATACAATAAATCACTAGGGTCGCACAAGGTTTCATGAAAACTGCATGGAGGACTTTGTCGCTAATGCAGTGTCCACTCCCTGTTGAGTGTGGTTCTCCCTGACAAAGTCAAACAGCCCTCTGGGTCGAGAACCAGTAGCCCATGACTGGCCTTGTGGCCTACTCTATGTGTTTTCACTTCTTTCACTGATTCTGCCCATGTTACATGTTTGCAGTATTAGAGCTCTACTTGTGTCCCTGAGATGGGCAGCAAAATCTTGGTTCCTGCTGGTCACTCTGGAGATTTCCTCACTGGGTGGACTTGGCACAAATGAACCGAGAGGTGTGGCATCCCCACCCTGATTACCTGCACCTGTAGTTTTGGCGCCTTGGAGCAGTGAATAGTTTGATGACTGTGATGTAGCAGTCCAAGAAATGATCCTAAGTGCTAGAGCCCCTAGTACACGGGCTTTGTACATTGTCAGGTGGGAACTGTTCAAGAACACACCAATTGGACTGGGTGAGCTGCCCAATGCCTAAAGTATTAACATTTTTTCAGGGACTGCTGAATAAGGGCAAGTCAATGTCTATGCTGTAGGTGTATGTGGAAGCTATTTCAACCCATCACAACACAGCGAATGGCACGCCACTGGGAGTTTATAAGCTCATATCAGCATTTTTGAAATGAGCTAGAAGCCTCCACCCACATTCCTCCAGGAGCATGGGATCTCCCCCTCGTGTTGGGGTCCCTCAAGTCCTCCCTCTCTGAAACCATTCAGAATGTTCATCTGAATTGGATATCACTAAAAAAGACCTTTCTGCTGGCAATCACATTAGTAAGAAGGGTAGGAGATGTAGCCTTGGGGTAAGCTTAGCCTGCATGCGTAGATTCCAGAGTAGCCTTAATCGAATCCTGGGTTTCTGCCTAAGGTCATGTCACCCAAGTTTCTCAACCAGGCGATTTACCTCACAGTGATCTACGAAGGTATAAAGGTAATATCTGAACCACACTACAGCTATGCTTTCATCAGACCAATTACTTATCTGCCACAGTATGAAGATACGTAGTGCTATGCAGAGAATGAAGACGTCATCAATAAGGCCAACAAACAGGCTGGGCACATAGCCCCTAGCGTGACATGCCATTCCACAAAGAGGGTTTGATCCTCAGGGACATCAATGAGAGGTGCAATGCTCCACGAGATTTTTCGCTGCAGCTACCCGGGCAACACCGTGACACTTCTCCAGATTCACAAGGTCAAAATTTCCCCTCCTAGTGGTGCAAGTGTAGTGATCACCTCTGAACAACTTTCCCGTCGGCCATAGGTGAGTCAGTTCCTCATGACCTGGTGACAGGGGCTGTCCAGGGGTTAAGCACCTCCCCTGGCCATGGGATTCAAATGAATAAATAGGTAACTATGTCCCATTAAAAAGTATCTTAATATTTTTATACAAGCTTGGATTGGATGTATGCAAGGGTGGGGCTATAAGACACCCTCATTTTCCCCTACCTCATCTGGCTACTACAGCATCCCACCATCCGCCACCCTCACTGATTTGTGAGACTGCTGAGCCGTAGAGATACCCACACCCACACACACTCATACACACACGCTCGAGCACAACAATAAGCTATTACCCATACACCACTGGGGACAAGAGGAAATGAGCAGATTACCAGTAAATGAAGCTCAAATGGATTCTCATGGCCTCCTCTCTTTGTCTATCGTTTTTTTCTCTGGGCTCCATCTCCATTTTTTTTTTTAAAACAGTAGTCAACATGGAGCTGTTCTATATTCATTTACACATGCGTTCAGGATTCAGCAATTCCCCAAAGAAGGATGAATACCTGCAGCCCACACACACACACACACACACACACACACACACACACACACACACACATACAGGTCACACTCCACTGAGTTTAACTGCAGGGTTCAATATTACCGCCTCCTGATTTTCTCTTTTCCACTTTCTCACCTTCCCTCCATTTCAGGCTTCACTCCAGCCTCTATGTCTCTTTTTTATGTCACATCATTATTTTTCCTTCACCTTCCTTCCTTTTTTGATTTACTTCTCTGAAGCCCTCTGTGCTGTCTCTTTGTGACATATAATCCACACTCTCCTTTTCTATACTGCCCTGGATCTGTCCATCTCCCTCCCTCTGTGCATGTTTCCTGTGTCCTCTTCCTCTTGTTCCCTGACCTTCATACATAATGATTCCCTGCCTAGCTCCTGATTAAAAGAACAAGGGATAGAAAGAAGGAAAACAAACACTGATAATGCCATGGCTACTTGAATAAAAGACTGAAGATCTTCAGGAGCATTTTCATGCGTGTGAAGATGAGTTGAACCTATAACCTCTCATCTTAACTATCACATATTATTTCGCAACAATAAGGTATGTAGTTCTGAATGGGAGGAATGTTAGTCTGGACATGTGGACAGTCCTGGGAGTTTAAAGGGGTTTAATTCCCAAAACCTACTGGCAGATTTACCCTTCTCACTTTTCACATACTTTTCTATTTGTTTCACTGTAGTTGTCAAATAATCCATAGTAGTTACTGAATAATATGCATTAAGATGACTAAATTAAAGGAGTAGAAGTGAGAGTAAAAGACTGAACGACCCTGTTGAGTAGCTGAGTATGAGAATGGTGGGCTATATTTATAGTCAGAGACTTACGTCAATATTTACACAAGGAAAGTTACACGTATTCAGACTCAGGTTACGCTGCTGCATAAGTTGATTTTCTGGGTGTGCTATTCAGATCATGCAAATCACCTAAGTGTAGTTCATGCCTCCAAGCTTGCCACATTTTTCTTCAGTAGAAACTATGGAGATTTTCAATTGTGTCTAGACCACCGCCACCTCTAAACACAAGCTTTGCCTTTAAGCCCCCCCCCCCCAAAAAAAAAATTTAAAATCAGGGATAGAAAATGCTGACTTAAAAGGAAATAGCATTTTTTTTCCTTTAACTGTAATACAATAAAATCATGAAATATTTTAAAATGTTAAATAAAAAAAAACTAATAATAATAAGATGGCAAGCATTGAAATAGACATCTAGGAGGAAGGGCATTGACCAAAACATTTCAGTACTACCGAGCACCAAAAAGCCTCAGTGCCTATTTTTGATACTTTGGACAAAATTGACATCATAAAGATTATTTTAAAAAAAAAGAAAAAAAAGAAAAAGAAAAAAAGAAATGGTCAAGCAACTTCTAAGTCTTACTGGGTACTTTATGCACGGTGAAAGCAGAGTGTGTCAACATGTCACAAAGGTTAGAGTCTTTCTGTACTTTGGAACACCTAAACCTAGTAGTTACAAAATCAGGTAATAAATCAAATCTGATGAAACATTTGATTAAACACAGGATTAATCTCTACCAAGAAAATCCTCCACAACCGATAATGTTTTCAGTTAGGACACATCAGCATTTTGCAAACGTCAGATCAGCTTTCTGACTTTTGCAAGAGATAGTTAGCTACTATTATGTTTGTCAGTGTACGAACATGTTTGGATTTAGCAGCTAGCACCTAACCTAGCACTTATTAGCCATCTAGCTGACTAGCATTCGGCGGACGTATCACCATACTGTCTATGCAGATTTCATAAATGAGACATATTAACTACAATGTGTAGTAGAAAGGACACACACACACACACACACACACACACACACACACACACACACACACACACACAGAGCTAGTTATGTGTTATACAGTATCAGAAGTATAAGCTATATGATCAGCGGTGGTTACAGTAATTTGTGCTTCATTTACATAGCTGATTTCATTTCACAATTAAAAGGTACAGAAAAAAAATGAAGTGGATTGGTATCAGTAGCAAAAATGTTCCCATCCCTAATTTGGGGTGTAGAACATAGCCAATATATTCCTCCAAATTTGGTTTGAATGAACAATATGACTATCATCCCCATTATTCGTAAGCTTGTAAAATAGCACTTGATCCAGCATGTCATATTATTTAGCATTTTATTGCTTTATTGCCTTTTATTGTTTAATTCAGTCCTCAAGACAAGCAACCAGAGTTAAGAGTAAAAGCATATCATTAAAATGTAGTCAAAGCATGTAGTTAAATTCTTGTCAGGATGCACAATGCAAGACAAAAGACAAACTCTAAGGGAAATAAAGCTCATCTCTGGTCTCTACAGTCATCAGTGAAGGCTGTTACACACACACACACACACATACACACACACACGCGGCATGCGGTAATACGACTATGAAACCAAACTGCAATGCAATACACTTTCATAAGAGAGAGGAGTTATTAATTTTACTGCTTTCCTGTTATTAACGTTCAATAAACACAGCAGATTATATTCCTCTCACATCTCTATAGTTATCCCTCACTTCACGAAAACTACAAATAGGAGCTTATTTTTCACCTTACATTTTAGCCGACAATAACAAGCTCACGCAAATGGCGTTTAATAGAACGATATTGTTAGCTGAACGTGAGGAAAAATGAGTTTTCTCTGATTTTGTTAAAAGTAGGTTGTTTTTACAGGGTGTCGCTAAAGTCTCCATATGTAGAGGATATTAACACTTTTTAGCAAAATGTTTACAAAATCTTTCCTACTTAGTTTATATATGTTTTTTCAGATAGCCTTTAAGAATGCCTTTGACAAAAGAAGAATGTATTGAAACCATTCTGGAAGTTGTCGCAAGGTTGCGGTGGACTTTAACTGGAAACATGGCAAGCACATCACACGCGACACTGTTATTAAACTTATTAACAAATTCAAAAAGACTGGAAGTGTTGCGGACCAGCCGAGCAGTGGACGTCCAGGAACATCCACTGATGAAGGCACAACCGATGTGGTGCTGGTGTACATAGTCCCCTATGTATGGAGAAGTTTGGGACACCCTGTATAAACTGGTAGCAACAGATTATTGAGAGGTATATGTCACACATACAAGTAGCCTTTTTGTGTTTTTATCTATCTATATATATATCTATATATATCATGACATTAACCAATTTCGAGTTCCTTTTAAAGCAGTAATTCAATACCAGTGCACTGCAACATCCCCAGCTGCATCGCGGTAGAAAGTCCCTGGCACTGTATCCACGTCTCTCCTGTGTCTTTTGTGCTAGAACCTGTTTTACTCGTGTTTGAGTCTGACACCGTAGCTCTTCATTCTCTATAGCCCTCAGTGCCCGGTACGAGACAGAGCGAAAAGTGAGCAGAGTGGTTTAAAATGAAATCCCAAAGTCTGTGGACGACCTATTTGAAAAAACTGTTGAAGGGAAGATTTGAGGAGACTGGAAAAAAAAAGAGCAGCTTGCAGCATCTACAGAGAGCTGCTTAACTTAATAAGACCAGTAAAAGGGTATAAATCTCAGTGCATGGATAGAAAAATGTAGTGGATAGGTAGATCTGAGGTGGATGTGATGAGCAGTGGGGTTTTTCCTCTCTCCCTCTCTCTCTCTCTCTCTCTCTCTCTCTCTCTCTCTCTCTCTCTCCCTCTCTCTGTGTGTTACCTGATACTAGGTGATGGTAAGACTGGTAGAAAACAAACAGTCAGTTTGCACTGGGGAGCGTTTCAATTACACTGCAAATGAGTAAAGAATAGTGCATCGCACATCTTCCAATTTATTGTGTGTGTGTGTGTTGTGTGTGTGTGTGTGTGTGTGTGTGTGTGTGTGTGTCTACTCACACTCTTCCTCTTTAGGGTCGAGCTGTGTCACACTGATAGACAGACGGTCCACTCGCTCTTGCAAGGAGTTGACTCGAAAGGAGAAGGCATGTGCTTCATTAAAGAGCTCCCCAAACAAGTCCTCTGCATATTTACCTACAGAGAGAACACACACGCGCACACACACACACACACACACACACACACACACACACACACACACACACAACTAATAAGTTCAGGAATTCAGTACCCAAAATCTGTCACTCTCTTACTCTTACTGACCTTTTAATACCAGAATAGAGTAAACAAAAGAAAAAAAAGAGAGAGAAAAAAAAACAGAAGAAAAATTAAGGAGCACAGAACTGCAAAACAGATACTCTTTTCCAACCTAACTGTTGCAGCGCTGCTATTAACATTCTTCAAAACCAGACCCAAAAATACTAGCAAATACTAAACAAAAACTCCAACAAAGAGTTTATATTTAGCCATCGGATGTTATGTCCTAATTAAATCATCAAACGATCAGATCTGTTGCTAAAAGTGAGCAAGGGAGTGTGCTGTTAGAGTCTGAGGATTAAAAAGTCAGTCCTAACACAGCTTTAATGAGCTTTAGCACAGTGCACATAAGCTCAAATATCAAATATGCAATAACGGCCTGTCTGCATTGTAGTTAGCTCATGTCTGGAGATTTCTATTCATGCTGTCTTTCCAAAGCAGAATTCTACTCTACCAAACCAGAAAATTCTTTCAAACCCTAGACAGTTTAAATGCTGTCCCATATTATTATGTACATGTCATATATAAAGAACAGACATGAGAATGAATGGACCAATTCACTGACAAACATCCTACATTTATACAGTAACATGCAGAACTCACAGGGAATGGTAAGAAGAGACAATGCATTTCACTAATCATTTGTATTTCCTTTTTTTTTTTTTTTTTTTTAAAGTAAAATTAACATGTAAATAATTTTAAGTACTTGATTAAAATGGTTAGATATTGCACAACTAAAACAAATAAATCAAACTCTTTTCTTTTAAGTAAACTTAAAAAAAGTATGCTATCTACATTATATAGTATCTGTGTAATATAGTTATCTATGTTTCTTGTTCTCGTTTGAAAATGTCTGACTTTGCAAATCGTTTGATGGCGAAGAACGCCATATGTAGATCGAGGTCAAAAAACACGCCCCCACATGAGTATGGGGCGGACTGTATTCATTTCAACTCTATACGACTGTACTTATCTCAGCTCTATGCAACTGCATTCATTTCGGATTAATTTCGTAGATATTTACACATATGACGGAAAAAGAATGTGAGCAGCGCCACAGCGAGCTCGTGGTCCTCTACTGGTGTGCATGTGTTGATACAAAATAATAGCAAATTTAACCCAGTAAACTATGTAAAATATACATTTTGGGTTACAATCTCAATTTAACTTACATTTAACTTAAAGTATTTAAGTTATTCTAATAATTTTGGATAAATCACAGATTTCTGTCATATTTTCTGACTCACTGTATAATTTAATTTTTTTTTTCACCTCGCACGCAGGCCTAGAAGAGGCTTTTTTGCTCATTGACTGACTGATTGATTGAGTCCGATTGTTGAGGTAGATGAATTTTTAAAATCTAGCTACCCTTAGCTAGCAAGCAGTGAACAATACCAGGGATATTCCTTGATATACACGCATCTGCTGCGTTTGATCGCAAGCTAACCCACCTCCGTGTCATTTTGGGATAGCTGCAGAGAGAGACGTATGATAGCTAATGTTGTGTCGTTTCATGAAGGTGTGCCCTTGCTTCAAATATTATTGACACTAATAACTTATGTTAAATGAAGGGGTGTGAGGATGTACTGTGGCATGAATGTGTTTGTAGCTACACACTGGCTGTATTTGTCTCGACTGTTATGTTGCTTATTAACATCAATACATGTTCTGCGCTTAGCTAGCTAGCTATCTAACGGTTCCTCAGCACCTCTTTCGAAAAACAGGGCATTGCCTAAAAATCTAAATTACATCTCAAGGACTTCTACATAATGGATTTAATTACACACAAACATTTCCCTCCATAGAGTGTGTGGTAAAATGGCTGGTTTTGCATATGTTCTAGTTCAAAAGAAATAGCCAGTCACGAGCTACCAGGGAAACCAGGGAAAGTACCCATGATAGCAAGATAGCAACATCCATTAACAACCAACAGAGAGTGACCGGTGAAAATCAGCTGCTGAACTTCTTAGTCAAAGATATTTATATAATTTGGTAAAAAAACATATAATTTTGCGTAAAAATGGTGACAAACTGACAAAATTACACAATTTAATTAAAAAATTTGCTTTGGCTTCAAGTCCAGGTTGGCCAGGCTGCATCACACCACCCTGTTGTTGATTCTTTTCCTATAACAGCACGTTCTCTTGTGTGTTACTCCTTACATATTTAATAATAAATGGTTGAAGCTTTGCATAAATATACTCACAAATTTTGATAAATCACATTTTAAGTCAAAAGTTAAGTTTGGGATAAGTTCATTCACGCCCCCACCACACACAAATTCACACACTCACACACACACACACACATTCACAAAAACACACACACATTCACACTTACTGAGGCTGCTGAGCTGGCGTATAACGTTGGCGAGTGAGATGTTGGTGACACACTCCAGCTCGTTTTTAATACTACAGGGCAACACCGTGTGGCACAAGTGCCTCGGCTCGATGCTCCTCTTCACCAGTGGCATCTTCACTCACTCCACAATCACCTGTGACAGCTGTACCTACAGAGAAAAAAAAGAGAGAATTCATTCAATCAAACTAACTCATTTCTATAAGAGAATACACAGATGGACCATTAGTACTATATATATATATATATATATATATATATATATATAAAAAACGCTAACGTCAGTTTGGATTAGTGAAAAAAAATAAAATCATTGCACTCCCAGCATACCGAACGCTAAATCAGCCAAGGAGTCATTAATTTCTATTAAACACACCAAGTAGACTGAACCATCTCCAAGTCATTAACAAGGTTCAAGATGTGAGGGAGATAGAGAGACAGAGAGAGTGAGCATGACCTACATATTGCGGATTCTGCACACACCCACACACAGCTGGTCCTAAAGAGTATTATCATGCCTTCTGCGGCTAATCACTCACGCTGAGCCGAAGCAGTACACAGATAATTAGATTAAGTGTGAAATATTCAGTAATATAGACCTAATTCCAAAGCGAAACTGGAGATAAGACTGCTGAGACAACGACAACGCTGAGATCAATTCTAATTTAACCCATCTACTACAAACACACACACGTTTATATGAGACTTCTAAATTCATCCAGTGGCGGCCATTTTCTCTGGCCCCAACTCATCGTCTAGCACATTTCAGAGTTACTTTTTAATTATAAAGAAACTGTACCAAAAGTTAATTGGTATTCAATACCATATGTGTGTGTGTGTGTGTGTGTGTGTGTGTGTGTGTGTGTGTGTGTACACATCATCAGTAGGACTGCAGTGCAGCGAGTAAACACATATGTTTATAGCCACAATGGTATTATTATCTATTAGACTGAAAAAGATGAGTGCTGTTAGACTTAGCCAGAAAAAAAAATAAATACTGAATACAGCTTGGGGACAGCAGTGAGGCATCCATCCACCACCACCCCTTGTGTGCATCCACATACACTCACCAGCCACTGGACAGTTGAAGATTGGACAAACATCGTTTGATCGTTTTACAATCTTCAACTGCCCAGTCTAGCCTCAGAGTCCTGTTCTTGACTGACAGGAGCAGAACCCAACGTGGTTTTCACTGTTATAGCCCATCCACTTCAAGGTTTGATGCGTTGTGTGTTCTGAGATGCTTTTCTGCTTACCACGGTGGTAAAGAGTGGCTGTTTAAGTTACCGGAGCCTTCCTGTCAGGTTGAACCAATCTGGCCATTCGTTTTGAACCACTCAAGTTGTTTCTGCCAGCAGAACTGCTGCTCACTGGATGTTTTTCTTTGTTTTTCACATCATTCTGGGTAAAATCTAGAGACTGTTGTGTGTGATAATTCCAGGAGATCAGCAGTTTCTGAAATACACAAGCCAGCTCATCTGGTACCAGCAACTATGTCACAGTCAAAGTCTGAATCTGATGTTTGATGTGAATGCATTGTGCTGCTGCCATATGATTGGCTGATTGGAGAATTGTATGAATGTCTTACAGGGTTACAGATGATCCTATCAGAGTAGCCAGTAAGTGTACCAGCCTTCTTTTCCCCCTTTCCCCCCCAAAGCCTGATCTCTACATTCCTGCTGACTTGGCATGTGACCTTCAGCCCTCGTGTGAAAATTCGATTCGCTCCTTGGCCTACTTTAGCATGCGATAGCCACTCTGCCTGAAAGATGTGTGGCTGCGGTCAGGGTGACTAATCTATCCCAGAGCAGGACATGTTCCTCCGCTCCTTCTCCTTCTCCTTCTCCTTCTCCTGTCCGCCTCTTCCACTCGCTTATCTCCCTCCTCCTCTCCCTTGGTCCCTCTCCACATATATTAACAAAAGATCATACGGATGCTTTAATGTTGCTCCCTCCCACATCATGCCCTGCCAAGCATTTCAGCATTTTTATTGAGAGTGACTCACCAAGCACTTTAAAACAGCGGAGATATTAAAGCTAACCTATTACAAAAACAAAAAACCAAAAAAAAAGAGAGACAGACGAAAGAGAAGCTGCACTCCTGTCTTTTGTCTCTGCTTTTTTGGATAGACAGTGGGGAAAAAGAGAGAGAAAGCCAAGCTGGAAGAAAAAACATGAGAGACAGAGGAAGGAGAGAGAGAGAGAGAGAGAGAGAGAGAGAGAGAGAGACGCTTGGCAGCAGTGCAGTAGAATCTAATTATGTAAAAACCAATGCGGCCCAGTCCAGAACAGCAGAGACAAAGAAAATAACACACACACACACACACACACACACACACACACACACACACACACACACACAGTCTTTCTCAAAGGAGCGGAAGATTAATCTCAGTCCATTGATCCCGCTTCTTATAAAATGCACCACATTTTAAGAAATCCTAGCAATCCCCACTTTAGCGGCAATGATCAATGAGAAGCTTAAACATATCAGCAACATGCACACGCGCACACACACACACACACACACACACACACACAGTAGCAAGTCACAATACTGTCGCTCCTGAATGTAGGTGTGAGTTTTTGACTGTTATGAATATTAAAATATATAAAGCCACCTTTAAGATGTGCATCTAATGAAAAACACCAATGCAATCTTTCATGGCTAAAAATGAAAGCTCTTGCTTTCATGGCTCTTCATAAAGCCTTCTTCTCCAAAAAGGTAGACATCCTGACAACAAAGCTTCTTTTCCATACATAATACCTTAATTATTTCAAATCTTCATAACCTAGTCATTCTTAGTCATTTCATGTAATTAAGTATCCTCTTTTACACCACAGCGCTTTTGAATTCTCGAATCCGATGAGTCAGGTGGTGTTGATTTCCGGTTTCCTGGAAGGTGACAAGCTGTGTGTGTGTGTGTGTGTGTGTGTGTGTGTGTGTGTGTGTGTGTGTGTTTTGGTCTTATAAACTTCAAGAGAGAAAGAGAGAAATGAGAGGCTGATAAAAGTAATAATTGTTCTCACAGATATTTCACAAAATTAAATTTTATACAAGGAGATATACATGGTAGAATTTGTGTTGTTTGGTAATAAATTAAAATTTGTAATGTTTGGCAAATTGCTGTGGTATAAGAGGAACAAACCTCTTCAGGAACGTGCTGCTATAGGAAAATAACTTCCTTTCAAGTGCTTAAAACTGAAGATAGCTGATAGATTGGGACAGGGATGCTCATCTGTCTCCACTGTCTCAGACATTGCTGCTGCTGACTAAGCATTTGGTGTCTGAAGTGCAGATTGTTTTTTGGCAGGAAAACTGCTTTAATATGATTGGCTCTTGAAATGGAATGATTTGCACATGCTGTTTGCTTAATTGGCTAAAAGTTTATGCTGTAAAAGTGGTCCGGTGTACAGTTACAGTGAACCATGTCCTCATGTTAAAGTACTTTCCCCAACAAATCACACACACACAAAAAAAATAAAAACAATTTCCCTATGGGATATAATAATTTTCCACAAAATAACGTCAAAATAGTCAGTTGTTGATGTTACTGAACAAGTTAGTTAGTGACAGCATGTCTGAACAACCATGAAGCTGTAGTATTATATGACAAAACAAATGCAGATCAGAGACGAAAACAGGTGTGAAGTCTGTCTAGAAGTGCATGCAACCGCAGCAATGGCAGCAAATATTTAAAAAAAAAAGAAGCCACACAGATTTCAAGAAATCTCAGTTAATTCCCTTGGATAATAACCTTTGTAAAGCGCGAGCACAAAAATTAAAAGGATATTGAGAAAACGGCAACATTTTTGTCTCCTTTTTATTCATTGAGGAAATCCGTCACGTGTTTTTGAGCACAAGCGTGAGATTTAATTTAGTTATCAGCTTCATTTTCATCACTGGAAAAGGTCACTGACGAATTCTTTCCGATTTGGCTGAAGGTTTTGTAATTATTATATTCGGATGTGAAGGCAGCATGTATTTCTTGGGTCATGCACACTGCACCGTGTAAAGTGTGAATTTATTTCTTTTCAACGAATCCCATCATCTCTTCATCACTAAATCCTGCATCAGTTCAGGAAGTGTAGAATTTTCTGTCCTGGGGTAGATGGAAATGAGTGACAGATTTATTCTCTATGATGCACTGGGAAAGATAGGTAGAGTCTTTCTGTCGATGAGTGACATATCGCCCTCCGTTAGTTCCGTTCCTTTGTGCCGGTGTCATTGTTGGAGTGCAGATGGGACACTGGGCAGCCTGCCTTTTTCATGCTCGCCTTGATTAGATTCTTTCATAAATTGTACAGTGGTGGCGCGAGATGACATGAGAGGGAGGGGAGAGACTCGGAGAGCAAAGAGAAAACAATGTTTGATCTCCTCAGGAAGTCATTCATATTCTGCTATCTCCAAGGCAACTCAGGGATGTGACGCAGGTCACTGACCCTCCCCCACATCTTCCTCTCTCATGTTCTCACACACACACACACTCACACACTTACGCTGAGGCTGGCATCCCTGCCTGTCTAAGGGGTCACTCTCTATATTTCTGACTTGATCAGAAAGCGAGAGAAAGAATACAGGATCAGGGATGAAATGGAACAGAGACTATTACTGTATCATATGGCATCTAGAAATAATTGCATCTCAACACTCCACTATAACAACTCCATCTCGTAACCCATGGAGGAGTGTGAAGATGGGTGGATTAAATACAGCAGAGGGTGGTTGTAGAGGTGGAGGAGGTATGCTGCATTACTGACCACAATAGAAGTGTCCACGTGCCTGCATGACCTCTGTCACAGCTCCGCGCCCTGGGGACAATACAGCAAAGTTTGAGCTAACACTACGCTAATGGTGCATTTACTCCTCACAAAGGGGGTGTAATGACATCTGAAAAGGCGAATTGCGAGGGAGAAGGACTCATTTACACCAACACACACACACTCACACATGTTTGTATGTATTACTATCGTTGCAAGGACCGTCCAATTACCATAATTGTTAATAGAGTTGACTAGGGCTACAGAAGAGAAGCAGCCCGTTGCATAATGCTGCCACCACTATGCTTTACTGTAGATACGGTGTCATTGGGGTGATAAGCTGCCTTGTTTTTGCAACGAATTATGCCCAAAAAAGGTCCACCTTGGTCTCATCAGACCATAACACATTTTGCCTCATATTTTGGGGTGATTAAGGATGGCTTGGATGTTTATTTTCATTAAAAAGGGCTTTCTTCCAGCCAACATACACCTATGCCGTGCCCAAATCTACTCAAACTCTAACATTAACCTCAGTAACAGGTACACAGTAACATTAATGATCCGTCGTGCACCCGACCTCACCAGGACAGTGACCTAGTTTCAGTTCTTGACTAACAGAAAAAAAACAATACTAAAAATAATTTGGACAGTTGAAATGCTACGGTTTGTGCTTGGCTCAGTTAGCCAGAAAACATTACATACTGTATATGTGACAGCCTGGGAAAACGCTTCATGGTCACATTTTGTACTACTGTATATATAGTTCTGAACACTATAGGCTTTCCAGAACTAAAATATACACACTCACTGTCCACTTTATTAGGTACACTTGTACACCTGCATACTCATGCAATCAGCCAATTATGTGGCAACAGCGCAATCCATAAAATCATCCAGATACAGGGCAAGAGCTTCAGTTACTCTTCATATCAAACATCAGAATGGGAAAATGTGATCTCAGCGACTTTGACCATGGCATGGTTTTTGATGCCAGATGGTCTGATCTCCTGGATGCAGAAGAATGGAAAAACATCACAATCTTCAACTGTCCAGTTTTGGTAACTCTGTGCCCATTTTTTCTCCATTCTCATGTTTGATGTGAACATTAACTTAAGCTCTTGGCCTGTATCTGCATAATTTTATGCATTGTGCCGCTGTCATATTGACTGGATGATTGGATAACTGCCCGAATCAGCCCCTATTCATAAACCTAAAGAGGTCAGTGAGTATATTTTACAGTTATTATTGCTATAAAATTAAAGGTGACGGCCCACGTCTACTGCAGTGGTGGTGTAGTGATGCGCTGCTTAAAGTGAAGACTAAACTCCTCTGCCCTGCATCTCTCAGCTGTGCGGACTGATCAGGATCAAATAGGTCAATATAGAGTCCTCATGACTGAGGAGAAAAAAGGATGGTGACAGGTCAGTGATTCTGAAGTGCTGTCAGAGGCAAATACTAATGATAATACCAATACTCTCTCAGTTTGATACCTGTCATCAGATGATGCAGACAGAAAACAGCAGCTAAAGCTTGGCTTGACAAAAACACAACCCTTTGACCTCTTTTAGTAATCCAAAAGAGAAGATGAGTCACATGGGCTTGTACTGTACTGCACTGATACACAGAAGGTTCTAGTACAAAGCTGTTTAGAAACAGGTGCACCTGATGAGGTGTGAGCGGATGTGTCTGATACAAGAACCATCAAAACAATCGTTAATTTAAAAACAATTGATGAACCAGCTTCAGCTGTGTGGAAACAAGTTCCACCCCAATTTGCCCTCATATACATCTAACTTGGATGAAACACACCCTAATTCATGACATTTATTGACATTTATTAACAGTAACCCAATCAGAGGAAAACATTCACCAGGCTAGTTATTCAAGAGCCGAAGAAAGAAGCAAAAGGAGGTTTGTGTTGAGATTTGGTTTAAAGAGTCTTAACTGTGTCCATAAGGTAATGAGAAAAAGGAGAATGGGAAGTAGCCCCCCGCCTCCCCCAGTTAAGTGAGGTTTACCGTACACTAAACCATCCATTTCATTATCTCAAGATGAAACTAAATTATTGCTGCACCTTAATTTCTAGGCCACAGGATGTACCAAGATAATCTGAAGAATTGCTGACAATCAGAGAGAAGGACAAGAAAAATAAATGAACGCTGGCTGTGTAGAATAACCCTTAATATTAATATATAAGGACACACATCTTTACATATACTACAGAGAATTTAAAGCCTATAAAGGGAGTGAACTCTATAGGGAGTTGTTTCAGACTGAGCCAAAGGATATTATGAGCTGAGCTAATGATGCTTATCTTTGTGTAAACACTCAAATGTGCAGCAAACACAACAAAGCACTTTGCTTAATAGAAACCAGTGACCTACAATGATCCTCCAGCAACTACCAATCCGAAGTCATCCTGCACCCCGGCAGCCAATACCAGCGCTTGGAGATTGGAGGCGTTTCCTGTTCTCCACGCGTACAGATGGTTTCAATTAGCCGCTGAGAATCTCCAGAGGTCTCTCTCTCGTCAAAACAACAGGGATAGCGAAGTACAGTACACCACCAAACCTAAAAATAGCTTAAACCTGACACACAATACAAATAAGCCAAGGAAAAAAAAAAAAAAGCCAAGAACGAACACACACACACACACACACACACAGAATAGTCATTACACAACTATTCAAAGCCAAATTTTTGGAGTTCTGGTATTCCTTTTCAATGTCAATGAAAAGTAGCTGAATCATAAATTTCTTTATAAATTCGGATTGGTCAGAAGGTGTTGATTTATTTTCTGTTACAGCAGCTCTGACAGTTCTAATACTTTTCTAATACTAATATTTTCTAGTTCTAATACTAATATTGTTTTTACTGTAACCCCGTAGACAGGGACTTGTATGGCTGACGTTTACTGAAATCAACCGCTGCAATTATTATCATTTCAGTTTGCTGATAATTGTACTCCAAAGACACATTAACAACCTAGCTAGTTATGTGGGTAGCTAGATAACAGTTCAGAATGAACTTTTCTAATCAGGGAAAGAGCTAAAAAAAAAAAAAAATGATGAAAAAGCGTTCATTTTGATAACCTACGTTCAAATGGACATTTGAATTTTAAAAAGAAATTCAACTCTGTTTGATACAACAGTTGTGGTTCCCATCGTCATCGTCATCGTCACAGTGTTTGAGACGAATATGAAAGAGGTATTATCATTAATTGTCCTTTTGCTGAACAAAACGTTCATAGACTGAGCATGGGGCAGAGTGTTTCCTGCCCCAGTGGGCACTTGAGTACTTGTTACAGTTCACATTTTTGACTACTGCAATTCTAACTCTACTGAGTTACACGGGCGCTGAGCATGCTGTCGCATGACTGTGCAACATCTAGAAACGCAAAGTAAATTAATAGAACTTTGACTTATATCTGTCAAATAGCACCATTTTTTTCAAGGCAATTAGAGGGGTTTTGCAGGTAATTGAGGTGGTAACCCTGTATCACACTACTCCAACAAAAAAGAAATAAATTATTTTACAAAAGAAACTGGTTGCCAAGTTATTCAATATTAACAAATGACAAATATAAGTCAATATTAAAAAAAATGACTCTCGTCCCTTTTACATGTGTAACAGTGTGATATTCACATCTGAATCCCAGCTGTACGGTGCAGCTTTAAGGAGTGCTTTTATCTACCGGGTCTTCAGGGAAGCCTTCAGGGGCGAGAAGAGATCCCGAAATAACACTAGCTCAGCATTACAAGGTGGAGGTTTTTCTTTTTTCAATGCTTTTTTTTCTCTATTTTCTCCCAACTTAGTTGCTACAATGTTTATTAGCTACTGCTACCAACCAGACAAAGGCTAAAGGCTACCAAACAAAGGCTAAAGGCTATTTTTACACTGTGCAATAACAGCAATATTATAAGTACACTGTGTGTCAGAATCAGTCCTGACTGTGGACTCAGGTATTCAGACCAAGTGTGAAAATGTGCTAAAACACACAACTGTGAAACACACACACATGCACATACTATTGACATCCCACGATCCACCTGCCGCTGATACACACACTGCATGCTGTAGCTTTTCCATCTTCATCTAAAACGGATCATCTCTTATTGTTTTCCAATTCAGTTCTTTGCCTTTACTCGTCTTATCAATACACACTGAAATGGTGAAATAGTGAAACTCATTAGCAGGGCCTGGTACAGGGGCAATAAAATTCACAGCACACATTACAACAAATGTACAACATTCATTTCAATTGCCAGCTGAGGGATAATGGCGGGCTTTTGTCATTTTAAACGACAGCTTGTTCATTTAAACACGTACTATAGATATGCGATGAATATTTTGGAAAAAAGGCATGAGAATGGCTGGTAAATTCATCAGGTTCAGTGTCATAAATGTTTACACAAAGCAGAACAAATCAGATTTATTTCTCAGATCAGATTTTTAGACTGATTGCCCACATTACAATTTATAAAAGACCAAACCCATTCCTTTATTTGCACTGTAGTCTTGTTTGCTCACATATCAAAATTCTGATGTCAAGAAGCATGGTGCATTCAGTGAAGGAAACTGATTTGCCTGGTCATTCAATTTTTCAAAATATTTCACTCAGTGTCATGACTTTCCCCTCACTTTTTATGTTGATTTGTTTTGGGTTCATGCCATGTGTTTTTGTTTCGTATTTTTTGTTCTGTTCTAGTCTTGTCTCCACCCCTGTGCTGTCATTGGTGTGTTACTTGTTTGTGTCAGCCTGTTCTGTGTTAGCTCACTGATTAGTTTGTCTAAGTATACACTGTTGTTTCTTTGTCTCTTCACAAAGTCTTATCGTGCATTCGTGTCTACGCTGTGATTCCTAAGTGCCCGAGTTTCTAGTTCGGTGTCTCGTATTTCCTGGTTGTTGACCACTAATCTGTTTTCCCCATCTTTCGGTTAAGGATCATTTCATGGATTGCCTTTGTTTTTGCACTTGCGTCCTGCTTCTCTTCTCTTGTCCACACATTACACTTGTATTTGAAACTATAAAGAAATGTGCCTTGAATCAGATCAGGAAAAATACAAGAATACTGGCCTCTTAATTAATACTGACATTACATTTAAATGACATAAACTGCGGAAAACATATTGACGGAGTTTGTGCTCTCGTAGCTGCCTATAGCCTGAGATCTCATGCATCAATTCATTAGCCAGATGCCTTTATCCAGAGTCACTTGAGAAGCACACAAGTGTTAGGGGTTAAGGGGTTAATTGCTTAAGGGCCTAACATTAGCTCTGGGATCTTCACAAGATTTCAATCAGTATTTCAGAACCATAAACACTGAGCTACCACTGCCCCTTAGAACCTTAATCTTTAGCCATGTATAATTAGAAAACATGAAGAACATATTAACAATTAGTGTTTTGCTCCAGAGAAGAATTATAATAACCCAAATAAACCAATGACTGATACTGGCGCTGATAATACATCACATGGATGGACAATTCAGTAGCCCTAGCAGCCGGGAAAAGCAGATTTCACACCCAGGCCATTCATTTTTTTATTTGCAGTTGCCCAGTGGAAGCAGTTCAACAACCAGATTTGATTTAGTATGCATGTTTAAGCATAATGTGCTTCGCGTTGGTGTGACACACCCCAATGCTGTAACTATAGCACATGCTTCTTTTTCTGAATCCCTCCACCTGCTGCTCTACACACTTCAGCACAAGCTGGCTGATCGTTAAACAATTTTTACTAGGCGGATTCGTTTATTTTGTATGTCTTTCAGCATTGGGAAATTCACATAAATAAAGTCCAGCGTAAAGTACTGCACGCAGTCTCATAGTTAAACGACCACGGTTAAACATGGCTGAACATAGAGAAAGAAAATATAGATGCTAGCCAGATTCAAATAATATTTTCAGGTGTGATGTGAGGACAGAACACCAAATATACTTGTTCATTTCTCGTAGTCTGTATTAATGCAGGCCACTATACGTTAATACATTACGTTAGCTTGGTTCTTCCCAAACCTGTTGCCACAAAGTTCCCAAACCTGTTCCAGCATGACGATGCCCCGTGCAAAATGTGAGGTCCATGAATTGTTTTTTTTTTTGCCAAGGTTGGGGTGGAAGAACTCAAGTGATCTGCAGACAGCCCTGACTGTGCACCAGGACTTCTCGGCAGACATCAATGCCCGACCTCACTAATGCTCTTGTGGCTTTATAGGGCACAAATCCCAACAGCCACACTCCAAAAATCTAATGGAAAGTCTTCCCTGAAGAGTGGAGGATCTTATAGCAGCAAATCTGTAATGGGATGTTCAACAAGCACATATGAATGTGATGATCAGCTGCCCACATACTTTGGCCATATAGTGATGCTCCATTGATTTGCTCGCCTTTATAGATATTATGCAATCATGGGGCAGTGTGCTCACTGCCCTCTTTAGCTCCATAGAGTTATTGTGCCTTATAGTGGTCAAAAAATGGAAACTGCAACAAGCACTAACTGCAACAGAGGCTTAATGGGGTAGAAATCATGCCCTGTGCTCACTCTATGAACATTTCACTGGAGGAGGAGCAGCAGGCAATGACAGGACAGTTAATGACAGGGTTGCCAAATGGATCTAGTTTAAAAATACTCTGTGCATTGCAAGATCTTGTTTTAGAGCAAATGATGAGAATGGCTATAAGCCACTGCTGGTTGTAACAGTGTTGTGCGAAGATATCTGTACTCTTCAAAATTATAGCTCTTACATAAGCCTTATTGAAAAAGCCCTGAAACACTTCTTAAATCTCGGTAGGTGTCTTGGCTGGGTGAAGATCGTGTTCTCAGTGGTCGTGCAAAAAAAAGTAAACCGAAGTGCCAATTAGGATGGAGTGTTAGATGAACCCTGAGCCGACGTCTCACATCCTCTTTACACGTCTGCATACAGCGTGCAGCAGAACATCAGGAATCACACTCCGGAAACAAGGTAACTGCCATCACTCTCTGGAAGTGTTCTGTTGTCAGGTTAAAAATAAACAGCGCAATAAACAGCTCTGCAAACACCTGCATGTCAGCAGTATTATAAAATAAAGGAACAGAGCACACATTTGTAGTTTGCCCATTCCGTAAGCCAATGGTTTGCTTTCACTCCAACATCCAGATCCTACACAAATCTATGGAGCTATATAGAGACAATTACAGAAATATAATTGAATGAAAAGCCCAGCCTACTCAGAATACCGAAATGTAGAACAGGTTTATATAATTGTTCAGCAAAAAAAAATCTAATTCACACAATTATTGATCAGTCAAGACATTCACTCTTCAAATCTGCTACTTTTGGTTTTTCTCCATCCATCCATCCATCCATCCATCCATTCCTGTCCATCTGTCTATCCATCCATCCATCCCAGTTTCTCATCCTATGGGCCCATGTTCATGTATTTCTGCCTCTTAAATTCTTCCATGAGAGAGCTGCTCTCTATCCCATGAAACTAAGAATACTGAGTCAATAACGTGCACCAGTTTCTGCAGCCAATGCCGAACTTTCCTTGTCCTCAAACATGCAGTTTGTTGCAACAGGAATCTCTCTCACTAGGCACCAGCAAGGAAGGCTGTTGTCCTACTTTTTTAGTCATATGAAACTAGTAACATAATCCTCGCCCCACACACACACACACACACACACACACACACACACAGGATTCGATATCAGAGAAACTGTAATAAATGTAATTGATGTAATTCATCATTAATTAATGTAATTGTATGTATGTGTGTGTGTGTGTGTGTGTGTGTGTGTGTGTGTGTGTGTGTGCGTGCGCACCCACGAGAGTCATAGAGTCATATGATAAGTATTCACCCCCTTAGAGTGAACTGTGTGTGCTTTGCCTCATTTTCCTGTGCCAAGACTGGAATGAAACCCTGTAATATTTTAATCATATTAATAATTTTCTAACCAAAAAGACACATATCTTCTTTGATCCATTTACAGCTAAAAATCTGCTCAAACCAAAATGTGATATTTTTTCATAGTTTAAAAGATGTACAAAAGCTCTTTCTTGATAATTAAACTGTGACACATAAAATGCTAAGCGGTCTGAGCAAACTATATGTCTAATGCTATTCACTGTCAAATACACCAACGAAGATAACAGGTATTACATTATAATTATGCTATTAATTTCACTGGATGAGTCTCTAGCTTTACAAAGTCGTACTAATACTAAAATAAGCTAAGTAAATACATGACAGCCTGACAGCACACCAGATTTTTCCTAGCATGCATAAAGAAAGCGGGTGCCAGTTTATCACCGCAGCATGGTCGAAGCAGCCTACAGAGAACCAGCTGCGTGACTCGCTCATTAAACCTAACTGTGCCCTTTCAGAAGGCCTGGCTGCCATTTTGGATGTGCTGTGAATGGGCCGATTCTGGCCACACAAAACTGGCAGGCGCCAGAGGCTCTTCCAGCCCACCGTGGTGCTCGATGCCAGTAGCAGTGCCAACGGCACAGTGTGCCAGTCAGCCTGCTGGGGCAAGAGGAGGGCGGCAAGACTGAACTATGTGATTGAGAACAGTTCTATTGAAACGCACCACTGAGTGTCTTTCAAAAGCACAAACAAACACAGCACTCCGTTTTAGAAAAGCCCACACAGGCCAGTGAATCATAGCTGTCTGAAAAAAAGAAGGGGGAAGCGGGAGTTCATTCTGCATAGACAAACAATGCTTTGTCTTTAAAATACAGCTTTATGCAAAGGCTGAGGTCAAATCATCTATTGTGGCCATGTGTTTTAAAGGCTCTTTGACATTAATCAGTCCTGAGATTATATGAGGTCATACACACTGTAAAAATTATATCTTAGCAAGCGAGAAAAAAACAAAACCTTGGAATAAAGGAAAAGTTATCTAACATTTCTCTTTATGAGACTATTATATAACAAATATACGACTGTTAAACCTATTTCTAGACAAGTTTGTTTCTAGAAATAAATGCTTGAAATGATCTGCCAACAGAATAAGACCATTTCAAGCTTAGGATAAGTAGAAACATTGATAAACAGGCTTAATAATCTTATAAACAATCTAATAAAGAGAAATATTACTTGATTTGCTGATATTTTTACTTGCTAGGCTCTGATTTTTTGCAGTGCTCCACAATAATTGTGGTGCGTCTATATTTTAGCATGTGTGCACTACAATTTAGGTTTGAACTATTCTACCTAGTTGACCATTGGGAAAATAATTTGGTAGCCTAGAAAAACCTGATCAAATTTCTACATTTTCTACCATAGAGCATAATCCTGAATTTCCATCTCAACCACAAGTAAAGTTACTTTTAAAGTCCAGTTATGCAAATGTGACCCGGGGGAAATTGCTTTGAGAACCAATGTATTGGGGTGAGTATTTCAGAAACTGCTGATGTCCTGGGATTTTCACACACAACCGTCTCTAGAGTATACACAGAATGGTGTGAAAAACAGAAAACATCCAGTGAGGCTGCTGAAAGCCTTGTTATTGAAAGAGTTCAGAGGTGAATTTCCTCACTGGTTCGAGCTGACAGTAACTCAAATAACCACTCTTTATGACTGAGGTGAGCAGACAAGGACCTCAGAACTCACGACATATCAAACCTTCAGGCTACAACAGCAGAAGACTACATTGTTTTCCATTCCTGCCTGCCAAGAACAGAAATCTGAGGCTACAATGGGCACAGAATCACCGAAACTGGACAACTGAAGACTGGAAAATGACCAGGTGACATGTAGTAGATGTGTCAAAATACGTTACAGGCAGGTAAACAAAACAATTTTGTCTTTGTTGGCTGTTTGCTAGAATTCACCTGCATTGACATCCGACAGAATAATAATGCAAAGGACCACCTACCTTATACCTTCTGGCTCTCCCTTTTAGTTATGCTGTCATAGCTAGTCTCGCCGGAGTCCCTGCTTGCACTCTGCATGCAAAGTATATTTTGCTTAACCATTAGAGGACAAAGCTTACCTAACATTCTCTTCCTCTCTCTCCATCCCTCTCTCTCCATCCCTCTCCCTCCCTCCCTCCCTCCCTCTCTCTCCCTCTCTCTCCCTCACTCTCTGTCGAGCTACACATGCTACTTCTGAGATGCCAGTGATCCTGACCCCTTCTGCTCCTCCTCGCTGTCTGACCCATCCTGATGCCCTACTTCTGGTTGGAGTTCTCATCGGTTGAGTTCGCTCGCTGCTGCTGGGGGTGGCCCCATATGGACGGCCTGAAGAACCGTTTGGTTTGCTGGGGATGGTGTCACCTGGGGGCTGTGGAGATGGCTTGGGGATCACATATAGGGAGCTGTGCTGTAATGGCTTGGGACTGCGATTGCTGTAGTGGCTTTGGGGCTGCGGTTGCCACGAGCAGCTTCGTACTCAGGACTCCATCAGTGGACAGTGGATAGATTTTAACCAACCGGACTTCTTGCAAAAACTGTGATGAATTTATTGGTTGCACAATTGTATTATTTGTCCATATAGTACACAATAATAGAAGGGATTTATTTATAATTGCACTATCCGTTGCACCCAGATGAGGATGAGTTCCCTTTTGAGCCTGGTTCCTCTCAAGGTTTCTTCCTCATATCATCTCAGGGAGTTTTTCCTCACCACCGTCGCCACTGGCTTGCTCATTAGGGATAAATTCATAGTGATAAATTCAAATATTTACAATATATTTTTTGTGAATCCATTTATTTCTGTAAAGCTGCTTTGTGACAATGTCCATTGCTAAAAGCGCTATACAAATAAAACTGAATTGAATTGAATTGAATTGAATTGAATTATATGACAGGCACACTAACTAATGCCTACCTGCTGATACAACAGTCACCTGTGTGCTCTCACCATCCCACACTTGATGGTTTCTTCAGTATCACAAGCTTGGGGAGTTCTGATTAATGAGCACACAGCTAACAGAGAAAACACATCTTTCCCCAGAGGAGGACATATCCACTGCGACAGGACTTGGCCAGCCCACACAAGAATGACTCTATAATGAGCATGGATTGCCACTTATTCTCCAATTACACTAAAACAATGATAAGGGCACCGATTTTGTGCCTTCAGCCAGAGGAGATTTGGGGCAGAGAGAGGAAGTAGGGTGCTATACTGAGCAAACTCACCACTAATCAAAACCGTCCAGACAATGAGGTTTACTTAATTAGCCTTTTTTTTATTAGATCTTAGATCTTAGATCATTCTGAGTCTTGCTGTCCAAGCATACGGCTGAACTAAAGGGATCTGTACAAAGTCTTCTGGAGGAGGCATAAGTTTGATCAGCTAGCATCATACTCTCTACTGTGTAAAAATAGCTGCTTATTCCGTCTTAATTTTTCTACCTCGTTCTTATTACCTTGTTACCTCCCACAGGTGCTTATACTAGAAGACGTATGAGAGACAATTTGTCTTTTTAAAAGTCTTCCTCTGGTTAGAGCTTTATGTAAATCGCCCCTAGTTGGCTGATGTGAAAAATGACAAGAGGATACATTATTTTTCCTTGGGGGGATTACCTGTTTTTTTCCTACTCTTCTTTCTCTTCTTGTTCTCCTTATCTGTGCCATTTTTTTGCTCTCCTACCATGGAGTTGTTGTTTTTTTTTCCACTGGGGGTATAACTGTTAGTCCCAGAGAAGCATGTTATCCACCTAAAGTCAGCAGTGTGTGTGTGTGTGTGTGTGTGTGTGTGTGTGTGTGTGTGTGCGAGCAGTAGGGCTGGGAGGAATAATGCATGTTTTTCATGTGATTTATTATTAGTCACTATGGAAGCATAAAGATACAGCAAAATGAGACATTTCATTATTTTCATAACATGCATTCTAACATCTAGGCAATGCTTTTCAATTCACGAGGTGCAACTCACTCCGTATTTTGTGTGTGGAATGTGGAATATTTAATTCTGTACTTTCCTGCACTATACAATGCAAATATCTGGACTGACCATCACATTAATATGAACTTGCATTAACACTATATATGATTAAATACGGCTTGTTAATCCAGTTTTTTCTTGCACTCACATGTGACAGAAATTTCACAATTTGCGAAATGCAGCTCACATGCTATTTAGATGATGGACATAAACTGCAGAACACAGCGTACATATTAACTATTATTATAAAATCATGTGGGGCAAAAGGCAGAAATAGAATCCACATAGAAAACTACACTTACATGTAAATTGCATGTATATGTGCTTACCATATCTGGTGTTTCCAATACGTCTGTTCTCTGTTGGCTTTCCAGAGGAATGCTGGAAGCTGGGCTTCTAAAATACAATTTGACCAAAGTCCGAGACAACCGTTAAAAATGGTTTGGTTTCCTGCTGGAAACCCGGTGTACAGAAGGCTGTACGTGGAAGTGCGAATAGCCAATGACATTGCAGCGTTTATAAGTCTGAAGCTTGTGGCCAGCTAAGTGTATAAAATATCAGACATTACAAGGGCCAGCGGTGGATATCGAAGATAGAGACTAGACAACATCTATACATCATCTATACACATATACATAGGAATCACAGATGAGCTCATACAAGCATCTGACATGCCGCATAAGAGGGTCATTAATAGTAGTGGCCACAGTGAAGAGCCTTGTGCATTTCTTCTCATCTATGTCTGCTGCATGGTCCTGACTTAATGTTCTTTTCTTGACTGGCCTTTTATTTGTGACTGCCCAAGAGGCTTCTGTGCTGTGCTGTGTGATGGTTTTAATACCTGTAGCAACTTCTAAGCTATTACCTTGTATTGATTGGACTCGCATAAGCCATTGGCCTAGAACCTTCTGTTCCTGTTCTTTATTCCTTCACAAATATTTGGTCAAGATGGCAGCCCTATTATCCTTCTACTGCCATTACATTTCTATTGATCTGACAGTCTTCGCTGCATCTTGCAGCTGGCTTCACCCCAATTATTCTTCTGTTGGCGTATTTCAGCTAGAAAGGCTTTCCTCCCCCAGCGGACTTTTCCAGTTCCAGCAGTGCAGGTCCATTCATTATTTCTGTAATCGCTAACACGTGTGGAGCTCGGCACAATTTGTCCTTCAAAGCATTCCGCACTTGTTATGATTCGAGCTTGTTGTCTACAGTAAGAATACTTATCAAGATGTGTTTAGTGGACAGGAACCTAACAATGCAGTTGTGAATCGCCAACCTCGAGAGCTTCTCCGCAGCAGCTGTCATGCCTAGATGAATCTAGTCTTATGATGAGCCACACAAGTAGCCCAGGGGTCATCTGTGAAAAATGTTTATGTAACAATTCTGCCACTGCAGTTCAGCTAGGATATCTGTGCAGCCAACTTTGGTGCTTGAGTGTGAGAGAGACGACAGTTTAACCTTCGCTGACCTACATGAGTGTGCACAGTGATGTAAATCATGTCACGTGCAAACTGGGGGAGGACACAATACTTAAATGAGGTTTTTGCGTGTGCTATATGGTGAGCTTCGATCCCAAAGAGACTCCCGGAAGAGTAAACGAAGCTTGCACATGTATGTGTAATTTTTTTGCCTTAAAAAAATGAAATGCCTAGGAAGACATAACACATAGTACCTCTCATATGTATTATACTTATCACTTTCCATTCCTTTTATATACTGGCCATTCTTCATTTATTAGAAGTCAAAATATCATGTGGTGTAACCATTTCAAACATTAGCACAATTCTGAAAACTTGTTTGAATCTTTTTATATTGGCATATTTGGCATCTTTTTAAAAGTGTTTTGCATGTTACTGACCAAAACTGCAAAACTGCATTTTCATTTATAGTTCTTTCATAATTCACTAACAAACATTGTCTGAAGTTGTTCATTTTTTGAAAAAGCATCCGGTGTGACCATCAAGAAAAGACTCTTTTGAGGCTCATTCAAAACAATTCATTGACAGAAAGGGACATCATTGAGCGAGATCTGTGGACACATCAACAAAGTTCGTAAAATTATATATATATATATATATATATACAGTGGGGAAAACAAGTATTTGATCCCTTGCTGATTTTGTTGGTTTGGCCACTAATAAAGACTCGATCAGTCTGTAATATTAATGGTAGGTGTAGTCTAACATGCTGAGACAGAATATCACAAAGAAAATCAAGAAATCGACTTTAAAGAATTTGTATTAATTTATTTGCATTT
>CM041004.1:6538107-6557714 GCA_022985145.1 Pangasius djambal
ACTAGGGGATCAAATACTTCTTTTTCTCAATAAAATATAAATAAATTAATATAGATATTTAAAAGTTATTTTCTGGATTTTCTTTTTGATATTCTGTCTCCACATGTTAGACTACACCTACCATTAAAATTACAGACTGATCAAGTCTTTCTTAGTGGGTAAACCAACAAAATCAGCAAGGGATCAAATACTTGTTTTCTCCACTGTATATATATATATATATATATATATATATATATATATATATATATATATCATATCAGATTCAATAATGCGTTTTGGTGGGAAGTCCTTTTCAATCTCACTGGTCAATTTTGTGTCTGTTAAAAGTGCTACCAGACAGACTAACTCATCCTCTTAAAAAAACATCTATCATTAAATGAAAAAAGGTACTAAACTGCACCCCTGAGGATTACCCCATTAAAGACAAGCAATGGCACAGTTTAGTATCTGTTCTTCTATAAGTGTATACAGACACCTCAAATTAGATCATCAACACCTACAATTTCTCAGAATAGCTGACTGCCATAACTGCCACAACACAAAAATGCATCTGTTATAGACTCACCAGAGCCTTTCATCCCCAAGCTTTTTCTCTCCAAATAAAAAGAGATGCCTCCCCCATCTTCCCCCTCTCTTTTCCTCTCTCTCTCTCACCTCCTTCCCTCCCTTTCTATTCCACTCGGTTCAAAAATGAACCATAAAAATAAAATCCTTTAAAATCCTGCCAAAACCAGTGAAGAAGGAAGAGAGGAAACAACCTCCTCCACTCCTGTAATTTATCCACTCATCTAAAAACCCTCTTCATGTTCACTCTTCTTTCTCCCACCCATCTTGCAATAACCTATATACAGAGTTCCTGCTGTAAAACTCTGCATCGATACTGACTGCAAGTAATCTGTGGACCTTTGCTAATGCCATGTTTCGTTTCATTGCATCTTGATTCTTTATTGATTTCTCTGTTTCTTCATTAAAACTGCTCTTCCTTCTCTTGTAGCACTATATGTTAAGCCACATCGTGATCAATAATCATTTATAATTAAGCTACAGCAAAGGTTTGCGTTTAATGAATTACTCACTCCAGAAAACACTGACAGCTTGTTTATTGCTAGAAAAGGGTCCATTTATAGCTCTGTAGAAGCTCTCGCTGGGCCTGTTTGTGTTTTTAACTTTCTGTTTCTGATGCAAAGCAGGTCCATGCAAATCAAAACCAGCTCCAAGCTGCAAAGCACAATTGAAAACCCATCCCTTTTTCTCAAATATTCCCCTACTGGAGTCAGCAAATAGCTAGCTATGCCTACTAAAATGGTACAGGATCATTTATCATTAAGCATCCCACTTCTATATATATATGTATGTGTGTGTGTGTGTGTGTGTGTGTGTGTGTGTGTGTGTGTGTAGGGGAGAATATTTGCTTATTAAATGCAAATTTACAGCTTCCTCCACCTTAGTAATTGAACAGCAGGGAATGGAGAGCTGCAAAACACCTAACCTCTTCGTCATCTGGCCCACATCAATCATTACCCGTTTGGTCTCACGACGTTCAAAAGCAGAGCTGCGTGAAGTTTAAAGCAGCATGTAGAGGAAAAGCAGCCTATTTTTGTGCCCCCAGCTATGACACTTTGTATGCCATGGGAAAAATATGTAAACAAGGCTTCCTATGCAAAAACCATGAGAAAAATCTCAAACCTGATCTTAGATCAACATTAAAGGCTTCCACCTATATGCCGTTGCACAGGCATGCAGGATCATTTGAATATTCAAAAACATCTATAGCTTTGCACCCACTGCTGTTGCTACTGGGTGTATTGTTTTGCAGATGCTGAGACTCTTAACAAACTGAAGTGTGTTAAAATTAACAATAAGAAGCAGGTCCTGTTGGCACTGGAACATGATTGCAGTTACAGCTATCAATCTGAAGAAAGGTTGTGTGTCTAGTCACCACCTGTTCTGCTTTGTATATAAAGGGATCTCCCCCCAACCCTGGAAGTGTAAGTGGACACCATGTTCAACTCTGGGTAAAGATCCCACACAGAGTCAAAATAGTCCTGACCGCAAAACAAAGAGGACTTGTCTAGCTGACTTGCAAAATATTTCAACACAGCTTCAAGAACAAGGGAGTTGAGCAGCCAAATAAAAAGTGGAACTCAATTATCCAAGTACAAAACAAAGGGACTTAACTAGCTGACTACAAAACAATGGGAATCAAATAGCTAACTGCAAAACAAGGGGACTTAACTAGCTGACTGAAAAACAAGGGGACTCAAGTAGATGACTGAAAAACAAGGGGACTCAAATAGCTAACTGCAAAACAAGGGGACTTAATTAGCTGACTGCAAATCAAGGGGACTTAACTAGCGGACTACAAAACAATGGGAATCAAATAGCTGACTGCAAATCAAGGGGACTTTATCTAGATGACTGCAAAGCAAGGGGACTGAACTAACAATTAGCCAAATATAAAACATCAGGACTTAACTAGCTGACTGAAAAACAAAGGGACCCAACTATCAACTAGCCAAATATAAAACACAGGGTCTTAACTAGCTGACTGCAAAACAAAAGGAGTTGACCTACAAAACAAGAGGATTCAGCTATCTGATTGAAGAACATGGGGCTTAACTAGCTGACTGTAAAACAAGGGGACTCAACTAGCCGACTAGCCAAATGCAACTGATTCAACTAACTGACTGTAAAAACAAGGGGAGCTGACTAGCTGAAATGCAAAAAAAGAGGATTCAACTACTAACTAGCTAACTGCAAAACAAGGTGAGTTAGCTAGTTGACTGCAAAACAAAACAAAACAAAAAATCATCCATCTGACTGAAAAACAAGTTCATTTATCTTCTGTTCAGTGGATGTTGGTGAAAGATTTCCATTTACCTGCCCAAACGTGCTTTATGTGGTATTTATTTGAACCGATTTTGTTATGCTGATTTTTTTGTTATCTGTAATCACTCGTTCATGACTAAATTGAAAGAACTAGCTGCAGAATTCACTGACTTCATGCATGCTGTAAAAAAAGAGGTGATTTCAAGCTTGTACTGCAAAACAATCCAATGGTGTCCAAAAGGGCACGTCAGTTTGTTCTCCTGATGAATCTTGCAGACAGAACACATTTCCGCCTTCCTCTGAGCCGTGCCTTATTACCACAGACCTCCATTTGCATTGCTAAACAATTTCTGGTGGCAGGCAGTTGATAAAGCCTGTGAGCTTCCCTTTGTCCTTACTTTTGTGCACAACCTCCTGCAACAAACTATAGGATTTCACCAGAAACATTTCATTCCTAAGGCTAGATGTGGTAGTAGTAGTGGGTATCGGAACAGTGTAAATATCAGTTCTGTTTCAAAAGACGGTCACTTTAGCAGGATCAGGCTTGGTGTGGGGGTGTCGGGTAAAGAGAGCGACTGAATGAGTCGACTAGCTCTCTGCGTGACTGCAGAAAGCGCCTGCAGGCACCTTGGCTTTTAATAAGTCACATCGAGGTGCAGGATTTTAGAACACTCAGTTAACTTCTACTGATGTCTGTAAAAGAGAGAGCGAAAGCGAATGAGGAAAGAAAACGCAAACGAGCAGGGCTGAGAATGAATGAGCACTGAATATCCATTGCAGGCTTGAGTGAGTGAATGAGTGCAGGAGTAAATATGGGGGAAGCAAGAAAAGTAACAGGGACTACGAGTTTGCTGCTTGAAAATATAATAGATGTGAAACAAAAACTCATAGTAAAAATAAAAGGATAATATATAATATATGATCAAATAATAAATAAGAAGACCATATAAGACCATATAAGGGCATTATTTGACCTTTTAAGATTCCAGCTTACTACTTAGTTCTACTTCTTAAAGCATATTATTCAGTACATACAGTGAACCTAATAGGAAACATATGTAGGAAGAACACCTGTACACCTGCTCATTCGTGCAATTATGCAAGAAGCCAATCATGTGGCAGCAGTGCAATGCATAAAATAAAGATAAAGAGCTTCAGTTAATGTTCACTTTAAAAAAAATCAGAATGGAGAAAAAAAAAGGTGATCTCGGTGACTTTGACCGTTGCATGGCTGTTGGTGCTAGATGGTTTAGTTTGAGTATTTCAGAAACTGCTGATCTGGAATTTTCACACACAACTGTCTGTAGAGAATGGTGAGAAAGACAAATAAAAAAAACATCCAGTGAGCGGCAGTTCTGTGCATGCCTTGTTTATGAGAAAGGTCAGAGGAGAATGGCCAGACGGTTTCAAGTTGACAGTAAGGCTATGGCAACCACTATTTAACCACTCTTTACAACCATGGTGAGCAGAAAAGCACGTCAAATCATAGAACATGCCAAACTTCGAGGTAGATGGGATGCAGTAGCAGAAGATGACACTGGGTTCCATTTCTGTCAGCCAAGAACAGGAATCTGAGGTTGCAGTGGGTGCAGGCTCACTCACTTTTTCCAGTGAAGACTAGAAAAAGACCAGGTGATATTTTTTTCCAATCTTCAACCCTATAAGTCCCAGTATATTAGGACTATTTATAGCTTCTGGTCAGGCAGAATACCCTGGTATTTGAGAGGTCCTAACGTGCTCGCAATACTCTGGGACACTTATAGCATTCTCCAATAACTTTCAGTTGTCCAAGCGCAAACACTAATCAAAACCTTAGGTCATGTATCCTGCAGTCTTGTGCTCTGTTTGGGCTAAAACTGTGTATTTTACCTAAAGTGAAGCAATACTAAAAAGATTTGTTCTTCTTACATGAATTGTTATGTGCTTGGCTCACTTCATCATGAACATTAAAAACACTTAAAGAAAAAACACTAATTTTCATAAAATTATTGGTTTTTGTAAATATGAAACTGAAAGGTGATTCTTATCCATCTCTTATTGTCACCCAGAGCTGTACGCTCTCTCACACAAGTACAAGTAACATCAGGAGATCTACAACCATGTAAAAAGGAGCATTTGTGCATCGGGTTTCCGGAAATATTGCCTACATTGGTAGTAGTCAAGATGAAGGAGGTTTTGTACTTTAAAAGCGATTTTTCTTTTGTACTGCAACAGCTTTAAAAGAATTTGAATAGGGTTGGGTTAACAGCTTATCATTTTATGTAGTGCTCAGAATATGTAGATTAACAGTGAAATAAATAGCCTGGTATCTATTACAGGGATGTATTTCTGCCTCGCTCCTGATCACATCATTGACGTCGTGGCTCACTGTGATACAAGGGCGAGTCAGAACAATTCTTTTCTCTAAATGCACGCATGCAGCCGTGACTACATTACACTTTACACATTTACACGTTCAGCACTTCCCCTTGTCCATTTGGGGGGAAAACAGCAAGATTCTTCCCATCTAGCTGGAGATACCTGCTAAAAACATTTTGTTTTAAGTGAATAAATGAAGTAAAAAAAAATAATAAAAGACCTAGGTGTATTTTTCTAACATTTTTTCCCCCAAAAAACTGAAAACCTTGCAGTTGTGTACACTTAGCTCTACTATAACTGGCTGCAAAGTTTTCAGAAGGACCCTAAAGTAAATAACAGAAGTGACACAGTGATGCAAACTACATAGTGTGATAACTACAATGTTTCAGCAGAGGTAGTTACCTCTGTTACAGTACTGACACTGGAGACTCCTTCCAAAAATGCGAAACAGAAAACCTTACCATATCTACAGTTACATGTTTTTTGTTTTTTTAAATCCGCTTACGTGGGTTGTCCGTCATACCAAGTCCCTGTGTAAGGAGTTAGAAACGATAACGTGTTAGAATGAGCGCATTAATGTAAGCTTGTGATTTGCCTTGAAGCCAGAACTTCAGTCTGAGCTGAGCTGCTACAGAAATTTAATCACCTTCTGCACTGTGGTATAATGCTGCGTTCATGGTGCCTCGTAAGTGGTAATTTGCAAGTTGTAATGATGTCATCTCCCACCTCCGGACGCTCGATGTGTGAAATGGGGGAAAAAAGGATGCCTCCACGAAATGTCTTTTGTTTGCTCTGTCAGAGCGTAAAGCTCATAAAAAGCTACTTTGAGCACACTTTTACAGTTACAGGCCTGAGCGGATACTGGTTCTGTTTTACTATAGTGACCTTTAAACAGTCATGCAACGTTTTGGACGGAAATTGCATCACAGCAACAACAGCAGATAACAGTGACTAGCTTAGCAACAAGCTAGCCGGCTAACGTTAGTGACAACCTTCTCAAACCAGTTACTGTGACTTTATATTAACTGGTCTAAAGCCAATACTGTTATAAACTATATTTAAAAGTAATGAAGAGGAACTTTACACAGTTCACAGTGTGAGCGGTCAGGTTGATTTGATGTCACTCCATAAACATGGAAGAAAGTAGTAGTTGAGAAGATTAACCCAAGTTAGTTTTCATGTTGAGGGGTGTTTTCCATTTGTAGGCAACTCCAGTTGTAGGCAGAGAGTTAGAAGCTTTGCCTCGGACACAACGTAGCTCTTTATAGTTTCTGGTTAGAGATAATATCCTAGAATGGGCAAGGAACTAAAAGGGTTGCAACAGTGTAAGACACTTACAGTGTTCTACAGTACCTTTCTAGTGCACAGGTTATTAAACCACAACTGCAGTAAAGACAACTTTTCACGGTTATAAAACAAGCTTTAGTAATTGCATGTAAACATTGTTTCTATGCTGGGTAAAAACTAGCAAAATAAAAATATTATTTGACTAATAAGTGAAATTCAGTACAGAAAGCTCTATTTCTGGTCCAGAGAAAGGCACCTTCTCCGACAGCAGGAACTAAAAAACTGGAACTATGGTCCACGGAAATACTTCAATCCAGTACCACAAAGGGTTTATGTCTTTGTCCTGTTCCCTTGAGGGGAAATACTATAAATATTATAATATAAATTATTATTACGTACAACCTAACAAAAGAAGGCTTCCCTTTCTAAAAAGGTTACAAGTACATACAAGCATTTAAGAACCTTACTGACAAAACAAAAAACACGTGCAGACTTGATAACGGCCACAAAAATTGTCCAAGCTGAACAGCAAAACAGTATGTACTTTTTGAATATTAATTAATGAATATGCTATTTATGGAATTTCTATGTAAAAGCAATGTGATTTACTAAGCCTGGGTATGATTTATGGAGTGTAAATGAATACAACCCGAGAGCATGTATTAAATTTGCAGAAGCCTGTTTTGTCTGGTTGAAGACTAAATTATATGTCGTAATAATGAGACCGTTTATCTAAATTATGCCTCAGAGCAAAATAATTCATTCACATCCACCTTATTAACAAAATGTACACTCAACTCTGTGCTCTTTCCTTCAGTATAATGTATTTTGAACAGTTTCTCCACACAGCTCACTGCCTTTAGTTGGTGTTATACTTCAGCTTCGAGTTGAGCTTACTTTTCCAGGAGTCTTTGATTTCTGAACTCGCTGAAGCTACTGAGAAGAATTAGCACACATCATCATTTAAGTATCGTTTCCCAACAGCCCCCTCCTCCCAACCCCACCCCTACTTTGCATGTGATGTCATGCACACAATTTTTCTTCGTAAATCACACAAAACATGCCCAATTCAATTCAGTTTTATTTGTATAGCGCTTTTAACAATGGACATTGTCACAAAGCAGCTTTACAGAAATAAATGGATTCACAAAAAATATATTGTAAATATTCGAATTTATCCCTAATGAGCAAGCCAGTGGCGACGGTGGCGAGGAAAAACTCCCTGAGATGATATGAGGAAGAAACCTTGAGAGGAACCAGGCTCAAAAGGGAACCCATCCTCATCTGGGTGCAACGGATAGTGCGATTATAAATAAATCCCTTCTATTATTGTGTACTATATGGACAAATAGTGCAATTGTGCAACCAATAAATTCATCACAGTTTTTGCAAGAAGTCCGGTTGGTTAAAATCTATCCGCTGTCCACTGATGGAGTCCTGAGTACGAAGCTGCTCGTGGCAACCACAGCCCCAAAGCCACTACAGCAATCGCAGTCCCAAGCCATTACAGTACAGCTCCCCATATGTGATCCCCAAGCCATCTCCACAGCCCCCAGGTGGCACCATCCCCAGCAAACCAAACGGTTCTTCAGGCCGTCCATATGGGCCCCAGCAGCAGCAGCTCAATGTAACCTATTGAACATGCAAATAACCACTCGTTATTTGGGATCTTAAATAGATAGCTAGCTTGTGATATTCCAACATATACCATAAAGATGTATTTTGGTAGCATAACTGTGATTCAACCATCAGTGCAGAACCGACTCGCCCAGAGACTTCAACAGGTTGGAGATATTTCAATAATTGGGCAGGTTCACAGCCAGTAAAGCTTTCAAAGCCATTGCCAGTGAACTCATCCCTCAACCGCACTGGCAGTGACACACACACACACACACACACACACAGAGTGACCACAGAGTTCCTGCAGCACAGAAGCAGCTTTGTGGAGCCTTTGGTGTACCAGAACAGAACAAAGCATCCTGTGTGTGAAGCATCCCAACAGCTGGGACACACAGAAAACCTCGGACACGCTTAACCACCATGGGACATTTTCATTGTTTCTGCACCACCATTTCCTTCTTTTCCTTCTTTCTCCTGGCTTTTCCTCTGTATCTGCATTTCCTTTCATCATCTCCTCTTCTCTACTACAGTCACGCTTTCAGTGGTGGGGACGCTTAATCAGCAAAACAAGGGGAACGGCTGATAAGCCATCAAACAGCCAGCACAAGAAAGTCACTGAGCGTGAATTTGTAGGCTTTGCAGATCAACAGAGAGCCAAGGAATGCAAACTTTGTGCTTCGCCAGCAGAAACTGCTGAAGGGAAATCCGACTGACTCTATTCTGTAATGCGTCTTTTCACGTATTCACATACATGCCACAGCTTTATTGATGCTCACGTGTCACGTTTCATGACATTACAATATCATATACAAAACCTTACTTGTGGTATTGAGATTTCTAAATTATATGAATGTGCATCCCAGTAGGTATGTATGCTTTGTATTCCTGTACATTGCGTGTGTGTGTGTGTGTGCACACATCACTCCAAGCTGTCTTGCGTGTCATGTGATATTCTGGATGCCACCTCTAATAACCGAGAAATGCAACAGCTGCAGCAGGGCCAAGGGCATCGTTACTAACTGACTACCACAGCTGTAAAATCCGCTCATGTGATGAGAAATATTTTTAAAGTTCTCATTTCTTGTGCAAATCACCATCACCACCGGGATTCTGTGTAGGGATGCACTGGACGGGTATGAGTGTTAGTATTGGAGCTGATATTACCTTGAAATATTCAGTATCAGATCACATTTACATGCGGCACATAAACACAATTTCGGTGAAAACTATTTGTTGTGGAGTTTTATTGGCTGATTGCCAGAATTCTGATTAGAAATTGAAGGAAAAATGCTTACACCCATATCAAATATGTACATATGTGTGGCGATTTGGGAACAATTGAATTCTGGCAAAACAAACAAAGACACAAAAAAACTCACAAAAACTGGCCAAAATTGGGTTTTTATTTTCAAAAAAAAAAAAAAAAATCACGTTGAGAAAGGAGACAATTTAACAGTCGTTTAAAACCTTTTAACCGCTTAAAACCTTGCTAGCTAAGTGCGCTGTGTGCCTCAGACACTAAATGTCAGGCTCTGATCAATTCGTTGTATAGCTACAGTGTGTGCTGTAGTGAAACAGACATAAGCCTAATCAATTCAGTTTGTAAACAGATACTGGCTGTCAAAACGATGCCAATGAAATCTTTACATGCAATTTTCTCCCTTTTCACTTTTGGGGGTACCCAGATTTAAAAAACCTGATTGACATACACATTAAAGGGAAACATATTTCACTTCAGGTCTATAATCTATAGTTTTCAATCCCATATTACATTACAAAAAGGTCGAAAGGGCTTTCCCAGGATGTCACATATATTTTTAGATCCAATCCACACATGCAGTGTATTTTACACCGACACAGTGGGTAGTGTTGACGCCTTTAGAGCTCGTGGATCCCCGGTTCGATCCTGAGCTTGCGTCACTGTCTCTGCTGAGTTTCTGTGCATGTTCTAACTGCATCTGCGTGGGTTTCCTCCAGGTTTCTCCATTTTCCTACCACCTTCCAAAAACATGCCAACAGATGGCTTGGCTAAAGCCTGTGTGATTCCAGCGGTCTTTTTTTTTTTTTACGATTATTTCTTGTCACATTGTACAAGATGATCCCAGTAAGAATTCTATAACAGACTGTGCGATAACGTGTTGTTCATGTTCTTCATAAGACGACCGATCTCAAATCCCGACCAATGATTAGCCTTTACAATGTGTGACTGTGCCTGTGTGCATCGTGTAAAGCCAGCATAGGACAGACTGCCCCTAGGTGTGACTGAGTTTGTGAATGCGTACAGTTTGTGTTGAATCCAGGGTGTACTCCCACATCACACTCGGGATAAGGTGCTCCCTGAAAGTGACTGAGCTAATGTCTATGATCGAGATCGATTTCGCGCAGATCACACACGGAAACTAACTTTGCTATAGGCTCTCACTGGAAAGTTCAAATTCTGCCACTGCTGTGTAATACACAAACGCATGTACTGTAAATCAGATGTTCAGAGTGATTTGCTCACATCTGTAAGTTGATATGGTTCTGTTAAGGCTAATTACTCCTACCCTGTCAGAAGGAAAGGTACCCACCTGTACTTTTTTTTTTTTTATCTTCACACTGGGGTCGTGCCATCTTTTATACCTTTAACATGTTTTACCTGGAAATCTTTCCAAATAATTTACGCTAACATAACCTGACCTTAAGGACCACTACTCTAAAAGCTACCTAAGGTACACCACATGCATTTCCGAGGTACAAAACATGCAATCGTGATGGAACCACCTCAGCGACAAGGTTTGGTGCTTTCATTTCTGAGTGCTGGGCTGGACTGCTTTACAGCTAAGTGATACTGCATACAGCCTGTGTGTGAATTTATTTATATACTGCATGTACAGGTTTTAATTTGTTCCTGTTTGAGTAACAATATAAAGGTACAACAATTTTTCCTTCAAATTCTGATCAGAAACATGAAGAGTCACTCAGAGTTGCTGCATTTTTCCTCCATACTTTTCGCGTCTCAGGTTTCACAGAGAGAGACTCCCAATGATTTGCTGCCCTTCCCCCTTAAAACAGAAAAAATCACGGAGACCATTCTACTTCCACTTAAAAAAACCCTGAATTATACAGTATTATATATATATAATCCTGTCCTACTTAGAGATACTAATATGTACACATTTGTAGATAAATCAGTCATTTTTTGCTTATTTGACAATTCCTGCTCCAACACCACAAAAGCAAAGTATCTGGGATGCTTGCACTAACGAGATGCTTATTTTAATCTGTCAAGCTGACGATTTGGTGCGAGTTAACTCTGTGTTTGGATGGAAAACATAGACAGAGAGTAAGAAAAGGCGATCCTGGCATTCCACACCACACCACACACACACACACACACACACACACACACAGAGCTTGTGGGGAAATCATTCCTCCCTCTGCATTGCAAGACACACTTCATTAATCAAACTCTGTGAGATAATAATAATAATAATAATAATAATAATAATAATAATAATAATAATAATTTTAATTTACATAGTGCCTTTCTCATAACCAAGATCACTCTACAACCAAAAAAAGAACCACACAAAATACACAGAAGAGAAGAGAAAAAAATAACGAAAAATAAATACATAAATAAATAGTACAATAAAATGTACAATAATAATAATAATATTAATAATAATAATATTAAAAACAGCAGAGCATTCTGTTTGCATGGTCCCTTTTTACACATTGTGTGTGTGTGAGTGAAACACACACACACACACACACACACACATTTAAACATATATACATATAAACCATATAGAGCTCTCCAGGTAGAGAAAGCTATTCTGTCTGGGATGCATGCATAATTTAACCCACACCTGTCACGCGCTCATGGTCAGCTCGGTATAGCCTTACCTGAGCCGGTGCAGCTCGAAATTATTTACACAATGCAATGCATTTATTTCATGAATAACCTCATTTTCCAAAATTGTGAGCAGCTAATGAGAAACCTGCCAAAATGCACGGAGCACTATGGAGTTTTCTTTTGCTATTACAGAAAAAGAAAATCCCATACCTGTAAAATGCTGTTTATTTTTCCATCCTCCTCTGGGCTGTGTAGGTATTCCTGTATTCCTGTCACTTTTTCCGCACTTCTTCTCACTGCTGAAATGCAGCTTGTGGATGCCAGAGATGCTCTCTCCCAGCATTCATCCAGAACGCATCCGCACAGATTCACCTACAGGACGATTTCTCAGCCGTACCAGGAATCAAGCTAATCTAAACAAATGTCCTTCTGCGTGTAAAACCAGTGCTTTGCGAGTCTCTGTAAGCTCACAGCGCTCCTGCTTATAATCCATGTGAATCCACCTCTGTCTGCTTTCTATTGTTGGAGCCCCTTCACGACACAAACCCCGCCCAAAAGCAAGGCGCCCCATCTGATTGGGCCACAAGCCGCAAGTCCCGCCTCCTCATGAACCGCAATCCAATCAGAAGTATTTCAACGAGTAACGGGTCCAGTACCTTTAAAAAGATCCAATCTAAACCTTTAAACTTATATACATTTCCCTTTTCCTGTATTTTAATTGCTTTTAAACCATAAAAACTTACAGCAACACTGAAAATATTGGAAATATATTCTTCTGATTTTTCAGACGCACACTGCCCATAATTATTAAACGTGTAATTATCCACTATTATTAAAATAAGTTGAATATATAGCGAATACAAACATTATGCTTTTATACTTTCAGGATTTTTCCCTGATAATTCATTCCCTAATATCGTCCTGTAGGTGTAAAGCGACACGATTCCAACCCTCCAAGGTCCTAGAAGTTACATACAAATTTACTACATATTTCAAATATATTTTAAGATATTTTTTAATTATTGTTTCGAAAAAATAAACAAAAATTGGCCTTTTTTACTGAACTTTGGTTTTGAGCTAAAACAACCTCTGAAGATATAATACACACAACGCTTTGTATCACTCGTGCAGGACCCTTAGACAACAACATCGAAGATGGCGGCTGTGGTCGGTTCCCTCGTTGCGTACGGTAGTGATTCAGATTCAGAAAATGAGCCCGAGTCCACTACAAATACAGAACAAGCTGATCCAGATGCAGTGGCACATCTCCAGCCTTTGAAATCTGGAAAAACTACAAGTTTGGTTCTTAATTCAGCGCCTGAGGTCGCTGTAAAGGTAAAGCAGCTAGCTGGTTAGCTTTAGCTAGCTACATGCCGCCAGGGGTCTCTTACGAAGTTATCTCAGTGTCTGAGTATCAGTAACTGTCATGTATCTAATGTTTAAATGTGTTTATGGGCCTCCAGTGACATTAAGAAATTAGGTTTAGCAAAGTGCAGTGGATTATTATGACTTATATATAACATGCAGGTAGCTAGTTAGCCTGTTAGCTAGTTAGCTATTATAAGTTCTTCAAACGTCCAAACGCGTGATACATGAATTCCTCATGACATGTTTCTTGAACACTTCACATCTTAAGCATGTCTCCAGTACAGTTTAAGTCAGTTAAAGTCATGGTTCATCCTGTTGTTGGTGCATTGTAGGAAGATGTTGAGACAGGAACACATCTGGATCCCTCCCTCAAGGAGATCAACTACAATCCTACCTACAGCACCATGTTTGCACCTGAGGTGAGATCTGGTCATCTAACCAGCTTGTTCAAGTGTGCTTCCACAGCTGTCACTGCTTTCTGAAAACTGTTTGCACGGTAAGATCTTGAAACGAGAAGGAAAACGAGTGGTTTGTAAACTCCTCGCAGACAGTAGTTCTTGTTTTCCTCCTCAGTCTGGTGACCAGCCATATCTCCTGTATCACACCACAGCTATGAGAGCGACGGGCGAAGCCTAACATGCAAACCGAGCTTTAGGAAGATATTTTTTTTGAGAACTACAGCACTGTGCAAAAGTCTTAGGCACCCTATTTTTTTTTTAGTACAAACTTTATTATAGATGTTTATTTTCTGACTTCTACATTATTGACTCGGTACAAAAACATTTTAGATTCCAAACATTAGTTTTCCAGCACAAAATGAAACGTTACAGAAAAATGTTTGCATATCAGTAAAGAATGCAGCAGATTCCATAAGAGACGCTTTTCAGATAAAAACAGAATGAAGGCTGCTGGGTTTCGCTGCAGAAATAAGAAGCGAGTCGACAGTCAAAGTCTCCAGAAGAACTGCGGCTGCTTCTGCAAGACGCTCAGTAACACTTACAGCTCGTTTCCTTATAAAACTGCACACACTGCACCTGAGACACTGTTTTTTTTTTTTTAAAGCGAAGGATCGTTACACCAAATATTGACTGTTTCATTTATTTCTGTTTACTGCTCTTTATAGTATTTTTTTTAATGTGGAAACATTTAATTTCATTATTTTTGAAGGCATCTTTGCTCTACAGCATTTCTCTGCATGTGCCTAAGACTTTTGCACAATAAATGTTTCTATAAATTCTGTAAATGTATTTATCACGCTCTCATTATGAGAAGAGACAAATAAAAAAAATTTAAAAAAGTATCTTGAAAGCATCAGCAGTGAGGTAACCATCGCATTATACACTCTGAATAACGCCTTGTGTTACAGTTTGGACCTGTTAATCCATTTAAAACTCAACAAATGGCCGCACCGAGGAACATGCTCTCAGGATACGCCGAGCCTGCCCATGTCAACGACTTCATGTTTGAACAGCAACGGAGGACGTTTTCTACTTTCGGTAAGAGTCATGCGTGACGCTTGCTGAACCTCATATCAAGGGAACAGCTAATTCCTTACGTTTTGCAGTTATTGTGATGCTAATTGTCTTATGCAGTGGAGCGCATCTTTACTGTAGCTCTGGGTTCTTGTGTAGGAGTGGCACAGAAATAAATCTCAGACATTATAATGGTGTGTGTCAGTTACAGAAGGAACCAGTCTGAGTCGGAAGACACTCTGATTTACTGTTTTCCTCAATCAGAGCTGATAAAAAAACACAGCTGTGCTTTTCACACTACTTTAGAAAACACCTCTCCACATCCGAAAGCCTCCGAAACTTTTTAAATCATTCTGTACATAACTAACAAAGATGGCAGACGAAAACTAATCTATATAATCAAGCAGCAGAGCAAACCGTCTTCTGTTTTTCTACTCATTTCTGTGATGACAGAAAGAAATGATCCAAGCAGTTTGAGATGACTTTCGGTTTGTGTCACGGTGCTATCATGTGGCCATGAAGGGATGCACATGGTCAGCAACAATACTCAGATAGGCTGTGGCATTCATGTGATGACTGATGGAAACATCATTCCCCACACCATCACACCACCTCCACCAGCCTGGACTGTTGACACAAGGCAGATTCCTCAGTTTTTCCAGTCTAAACCTGTCCACTTTTGGTGAGCCTGTGCCTCAGCTTTCTGTTCTTGGCTGACAGAAGTGGAACCCGTCACGGCCTTCTGCTGCCGTAGCCCATCCCCCTCAAGGTTTGATGTGTTGTGCATTCTGAGATACTTTGAGCTCACCACAATTGTACAGAGTGATTATCTGTAGTCTTTCTGTCAGCTTGAAGCAGTCTGACCATTCTGCACTGACCTCTTTCATCAGCAAGGCATTTTCACCCGCAGAATTGCTGTTCGCTGGACGGTTCTTGTTTTTAACATCATGCTGTGTAAACTCTAGAGACTGCTGTGGGTGAAAATCCCAGGAGATCAGCAGTTATAGAAATACTCAAACCAGCCCGTCTGGCACCAACAATCATCCCACGGTCAAAATCACAAAATCATTTTTCCCCATTCTGATGGTTGATGTGAACATTACCCATATCCGCGTGATTTTTATGCATTGCGCTGCTGCCACACAATCGGCTGATTATATAACTGAATGAATGCGTAGGTGTACAGGTGTTCCTAATAAAATGTTCATTGAGCGTATTAAAACTAGATTGTTAAATTGCATTAGTCTGTAGGATGAAACGAATCTTGAGATTGCACAATACGTTGGAGGGCCTGATGAGCTCGCTAATGAATTTATGATTCCTGCATCCCAGTTAAAGGAATGGAAGTTATTAGGACAGTGTGGGCAAACAGCCAGCGTACTCCAGAATGCTTCTCCTTCATCATTCAGTACATAAAATCTGTTCACTGTGTTCTTCAGGCTATGCCTTGGACCCCTCCATGGACAACAGTCAGGTCTCTTCAGCCACTTACATAGGAGCAGTGGATGAGGCAGAGAAACACAAAGGTAGCAGATCATGACATTCATGTCTTTTAATTACGCGATGAGCAGTAGTGTCAGCAAACACCTTCCTTTCCGCACTCCACAGGGCAAACCGTTTTCGAGTCGGGCCCGAGGAAGACGGAGAAGAGGAAGAAGGTGAAAGGAGGCGACGCATCGGAGATCGATGGCTTCCTGGGACCTTGGGCTAAATACCAGGATGAAAAAGATGTCGCTAAACCCACAGAGGTCAGCTGTTACAATGAGTTTCTTGAAAGTAGTACAGAATAGATGTGTGGTGGTGTTTTTTTAAAGCTTTTTAACACTTTTTAAATCATTTCATTTGTTTTGGCTGGCAGGAGGAACAGAAGGAATTAGATGAAATCACAGCAAAGAGGCAGAAGAAAGGCAAAAATGAGGAAGAGGCTCCTGCAGAGGAGAAGACCATTCTGCACGGTAAGAGTCTGTTCCACCCCGGAGTGGAGTTTTTTTTCCCCCCTGAAATCCATATTCAAATGTAAAACTGGCTAGTTTCTATTGGTTAATACAGCTGAAGTAATTAATGCAGATGTAGTTGAAGTCATATGTTGAAAAATATTAAGGGTCAGCAATATGACTAAAATGGCATGAGATTTTCACAATATTTTATGGTAACTGTACTTCATGGAATAAGATTTATTTTTTTTTGCTTGAACCGTATTGCAGTTATAGTTAATAGTCTTCATTTATGCCGGTTTACCACACTGTGGTTGAACATGAGGTGTAGTTTAGGCTTGATCGATCCGCACTGGGCGTGTGAGTATATGGAGCCGTTGATCTCCAGCCATTACTTATAATTATATATTGCTTTGGTAAAGCCATTGACAAATATGTTTTTTCTACATCATATCAATTATTTGCTTTTGTAGCAGCCTTCACATGACAGAAAATATTGACATACGGTTCTGAAAACTGCAGCCTTTTCTCTTTTGCATGTATCTCAACCACAAGTAATTCCAGGATTTTTCCAGGAAGTCTGGATAAAAGCGAAAATTAGTGTCTGACACCACTGAGGAACACAAACGTGCTGATTGTCTTAAAGCAGCCTAGAAATGTAATGAAATATGTAATAGATCAAATATAAAAATAGCAAATATAGCAGGGCAGCAGAACAGTGTTCATGCAAGGGAGCAAAGTTGGCCGTGCTCTCTCGAGCAGGAGGGGCATACCCTATGTCAGTCTCTCATGTCAATCACAGCAACACTAGCCAATCGTGAGTGTCTGTGAGCTCATGTATGTGGAAGAGGGCAGACAGCGCTTTCCTCCTGAGGGTGTTACGCTGCCCTGTGACGCAGCACGAGCAGAAGTTAGAAAAGGCGGCTTGACGTGTCTCAGCTGATCTCTGCTTGCTCTCCTGTCAGTGCTGTAATAAATGAATTCAGTCAGGTTTGTCGTCCTGGATGAATTTCCCATTTTTAGCGTCATTCAAACATTATAACTCTGGAGTTTATCCAACCCCAAGAGTGCACTGGTATTATACTGCAGCTGGTATTTACACAATCTATCAGGCTTTGTTTCTGATTCACTGTGGAGCAGAACCAGCTCAATCAGCGTAATGTTCACAGGATGTTTCCACACACAGAGAGAGCACTTTGCTGCAAGCCAGCCATTAAAACATCTTTTAGCACACTGATATTTTTTATAGTTTTTATGGTCATGTTTGTTAAACTAGCTTCTTTTTTTTTTTTTTTGCATAACATGACAAGACAGAAAGCATTCATTTATATGCATTTATTTAAGCTTAGAAAGAAAACTTTATATATATATTGACTTAATTATTAATTTATTTGTCAATATTTTTGGAATATTTGTGGTTTTCCCAGGCCTCGGTTACCTTGTGACAGATTTTCATATGTTAGTTTCTGACTATTGTTGATGTGTCTACTAACTAGTCTGTCTTTGCTTTTTACTTTCTTGTTCATCAATCTCAAAAGCGAACAAAACTTGTGCTTTAGCTTTTAGGGAAAAGATCAGAAATAAGCAGCAGCCGTTTACAACACTGATTTTACATCAGGCAGGCTTAAATGAACTTCCCCAGGGCTGCTATGTAAAGTCCTTTTTGTTGTTGTTGTTGTTTCTTTACAGTTAAAGATGCGTATGATTACCAGGGCCGTTCTTACCTGCACGTTCCACAGGATGTGGGTATTAACCTGCGCACAGCCAACATACCTGAGAAATGCTATCTGCCCAAAAAGCAGCTGCACGTCTGGACCGGACACACAAAGGTGAGGCGGGATCGGTTTTTAAGAGCGCAGCCTGGAGTCTAGATGATTCACGCTGTCTCAGTTTTGATCCAGAGTCCAAAATGAAAAGTTTGTTTTATTCTCTGTAAGGTTGAGATGTCATTAACAGATTAACAGTGTACTTGAATAACGCTCTTATTAGGATAACACCTAGGCCTCTAGTGGATTTCTTGAGCATGATTCTTGAAATCCATCCAATTTGAGATGCTGGAGAAAGGTTTTTAAATGGCGACTTTAAAAAATATCTGAATGTCAGACAACTAGATCCTTAGTGTTTACATAAAACCACTCAACATTTTTATCCCTTTAAGACAAATGTAACATTTTAAATAGTTAATCAACGTGGTCAGTGTTTGGAATGTTGAAGAAAACGTTTGAAATTTTGAATAAATGACTGGAGATGGTTGTTTAGTGGATTTAATACAATTAATACAAAAAAAGCATTCCCTAGGTTTATAGTTTTGCAAGTAGCTGTAATTATTGTGCTAAATAAATTCTCCTAATGGTGATTGATGTTAGAATTAGATGTAGCGCATGGGAAAGTGGCAGGTTCTTCAAGTACGCCATCACACCTGCCTTTCAGCTTAATATCAATCATCTAGAGCGTGAAAACTACAGGCTGTGCTTAAGGCATCCGAGGCATAGGCATATTGCTAGATCGATGCCTTGATATTTATAACTTGCACTAAATAACAAGCTGCTAAGTTGGCAAAGCAAAGCCTTAGCAAAGCAGTAGCTCTCTAATTTGGGCATTTCTGGGATGTACCACCAACTCCTTCCAGTTAGTCATATGATGTGTGTTGAGCTTAAATGTTCATCATATAGAAAGAAGCCTTGAAAAGACTTGGACAAATCGTTTGAATTTTATTTCCAACGAACTTTGAGTTGCATAGATAGTTAAAGATTTGATCATCCAGAGCCAATAGCTGAAAAAAGAAAGGGAATGAGCATTTCCACCACTTCTGGATTAAAGAAGGCTGTGATAATGTCAACTGTGCAGTCGCGAGAAATGGATGGTGGCTTTTTTTTTTTTTTTTTTTTTTTTAAA
>CM041004.1:6557814-6571420 GCA_022985145.1 Pangasius djambal
AAAAGCACCTACGCAAATCATTCCAGATTCATACGTCGATTGGCTCGTCTCTCAATTTATTAGGGAGAAAATGACTCATGTTTGCGCACTCCGATGTTCAATCGGAGAGCGTCTACTAAAAAAAAAAAAGCGGTCTGGTAATATACTACAATCAGAGTAGACGTCACTTGATATTGTGGAGTGTAGAGATGATTACAACGTTTTAGTCTGTCGTAAAGTAATTGACTAGTCAGAATACTCACCGAACATGAATGATAAACAACAAACACGGAAGATTCCTGTGATTTACTTTTCACACCAGTTTGATTAAATATTCAAATTGCGTCCTTTTTCGAATAATGAATTGGCTCAAAAGCTGATTTTGATTGAAACATGATTGGGCCAACCACAGCATGTGCTTTTTTATGCGTGGTGTATGTGTGTGTGATTGTAGCTGAAGGCCTCTGCATTTGTGTGGTTCAGTTCAGTATTTGTATTCACTCTGCGCACTCACAGCTTCAGCTCTCGTGTGATGGAGACGACCCCGTTACTCACGCTCTCTGTTCTGCTCCCTCACGTGTGCATGTAGCTTAAACCCACAGCCCTGAATCTTAACTAGACCCATGTAACATGTATTTTTAAACCTAATGAAATGATCCCAGTGATCAGTTATTCATTATATATGATATTTCCGTTTGTTTCTGTCTCTCACGTTCGCTTGCTCTCTTTGTTTTGTGTATGGAGCACGGTCAGGAACAGCTACAAGTTTCTGCACTCAGGTTGGTCAGGTTGCGCAGGAGAGCGAAGCTGATGTGAGCAGAATATTTAGATATTTAGCTGAGAGTTTGACCAGAGTTAATGTGAAAGGAAGAATCGAAACGTTCCGAATCCTCAGAGAACACGTTAAGCAAAATGGCAGTTTGATTAGGATGTTCGTATGTTACTTGCCGCACACTCGTGCTACAGTGTTACAACAGCAATGAATGATATATTATATGGTCCTACTAGGAATTCCCGGTTGGTTTACTACATGGTTGTACGTTTTTCACCTTCTTTTATTAACTGAGCATAACTTTTAGCAGAACTCCTTGCTTTTGTGGAGTATAAGTATACAGTATAAGTTCAGTGTAAGTATTCACTCTGCGCGTTCACACCTTTCGCTCCGGCGTAGTGACAATGAACCTCGCACTCCCTCGCACGCATAGCATATAACTTACCCGTAACAAGGCTAAACTGGACAGCTGAAATTGAAAACATGTTTCATGGACTTTTTCCAGTCTTCAGCTGTCCAGTTTGTGCCTACTGTAGCCTCGGATTCTTGTTCTGTTGTAGCTCATCCACCTCAGGGCTCAATGTTTTGTGCATTATTCCGAGATGCTTTTCTGCTCGCTGTGGATGTAAAGAGTGATTTTTTTTTTTTTTTTTTTGAGCTCCTGTTGTCTTTTTCTGCCATTTCTCGTTTCCATTCATTTTTTGAAGTTAATTTAAAGGCACTACCCTTTAAAACCACGGAAACGCTCTCATTTGCAAGGCGTTTCCGTGAGCAGAATTGCCTCTCACTGGAGGTTTTTTGTTTTTCACGCCATTCTGTACAAACTCTGGAGACTGCTCTGTGTGAAAATCCCAGTAGATCAGCAGTTTCTGAAATACTCAAACCACCTTGTCTGCCACCAATAACAGTTTCTCCATTCTGTTCTTTAGTGTGAATTGAATTAACTGAAGCTCTTGACCTTTTTTTGCATTGCACCTCTGCCACATTTTTGTTTGGCTGGATAATTGCATGAATTGTTCTTTCTTAGAAAGATATTTTTGAGAGTGACCTTTACAGCAAAATGACACTGTTAGCATTCATCACATTGTCATTATATGATGAAAGACAGTGCCTGTGCGCCTCTCCTACTGTGCGCTTTATGGCTGTTGTGCATGATGAAGTTTGCCACCGTGCTAGGAATGGCAGCAGAGATAGAAATAGCACCTCCCTAACCAACGGTCCCTCCACAATTTCTCTTATTTCTCCTTATGCCTTGTTTCTGTACAAAGTCACGTGATAGGCGTTTTCGTGAGAAGGCAGGATTTGGGGATCAGTGCGCTTCAGCGGGGTTCTCTCCGTGTAAAAGACTGCATCTTCTTCTTCTTCTTTCGGCTTTACCCTTCAGGGGTCGTCATCACTCTCCACCTATCCCTATCTTCTGCATTCTCAACACGTGCGCCCACTAACTTCATATCCTCATTTATTACCTCCATATACCTCATCTTTGGCTTCCTCTTCGCCTCCTGCCTGGCAGCTCCATGTCCAACATTCTCCTACCAATATACTCCCTCTCCCTCCTCTGAACATGTCCAAACCATCTTAATCTGGCCTCCCTGACTCTGTCCCCCAAACGTCCATGTAAAAGACTGCATAATATATGTAAACCTCATCTGAGCGATCATCCACCAAACAAAGACGTTCGCAAGCGATTAAAGTCGTGGATTGTTAAAGGGGCTAGGATTCTGAGGTCTCGAAAGTCATGTAGTGTGCACTCAGCACGAGAGGCACATCAGCATCTCGACTGCCTGTCAATCAGCAACCACTGCACCGCACGACGGCAGCATACGGCCAAATGCACAAGCATGTCAGTGGAACTTGGGGAATGAGGACAACTGAAATTGGGCAGCTCTAAACACACAGCTCCGTTCAAAATGTGCCACAAGACTGTGGGACACTCAATAAGCCGCTTATTCATCTTTGTCCTGGTTATCAGTGAGTGTCACTATAGTACACACACTTTTCTATGAAAACTACATGTTGTACAGTCATGAAACTTTGTAGATATTGTGATGTGTGTAGAAAGTGTCCATTTGGCACTTGTTGTTTTATGGAGGTTTCAGCTCCATCTCTGTTTACGTTGTCAGGGTGTCAGTGCTATTCGGCTGTTTCCTGTGTCCGGCCACCTGCTGCTCTCCTGCTCCATGGACTGTAAGATTAAGGTATGTTGTATTCCTTATGATTCTGTAAGTCATGCGCACAGATGCATTTAGGTGGAAATTTAGTACATTTCACAATTCCAAGTGCATCCGCTGTATCACATTGCACGATATACGTATACTGACGTGCATAACCCGCTTTCCTATTGCTCAGGGCTTATATGAGAAATAACCTATAACTTCAATTTCAGTAATGTATACCACACCTTCAGTACGAATGGATCACACATTCTTTCAAAAGTTATGAAGTCTGGATTCGATAAAACTGAACTCAACTTTGGGCCATCGATTCCTTCATGCATGTTTCCTGAAAGAATTCATATTGTTTTTGTTTTTTTTAGAAAAATTACATTTTTGAGATGTCAGGATGTCTTAATATTGGAGACATTGTACTAAGGACCTTTGTGTGCTTTATCTAACAGGGGAAATTGGAAATGGGGCTTATGATAAGAACTACTTCCCTGGACATAGTTCACTTCATGCACAGAGTTTCTACACGCAGTCATAGTCCAAATATTAAGCCATCTTGAACTACCTCTTGCTAAACTAAACAAGCCACTGCTGACCAACTGACTTTATCCTTCATGGCAAATCGAGGAATATAAATTTAATTGTGTAACTTTATTTTGCTCAAGGTTACTGCATCAGCAGTATCACTAATTAAAATGGCTAAACGGCACTTAACTAGAGTCTCTGGGAATATATACCTTTATATGTTTTTTTTTTTTTTTTTTTTTTTAATTATTCCACTTTGTCACATGTAAAGGCCACACTGGTCTTAAAGCACTCCCCTTTTTCCCCTTGTAGTTATGGGAGGTGTACAGTGACCGGAGATGTTTACGGACATTTATTGGTAAGATCCATCTTTTACCCATTTCTACACTTCATTTGTTTGTTGTAGCTGTTTTATTTAGTGATTTCAGTGATAAACTGCACCATATCTGAATAACGTATATCCTAGGACACACCGTTTAAAACAAAGAATGATCTTCTCGACGTATTTTGTACCTGCAGAAAAACGCACTCCACATGAATATGATTGTGTATTCGTTATCTGTGTATCGTTATCCTTCTGTTTGTCTCTCCTTAGTGCTGATACACAAAAGAGGTTTAGCACAGCCTAATATTATTAAGATAACTTTACTGATTTGTTGATCATGTTGTGGGTTTTTGTTGCACAGGATGGAAATTAGATGAATGAATATTGATGTAGATCAGCTGTTTGATTTCCACAAAAGTTTTAAACGATTCATGTCAGTTGGCATACTGAAATGAAAAAGCAAAGCAAACCAAAACAATGCCCATGTGATGCAGCAGAAAAGCGTTCGGCCTATCGTCGGTTGATGGAAAGTTGTCTGGGTTGTTTCTGTCCCCTGTCAATCACAGCGACACTAGCCAATCAGGGTGTGTGTGAGTCATGTATGCGGAAGAGGGCAGATAGTGTGTTCCTCCGAGTGTGCTGCAGTGCCCTGTGACGCTGCAGTTCGAAAAGATACAGTTGTCTGGCTTCACGTGTCTCAGAAGAAGCACGTTAGCTTTCACCTTCCCTGGTTGGTAGCTAGAACTGGCAGGTGACAAAATTGGGAAGAAAGGGGGGGGGGTTTAAGTAAAACACTGTTTTTTGCCCTAAATAAATGCCTGCTCATCCATAACCTGCTATATTGGAACGTTTCTGGGAAATAGAAAAATTGTCACGTATGAATTCGCACAAAAGATCCTGTCCAGGAACTACACAGCCACATAATTGGTTTCCATGATTTTTTCCACCGGGCATCAAAACCCACAGCTCTTGAGACAGTTTATCAGCCCAACTGATGCGAATGCACCCAATTCACATTCTGTGTGTTGTGACACAAACACACTGTAGTGGATTCTAACAACAGTGGATCATATTTAGGTCAGTTATAATTGGGACGAACCTAGCTGTTGGCGAAACAACATCTAAAGTTCTGTGAAACAAATTAGTTCCTGATCACTTACATTATAGCAGCTACAAACATTTGTTACCTCTTAAGAAAAAAAATGTATCTTTCACACCATTTTTCTGTCCTGAAGACTTTTTTCTGCGATGGAAAATGTGAACATGAAGCTTCACCTCTGTTACGAAACACTGAAACTGGAGACTCTTTCCATAAACGTGAAATGAACATCTCCTTACAGAAAACGCAACCATCATGCATCGTGAACAGTGCTGATGGTTTAACGTTATCGTGCTGGTTAGAGTGCCGTGAGACCGGCGGGGAGTTTCGCCTCGGAATCGTTTGTCATGTCGAAAAGCAGAACAAGCATGGTGTCTTCTCTCTTTTGATATTTCTAGGTGGACGTAATCAATTTTACTCCTTACTATTTTTTCAATCATATTTTGTTATGAGCAAAATATAGTAATTGAAATGTCCTTTGCTAATGCAGATCGTTGATTCCTGTCATTCCTGTCTTCTTTAGGTCACAGTAAAGCGGTGCGTGATATCTGCTTCAACAACACGGGCACTCAGTTTCTCAGTGCTGCATACGATCGCTATCTCAAACTGTGGGACACGGAGACCGGTGAGTAAAAAAAAAAAAAAAACACCGGCTCAGACTCTCACAGCAAGAGTTTGTGATATGCTTTTCACTCAGATCTTAGACATCAAGTTTTCTCAGTTTGCTCTCACCGTGCTCCAGTCTGTCCTGCTCTCTGCTCCGCCAGCAGGAGGAGCCAAACCCACTCAGGGACGGTCCTGGATCGGCATTAGATACTGATCAGATCAGAGCCCCTGCATGTCCTGCTAAATGAAAAACAAAACCCTGTAGAAGCCTCAATGTCAATGTCCTTTTTTCAGGTCAGTGCATCTCAAGGTTCACTAACAGAAAAGTGCCCTACTGCGTGAAGTTCAACCCAGATGAAGACAAGCAAAGCCTGTTTGTAGCCGGCATGTCGGACAAGAAGATTGTGCAGGTTAGTGTGCGTGTAAGAGGCAGCAAACTTGCCTACCGATTGCACGCACGCACACGCACACACACACACACACACACACACACACACACACACACACGCACACACGCCCATGGTATTAGCTCCCGTCAGTAAATCTAAAGACAAGACCTTATTTCACACTCTGTGCTTGCCTCCATAAAGAGAGGGGAGTGTATTGAAGTGTAGATAGAGTCACATGGGGCTTGCAGAGCCATCCATAAACCATAAGAACAGCAGGAATGAGGGGGAAAAAAGAAAAAAAAAACCTTAGTCCTTCATCCATAATCCTGCCAAGAACAAATAATCACGACCGAGGCATCACTGACCTCTAATTCTTTTCTCTAGGAGTCTTTCTGTCTCCTAGACCTCCAGCACAACAATCTATCCATCACTGACGTGGAGAAAAAGTTCTTTTTGTGAAATAAAAAAAAAAGTTGTTTTTTTGTCAGCTTGTGTTTGTGAGAGAGGCCAACCTCTGTTTGTCTCACCTCTTTCCTTCTCAGTGGGACATTCGCTCAGGGGAGGTGGTTCAGGAATACGATCGTCACCTGGGAGCCGTCAACACGATCACGTTTGTGGACGAGAACCGCCGCTTCGTCAGTACATCCGACGATAAGAGTCTGCGTGTGTGGGAATGGTAAGCGCAGGAACGGTAAACAGATTACAGCTTCAGTACCAAATTGCTCACCGTGCAATATTAGTGTTTACCAGAGCTGTAGTTAGAGTAGGCAGGTATGGGGTTAAAAAAAACTTGCATACTAGGGGTTGTGTAGTGGGGATTAGTCAGTTAGTGATTAGTCGGGGGTGGTGGAAAAAAACAGTGAGGCAGACGGTAAAGAAAGCACTAAATGTACTGTGTTAGTCTGAATATTCCACACTAGATGAAGTCACTTCTACAGTCACTTCAGCTGTATCCGATACTAAGTCTCGGTTTTGCTTTGGTGAAAAATCTTTCGCACACACCTTTCCATTTCATGCAAAGTGACATCAAAGTGTGAATACCGTCGTGACCAGCGCGGTGTGAAAGGACGCCCACAGAGCCGCGGGTTGCGAGTCGCTGTCCTACTCGGCTGGTCTAGAGCCGATCAGTGGGGCATGCCAGGTCAGAGACGCTAATCCAAATCCTGATCTCATTTTCAGATGCTAATGAGGCTGGAGTTAAACATGGTGGGGAAAAAAAACTGCAAGATGTTACTGTAGACGTTGCGTCCTCCATCCATCATTACGCTATAAGCTTGTGCAGTCTGCGTTTTAAGAACTGAAATGTCTTCAGATGTGTAACATGCTACAGATTTATTATTTTGCATGTTTAATGTACCAGTTTATTTCCTTTCGTCATTAACAGTGCACGTTTTCTTTAATGATGTGCTCTTTGCTGCACAAATAAAACATCCTAAAAATAGCGATGTACAGAAAGTTTTTTTTTTTTTTTTTTTTTTTTTTTTTTTTTTTTTTTTTTTTTTTTTTTTTTTTTTTTTTTTTTTTTTTTTTTTTTTTTTTTTAATTTATGGTTTCATTTATGATGAAAAGATGTCGAGTCGAAAATACCGTGGCTCCAAAAGATGGCAAAAGCGATGAGTTTGTCATCCAAGGCGATGAATTCACTTACCCTCTCTGTAATCTTTTTGGCCTTGTCACTTGTCAAATTTCTCTCTCCTTTTAAAAGTATCCTTCAGTGTGTGTTGCTTCGCTGCAGCTTTTGCCCGAGTTACCTGAGTGAACTCGCCGGATTCCGATGAGTGTTTAGTTTTTAGCTGCCGTATCAAATTGGTGGTATTGAACGCAGCTCTGTTGCTACCGCCTCGCGAAGTGCTCGCATTGCAGACATTACAGGTGGCTGTTGGACTGCTTTCGTTTTCCAATGTACAATATTTCCACACTGCAGACATTTTAGCCATGTAGTCCTGCCACAAATTGTGCTCCCCATGACAGCTGACACAATACAAACGATTGGGCTGAGGTCACTGCTCAGTAAAGCCGATACTGATCAGTTAAAAAAAAATCTTAGAGATCGGATCGGGACATCCCTAGAACACCTGCACACACATTTCAATTTCATGACCTTGATTTAGAGTGTGTACATCAACTTAATAATGTACAATTTTTGTGGTTTTATTTAACATCATTAAATATACTATAGCTATCAATGGTTAAAAGTATGATGTAATGTTCGTTAATGGAAAAAAAAAAAGAATTGTTGTGGTATAAGAGCAATAAATCATTTCAGGAGGCGCTGTTATGGGACCATGATGTTTTTAAGGAGTTATCATACCACTCTGTTGTTCCTTACGTGATCTAGACAGCTTCAGGAGCAGCGCTTGTTCGTGATATTGAACGCACTGTGGAAAGACAGCTGAACCTTTCATGCTTTCTGAACTGCAACCACTGATTGACCTCAGTCTGCTGTCTCTACTGCTTTGGCCTTCTGTAGACATCACAGGTCATCTAGCGGTGCCTGATTTCCTCGTATTACATCCTCGTATTACATCCTGGGTTTTCATGCTCTATTCATGCTTCATAGCCGTTTTTCATTTAAATGAGCTCCCGTCCAAAAACCTCTGGCTGTCCATGTGCCAGCAGCTGGTGAAGCTGTTCATGCTTTCCCTCGCAGATGCAACGTGTCAGTGTAGCGATTCGACCTGATCCGAGCTTCCACTCTCCAGCTGAGGCTCAGATTACATTGTTTGGAGTTGTTGGGCTTTTGCTTAAGGTGTTTACTCAGGTTTTTTCCCCTTTGGTAAGTAGTAAGAACCAGAAACACACACACGGTGATTATTTTAAAAAGAGCTCCGGCGTGTAGCGGGCTTTGGCAGCTCTCTCCGGTGCACAGGGACGTTTAGTGCATCTGAGCGGGTGGGAGCTGACTCACTCGCCCTCACCAAGCGCCAGCACAGGGGTTGGCTCTTTCACTGCACACACTGCCTTTATGCTTGCACACTGTGTGTGTGTGTGTGTGTGTGTGTGCTGATTGTGTGTGAGAAATTGTGGGTTCTTATCCCTCAGGCCTACTCAGATGGAGGGATTTAAGAGATCAGCAGCCAGAGAGCCGATGAAAATATGCGCTGAAGGGAACAAAGTGAGGAATCGAAAAGAGATCGGTGAGAGAGGAGAGGGTAGATAATGAAACGAGCAAAATTTGAGAAACGTGTTTTGAGGGATTGAAGAAAGTTGCGCTCACTATCTCCTGCTCAAATCTGTTCTGGTTTGTTCTAGATGTTTTGTGTCTAACGTCGCTCAGGTTTCAGGCTTCTTAGCCTGAGTCTGTTTATGCATTCCAGATGTGGGAGAGGGAGAGAGGCAATGAAGAGAAATTGTTTCTACAGTGAAATATGTGTTTTTTTTCTTTGTTGTTTTTTTCCCCCACTGTAGATTGTTAACTTTAAATCACTTGTAACTACACATCAGACTTTTCCATTTCCACCTGCGCAACTTTCTTCAATCCCTCAAAACAGTAATTAATGTTGGCACTAGTAGATATTAACCATTATTAACTATTGCAGTAATTGTTTGTAAGAACTGAGACTATTCATTAAGAACAGACCCACCAAAGAGGACGAGAGTGGTATTTGCTATTTTTAAACTTTGAATGTTTAGAAATCTATTATTTGACATCCAATACTACTACACATCCACCGTCGCGATTAGCTAGGCTGTGGTGAACTGAATAGGTGACTTGATGTAAGCATAGCATCAGTGACCTTCTGTCCAGTCCTCACTGTTTCTACCTCAGTTATAACTGCTAACAGCAGGAAAAGAGCAACATGGTTCATTCTTAGCAAGAAAAAGTGTTCGCTTACGTTCGACTCAAAACGCCACTGCTGTCCATGGAGAGCGGAATTGGCCAAGCTCTCTGGTTAGGAGGGGTGGTGTTACTTTCCCAGGACACTCGCCGTTTGTGAGCTCATGTATGTAGAAGAGGGCAGGTATTTCATTAAGAGGGCAGTGTTAGGCTACTCTGTGTTGCATCCTGACCAAAAGTGGTGGCTGGATTCACGTGTCTCAGAGGAAGCATGTGCCAGCCTTCACCTGGTTGGTGGTATTAGAGCAGAGCTGGCCAATGGATGGGAATTGGAAAAATTTGTGGAGAAAATGGGAAGGAAGAAGAAGCTAAAGAGCTTGTACCCAGTGGACCCTAGCAGAAGGGGTCCATCAGAGTGTTTCCGAGGCCTGCACTCTAGCAAAAGCTTGATCCTCTGTATATATAAACAAAAGAAGTTCCACCTACGGATACCCACTCACCTGCGCCTTATGGTTCCTCCTAACTGTTCTGGCCTGCGCATGAACTGACCGTCTCCATGATGCCACTCCTGAAATCACGTGTGGTTGTTTTGCTGTACGTCTACTGCACGTTCTTGAATTCTTGACAAGATGCACTAATCATGAAAGATATTTTAGTTATTAAGCATGAGAAAATAGGTATGAAGGAGAACAATAAAGATCAGGAAAATGTGGGGGTGAATTCACTTTGGTTGATTTTTTTTTTTTTTTAATACGATGTGTTCTTTTTTTCAGGGATATTCCTGTGGATTTCAAGTATATTGCAGAGCCCAGTATGCATTCGATGCCTGCAGTGACACTGTCCCCCAACGGTGAGTGTGTTTACCAGAACGTCGCTTGACCAGCGCCACATGCATCTTTTCTTTCAAGACTGCTTTATCCCGAAATGAGCAGGAAAAAAATGGCAAACTCAAATTTCCAAGTCACTCTGTCTCCCTATCCATCTGCTTTTCTTTTTGTACGTATGTATTTATGCTCAGGCTGCGGCTAGTTTTCCTAATTTAGTAACCAGTTATCATATAGCTTTTTTCTCATTTGGGAGAAAAAGACACTTGGGTGATGTCTGTTTTAAAGTGTGGAGGAATTTCTAAGAGGACAGTGGTAATGTTTAATGGGGAAAAACTATGCAAGTGCAAAGAGACGTGCTACAGGCATCTTTTTAATGGGTTACATATTAAATGAAAAGAAGAAGAAGCCAGTAGCTCTGGCTGTGCTGATCATTCTGACCGTTCTTTGACCATTTTATCAGGTATATCTACATAACAGCCATCGATGTGCTGCTATAGAAAATCCGTTAGCCCTCCTCTACTCCCTCCATTAATAGAAAAAGGACGACTGCATGGTATCAGGTGCAGCAGTGTTGCTAGGGTGCGTGTCTCACTCTTGTTTAAATAGCACAGCTATAAGACAGATGCGTTGGTGTAAATAGCATCTGTTCTCACTCTGCTTGGTGTTTGACAGCAGCAGTGACAGACATCATGAATGCTAAAATGGGAGCTAGTAGGAAACGAGCTGCAGTTTCTCCTCGCCCCACTTTCTTTCCCGATAAGTAGTGTTTTGAGTGCACGTTGAAAGCGTTCTGCCTGGATGCCGAGTGTTTCTCAGAAGGGAAAGAGCAGCCTTGCGTTTCATTTTAAATAGCTATTTGATGTGTGTCAGTGTGTGATTTGTAAGTTTGTACAAGCACTCAGAGATGAACGGTGGTATTGTGTTTTTTTTTTTGTTTTTTTCCCCTTTCCTTTTCTTCCAGAGACCCTAGAGACTGTTTTGACGATCCAAAACGATCAGCTTTTGTAGTTTTTTTTTTTTTTTTTTTTTTCTTTCTCTTCTTCTCATTTTGGATCAAGATTTGCCCATAATAAAATAGCACACACTTTCAGATTATGCTAACAAATTGAAAATCTAGTATTTAATTATTTAAATATTTAATTAATTGGATAACATGGAAGAGTATTATTGTAATATTGAAAAAAGTGATATTGAAGTTTTGTCACTCTAACATTTCAAACTCTTGAGCTAGCCTTGTCATCCACGCTCTTTTTTTTTTTTCCCCATAGGGAAGTGGCTGGCTTGTCAGTCCATGGATAATCAGATCCTAATCTTTGGAGCTCAGAACCGATTCAGGCTGAACAAGAAGAAGGTCTTCAAGGGTCACATGGTGGCTGGATATGCTTGTCAGGTGGACTTCTCTCCAGATATGAGGTAAACATTTGTTTCAGATGGAGTAAATTTTAGCAAAGGACAGGGGGAATTTAATGGGGTGGGGAAAGAACATATATTCCAAAAAGCCTGGTGATCAGAAAAGCTCTTAGCATGTTTTACTGTAGAGTTCATGAATGTGTATGTACAGTACATAATCACTATGTGTAAAGAGTGTAAAGAAAACATCTGTCCAAAAGTCTCAGATGCAGGCACATTGATTTACAAGCCAAGATCTGATTGATGGTGAAAATCAATGCACACCACAAGTGATGTACGCTCCACAGTTTACACACACACACACACACACACACACACACACACACACACACACACACACACACACATTCCTGGGAACATTCAGTTTATGGAGATTTCCTTGGACATCATGACTGACATGCACTGGACATATTCCAACTGTTTTTGTTTTTTTTTTTTTCATCCAGTGAGCAGTAAGAAACGTAACAGCACAGTAAACAGTGCGCATCAGCGCATCTTTCAAGCAGACGCTCAAACACTGTAGCCAAGGGTCTGATTACGTATCTAAATGAGAGATTCCATTTTTGATATTTTAAAATAAATTTGCAAAAAAAAAAATTTGGTTATTGTCTGTAGAATGATGGCAAAAAAAGTAACTGAATCCATTTTACATTAAATGTATAACACAATGAAGCATGCAAAAAAAATAAAGGGGGTCTGAATACTTTCAGAACTCAAGCTATGTCGGTTTTAACAAACGCTCAGCAGGAAATCTTGCCATAAAATACACAAAGTAATACACAATAACACACAAAATACATGAAACAAGTTAGTTCCTGGTATCATTTATGTTGTAGCAGCTATAAATAGTCTTTCCCTCGCAAGCCTTTCTTTGGTTCCTCTCTTGAAGTTAAAGACAAAAAAAAAAAAAAGCAATTTGTCCTGTTTCTGAGAAAACGGAAAGTGCAAAGCGTTCTGTCCTGAAGATTTTCCTGTGGTGAAAAACGTTCATTAACACTTGAATCATTGCATTTGGACTGAATGAAATCGTCTCAGTGTTGAAGCGAATTATATTGCATCAGTGATGATTTGAAGTGCTTTGAATCGTTGCTTGCTGAACTGTAGCGGTTTTGTATTGTATCAAAATGTGTACCGTATTTTGTCTGAAAGTCCCAAAGTATAGATAATGAAAATGTAATACAGATTTCATTGTTCTGCATATCCTCTATACATTTTACACCGGAAAAAAAATCACGTGAGTTTAATTTTATATTTGGAGAAACAGCAAGCCAATACCCATAAGCCTTTTTTTTTTTTTTTTAATATTAAAGAAGGACAAACTGCTCTTTTTTCAAGCCCAGTAACACAGTTTCTTGTCCCAGTTATTTGATACAGCTTCTTTTTTTTTTTTCTTCCCATCGACTAAACTGCCTATAGCAGATGACATGTGATGTTCTGTAATCTTCTTCTTCTTCTTTCGGCTTTTCCCTTCAGGGGTCGCCACAGCGAATCATCACTCTCCACCTATCCCTATCTTCTGCATCCTCAACACGTGCACCCACTAGCTTCATATCCTCATTTATTACCTCCATATACCTCCTCTTTGGCCTTCCTCTTCGCCTCCTGCCTGGCAGCTCCATGTCCAACATTCTCCTACCAATATACTCACTCTCCCTCCTCTGAACATGTCCAAACCATCTTAATCTGGCCTCCCTGACTTTGTCCCCCAAACGTCCAACATGAGCTGTCCCT